>QLNU02015003.1:38917458-38937950 GCA_006491805.2 Dysdera silvatica | reverse complement strand
CTGAAATCCCTTTATTTTAAACTACTAATGTAATTAAATGTATATAATGCAACTAAACGTATGTAATGCAACTAAATGTATGTGATGTAATTTCAACTACTACCACATATGCGGCATAAGCATACACATAAAGTTCATAAGTGGGGGTTATAGGCTCAATGGGGGGGGGGTTACAGAGCTGCAACTCACATATTCCTATGTTAAATATACAAAATTTCATTGCAATGGGGTTACAACCCCCATCAACACCCCCCTGCATATGCCAGTGGTATGCAGTCACAAGTAATTTAAACTTTTACTACGTATGTAATCATAAACAAATAAGATGATTTTATGTAACACATCCACAGTTCAAGTAGAAAAATTAGGGTGCTTAATACTTTTAATTAAGGCTGTACTTTGCAAAGGGCTCCCAAGCATCCTTCTCAAATGGCATCGTCCACAAGCAACCGAAAAGAAGTAATTCTTTAAAGGGGAGTTCTAGTGATGTCCGAGGTTATTGGAATGCAGCCAAGCAGGGCCGCTCTGAGGGTTGGAGGTACCCAGGGCGAGGTTACTTACGGCACCCCCCACACGTATGTCCCTCTCCCAAATCTTCCAACTAAGCTTTTAATTATCGACTCAACATTGAAAAATTTTCAATTGGCCCTTTTAAATGCTTACTTTTAGTAGGCATATGGCCATGAACAGAAAATAGCCCTAAGTAAAATTAGGGAGTTAAAGAGTTGGGGTAGAAGTAAAAAAAAAAAAAATCTCAATATGATTTGTAGTTTTAAAGAAAATCAATGCATTTCAAAAAATATGGTATATTAATATAGTGCTGAACAAAGGAGAATTAAGGTATGGAAAAAAAAAATAATAATATGTAATGTTATTTGACTTCACAGCCAAATGCAATATGTTAAACATCTAAAGGAATCTTTCTGGCTTTGGCACTTGCAAAAGATTTTAAAATTTGTTTAAAGTCCAACTTTTTGGCTTCCTCGTTTGCAATTGCTAAAACTGCCAGAGCACTGTCTCTACTCGGTCCTGGTCGATCTGAGGTAAATTTTTATAAGTTTTAGTTTGCCAAAACTTCGCTCGGTACTTGCAACTGTGACAGGCACAGTCAATAGTATGCGCAATGCTATCCACAAGTTTGTAAACAGATCCTTTTGGTCGTTGGATTTTATTTTCTGCAGTACCTTGATTGGAGTTATTACTTCATCTTCATCACGAATAACACTTCTGACGTGAAAAATTTCATTATATAATTCTTTTCATAAAATTTTGAAGTTTTTGACAACTTTTCTTGAGGGCGTCTTTTTCATGCAGCTTGTTCATATTGTAAAGAAACCCCCATACATTGTGGTACTTTTTCAGTTGAGCTGATTGTTCTTTAAGAAATGTAGAGATGCTGTCAACAAGGTACAAGAATACCTCTTTGGAGAATCTGTAACTTTATCAGAACCTTCATATGAAAATTGATTTTTCATACTCCTGCACCTCTTTATTAGAAAAGAAGGCTCCATTTTGATTTCTTTGGCAATTTCCTTAGCAGTTATTATTGAATCAGTTATATCCTTCTCCCTGAAAGCTTCAAGAAAAATTTCACATCTCTGGAGCAGCTTCATTGTTGATGGGATATCAGTTTCTTTAGCTTGCAAAGTTTTGCTTACCAGATCCACTTGAAATAAAAGATCATGCCAAATAATCAAACTGACCACGGAAGAAAAGTCTTCCATGTGATTTACTAGTGATTGGGCCTCTGACGCTGTTGTTGGGTCATCCACACTTTCTGACAATTTCATTAATGCTTGCCTGATCTCTGCATACTGGTACCTAATAGCTTGAATGGACTTGATTTGTGCTTCCCAGCATGTTTCACAAACTTCCTTTAAAGATAGGGATGTGACATGTTCACTGATGATACAATAACGCTTTGTCGATCCAGCAAATCTTGTGTAAAGACACCGGAGGACTCCAAAAAATGAGATCGACTTGACTGATGACTTTGCACCGTCAGAAATTACTAGGTTTAAAGTATGGCTACTGCAAGAAGTAAAAGCCGTTCTAGTATATTCTTTCAACACATGGGCCTGAATACCTTTGTTGACTCCAGCCATATTGACCCCATTGTCGTAGACTTGACCACAACAGTCATTCATATCCAGGTTACGTTCTTCAATTTCTTCAAACAGCAACTTAGTAACAGTTTCTCCTGTAGATTCTTTAGCAATTTTGTACCCAATAAAACTTTCTTCAATCATTATATTTCAATCAATATCTCCTTGCTGAAACACAACGAATTGTGAGAGAGATTTGGTCCTTGTAGCTTATGTCCGGTGTACTGTCCATAATAACAGAGAAGTACTTGGATTCTCTTATTTTTTTGATAATTGCTTGTTTTACCTTATTGCCTAGAAGACAAATAAGCTCATTTTGAATTCTATTGCCAAGCAGGTTAACAACTTGAAGAGAACTACCACTTTGTACATGTCCTAAATGGTACATCTTTACACTATAAAATTGTCATAAAAGTTATACCAAGCCTAGAAAGTTGCTATTGTTCTTTGTAAAAAGCTTCGACTATGAACTTCAAAAAGCAATATTATGTTCTGCTAAGTACAAGGTTATCGATACAAGACGTTTTAATACCTCTTGCCATCTTTCAGTTTCGGTGTGAATTTGAGTCAACAATTCATGTTCGATGGAAATATTCCCTTTCAAGCGAAATTCCACTTCATGCAACTGCGTCATATATTTGAAATGTTCTGGGGTGATTTCATGGGAACAAAGTCGGTCTGCAATGTGATTCCAATCATTTATTCCCGGTTTTTGGCCAAGGTGCGATTTAGAGTTGGGATCAAAAATACGACAGCAAAAGCAATACACAGAGTCATTGACCAAGGAATAAATCAACTTACCCTTTCACCGTTTTCAGCACATCGATACTGAAAGTCGTTGGAAAAATGCCCCTTTTGATCATTCTTTAGATATTCATTATCAGTTTTAGTTAGAGGTAGCGGTCCTTTTAGAACAAGTTCATCTCTCTCCCCCTTTTTAAGGCATTCCGGCCAAGTTGAGGGATCTGCTGTAAGACATTCAAACCTGCTGCTACCATCCGCAGATACGTTTTGCAAAAGTGTGTCATTTGATTCTTGTAGATTGATGTTAGCAGTAGTGTCAGAAGAGGATGACACTGTGATGATGTCATTGGATTCAGAAATATCACTTGACTGTATCTTATTTCTGTTGACGGATCAATGCTTTCATATTGTGTTGTAAATAAGTTCATTTCATTTGAATTACTCACGACTTTAGAAACAACAGCTGAGGAACAAGTTGCAGGGGAAAAGTAGGTTATCAGCTTTGCCACTTTCTTTAGTAATGCTGCATTCGTTGCTTCCTCGTCTTGTGCTAATTTGCATCTTTGCGCTCCAGGGAGTTTTTCGGGCATAATGAAATCGCACTCGCAATATTCAATCTATACATACATGCTGTTACATAAATTCTTTTATTTACACGAGTAAGTCACTACAAACTGAGTTCAAACTTATTCTGATATAATCTCATCAGAGAGAGCAAAGAAAGAAAGTTCTACAACGATGGATGTGGTTGCTTTCCATTTAAACTAAACAGTTGTGAGTAGAAGCTTTGCACATCGTTATTTGTTCTTCGTGAACATCTATGAACATTTAAAACATTGACGCCTACCCATTGTAGCCAATTGTCATTTAAATATGTGATGAATTCTTCAAATTCTGTGCATCATCATAGGGATGATTCAACAAAACACTACCACTCGAACGTAAACCAGATATGTTACATGGGATAGCGTGAAAACTCAATGTAAAACACAAAATTACGCCAAAAGGATGAGTCTGTTTGCATATGGTAACCTAAAACTGAAATCCAATAAATATTTTTAACCAATTACATGCCGAAGAAAAGAAATTAAAAAAATTTCATGCTACTCGGGAGTTTTGGGGATGACGCCGTTTGAGAAGGATGCTAGGTACCCCTTTGCAAAAGCTTTCTGCGACCCACAAGTTTGGAACTGCACTTCTGTGGTAAAGTGATTTTAGCCAATACAATGGCACAGAAAAAATGCATGTCTGTACTTGCGAAAATCTCTCTTATTTTCCATTGAGTGCAAGATGACTACTATTCGTAGTTAAGAGTTTTATTCTTTGAGTGGCAGGGGTTAGAATTCCTTATAAAACTGTAGACTACACTTTCCTCGATAGATTCCTGTATAGGTTCATAGATTTTATGCTATCTCAGCTCATTTGAATGGATAGAAAACGTTTTTGCTCCAGAATGCGTTCGGTAAAAGCAATTATAGTTTAAGTTCCTGTACAACATGTTTGATAACAGCTGTTTAAATTCATTAAATGTATTATTTTTTTGCTAAGGTTAAAAAGTTCCGAAAATTTTGGAGTCGAAATTCTGATAACAGAAAGGATTCCGTTGGCGTGGATGAAAAGACTCCTTTACTGAGCGGCAAAACTTATTCTCCGGAAATTGAGTCACCTAAAGCAGATGAAACAAACGCTAAAGACAGCTTTAGTATAGAGATACACAATGCAGAGCAAAGAAAACTAAGCAAAAATGAGGAACCAGGTAAATATAAAAATTATTCGACAAGAGACCTAATTATCGATTGAATAAGGTTAACTGATAAGTTATACACAGCCCCACAAATCTCCAAATCCATCCCCTCGCTATGGAAATAGACATTGTCCATTCTTCAGCATTGTTGTTGGCCTGCCAATGTTCCAACAATATTCTATACAACATAAACAAATAACATGCGGACTTCCAAATTCTTATTTTCTTCCAAAGTCTCTCTTGTTTCTGATGAGGCCAAATAAATAACTTTAGATATCAAATAAATGAGAAACCAAATAAATAGCCAATAAACAAATTCAAATAAAAGAATAAAAAGACTGAATATGCAGGGTGTCCCGAAAGTCTGGCAACCCCAAAATATCTTGAGAAATATACTTTGGATTGAAAAAAAACCCAAAAAACAGGCGTTTACTATTTTTTTAAAAAAACTATTCAATGAAGCCAAAATTGAACCTCCCCTCTGGACTGGAGGAGGGACAACTTTGAAATCTTAAATAGGAAACCCCATTTTTTATTGCAGGTTTGAATTCTGCAGCAAAAAATACATGACTCTGATCTACAATTTTTAATTTTTACTCTCACAAATGGTGCTGTAATCAATAAAAATGGAAGTAGGGTATGAACGTTAGAAAATGAAAAATCCCAAAAAATACACTCCAGATCGAAAAATAAAAATTATGTGTTCAATATTTTTAAAAATGTTTTCCAATGATGCCAAAATTGACCCCCATCCCCTTCTCCCAGGGATGGAGTGAAGAGTTATCGTTCTTTGGAATAACAGCGCCATCTATCAAGAAATTCATTACAAATTCCAGGCGTTCGACTATTTAGTCATTAACTTTTATATCAGGAAATAAAAATCAAGGTTTAGGATAAAAATTACGTAGTATTTTCTAAAATCTTAGAATCATTGGATAGCTTTATTAAAAATATTGAAAACATTTGCTTTTATTTTTCCGAAGTTTATTTCTCGAGATAGTCCCATTTTCAAACGTTCATACCCTTCCATTTTATCGGTTATAGCGCCATTTTTAAGAGTAAAAATTAAAAATCGTAGGTCAAAGCTATGTATTTTCTCTGGATAATTAAAATTTGCAATAAGAAATGGGGCTTCCCATTTAAGATTTCAAAGTTGCCCCTCCCCACTAATGGAGTGGGGAGGGGTTAAGTTGGCATCATTGAATATTTTTTTTTATTTTTTTTAGTATTAAGTATGTATTTTTGTATGTTTCGATCCAAAGTATATTTCTTAAGATATTTCGGGGTTGCTAGACTTTTTGGACACCCTGTATATCTTTTTTTCCCCCTTTTCTTTTGCATTATCCCAATGGTACTTCTCGTGATGTAGTAACAACATGTTCGTCCGTTGTGTCATTAACCTGGGTTCGATTCCAGTTTTCATAGAACACATGACGTTTTTCTACCAACCGTTGTTTAGGACTTAGTTTCCAAGGCAACAGTGGTGCAGAATCCTTGGAAAATTATAGGTCCCTGTACAGTGCGGCTTTAATTCACTTGCATCGTAAAACGCGCACAAACATGTTAACCCAAAGATTCTAAATGAACAATATTGCGTTTAATCTAGTTGTTTAACAGATTACAATCTGCATAATCATGGAAAATTGGAAGTTATGTAAAATGGAACTACAGCAACACTATACTTTACGACATTTTGTTCCTATGGTACTTTTCAAGGTCTGTTTCTGATTACTGGTATCGCTTATAAATGATGATGCTACACCACTTTCCCTCACACTGCTGTATGAATATATATGTATGGCAGAAATTAGATTAGTTTAAAAAAAAATTCATAACAGTTTAAAAATGGCGTGAAAGAACCTGGGTTGTAATTCAAAATACTGACGACCAAATTATTAATCAACATACAAAACAAAAAAAAAAATTTTTTTGAGAGACTTGGAAACTGAAGCAATGAGTGGAAGTTTTGAACGAATTCAGAAGCTTAAATATTTAGAAGACATTGTAGCAGAATAAGATACAAAGGACAATAGAAAGAAGAAACAAGAACGAACCATAGTGCTTCTTGTCTCCTCCATTACGCTTCAATCATAAGCGTATGCAGAAAGTTCACAGGGAGGGGGGGGCATTACAGAGCTAATACTCCATATATTCATACGTAGATATACAAAATTCCATCGCAGTGGCGGTGACAACTCCCATTAACACACCCTCACATACGCCAATGGCTTCAGTCAACTTTAGATCATCGATCGCTAGGAATGAGAGCATGGCTCTTTTTTTCCCACTCTGCTTCATGCATTTTTTTATCTACATATATAAGGCAGAAGTTGGCAGGATTATAATTGTTTAGGAGAATAATGTGCCTTTTCCATTCTCTGGAATCAATCCCACTCAGTTAAGAGCAATTCACTGTTTGGGGCTCCATCACATCAGAATAAGTTGGTCATTATGAATCATTCATACATTCACTGAATGATAATGAGAATCACCATTTCTTTAAGGAAATAATTAAATCACTCCTATACATTTTAAGGAATGTATTCTGTTGAGTTACTCCGCTGCACCCTTCTATATATAACAAAAAAATCGACGCACCAAGAAAGAGTTGTCCGATTGTAATGAAATTTCGTATGCAAAGACATTTTGACCGAACATGCAAATGATTAAAATTTGGTGTCCAATGAATGAATAGCGGGAACTCCAGTGCATCGGAACTGCGCATTCAGCAGGTGTATATAAGGAGCGATTCTCAATATGTGGTCAAAATTTCTGTTGCATTTTGACTGCGGATATCTTACGTCGACTGTAACAATGCCTCGCCGAAAGATTCGTGCTCATTACGAGCATATGTCAGAGTTTGAAAGAGGTCGTGCTATCGGATTGAAAGAGGCTGGTTGGACGAATCGAAGAATCGCTGGACATGTGGGTCGAAGCGATGCGGCGATTGGACGGTGCTGGCAAGAGTGGGTCAACAACGGCAGATGTCAGCGTAGGGATGGCAGCGGTCGACCTAGGGCCACAACAGAACGGGAAGACAGAGCGATTGTCAGAGCAGCTGTCACAGCACCGGATTCGTCGTTATCAACTATCCAACGTGTGGCCCGCACACATGTGTCCAACATGACCCTCTGCAGACGACTGAGAGAGCGGAATTTACGCTCGCGCCGACCGTTACGCCGCTTACCTCTCACGTCCTCGTCCTTTACACCGTCAAGTCCGATTACAGTGGTGCCGGGCTCGATCAACTTGGAACTGCGCTGACTGGGGACGTATAGTCTTTAGTGACGAGTCCCGTTTCCAACTGTGTCCTGACGACAACCGCAGACGTGTCTGGAGACGTCCAGGGCAGCGTGGGGATCCTGCCCTTACTATCGCACGCCACACATGCCCACAACAGGGCGTTATGGTCTGGGGTGCCATCTCCTTTGATAGCCGGACCCCTTTGGTGGTCATTTCTGGCACACTTACAGCACAGCGGTACGTAGACGACATTCTACGACCGGTTGTGTTACCGTTCCTTTTGCGACACCCTGGACTTACGTTTCAACAAGACAATGCCCGGCCGCACACGGCACGTGTTGCTATGAATTGTCTTCAAGCTTGCCCAACACTTCCTTGGCAAGCTAGATCTCCTGATCTCTCTCCCATAGAGCACATTTGGGACGCTATGGGAAGGCGATTGCAACCATCCCGGAATGTTGACGATTTAGCCCGACAGTTGGAGACAATTTGGCAAGAAATTCCGCAGGACACCATCCGGGATCTTTATCAGTCTATGCCACGCCGGGTGACAGCTTGCATCCAGGCCAGAGGTGGACCAACGCCTTATTGACTTCCTCCCTTTGTAACGGTCAAACTCTGCAATAAATCATTCAATTGTTCTGAAATTTTAATCGTTTCTTTTTCTATGTATGTTCTTCACATCCACCAATTTTTATCGCAATCGGACAACTCCCTCTTGGTGCGTCGAGTTTTTTTTTTTTTTTTTAGAGTGTATTATTAAGTAAGGTTAAACTTCCAACTCAGAAATTTATTTTTTACAGAATAAAATACGAGCAAGCTATCAAATAAAATGTATTACTAACTTGTTTATTATAAAACTGTATATCAGGGAAAACGCTATGTAGAGAATGAATTCAAATATAAATTTCAGAGACAACACAAGCATAAGCCTGTGTTGTCAAGATCTACTGTTCTAAAATGTTTTTAGACTACTGTTCGTTCACGAAAAAAAATTGATGACAGATATAACAAGAGGTGGCGTCACGTAATTCATTGCAGCAATGGATGACTCAAGTTTCAGAACTTAATTATGATTTTTTTGCCGCCTTGCCCTACTAAACATAACAAGAGGAGTAACTAAAGTTTTAGTGCTCTTAACGGTTATTTCAAATCCAGCTCTTCGCAAGTATTTAGGAATTTGGTGCCTTTTGAGCCTCTCTAGACACGACGCACTTGACAGCTTTCCCTATGCCAGTATTTAATTATACGCCTGTGAACATATCTAAAACTAGATACAAAAAGTACACGGAGAAAAGGGTTAAGTCTTTATAAAAGCATATAAAATAAATATCTAGTTATCCTTAACAATAAATGTAGAGAACCTTTAAATATCACTCATTATGTTATAGCCGTGTAATCTAAACAGCACTGACCACAATTTAACAATATAATTTAATCATCACTTAAGACAAAACTGGGAATTCTGATAAAAAAAAATTACAAAAATATTAACACACTTTTTAAAATTTTAAGTAAATTGTCACAATTAAGTGCCTTCTTTGATAAACCATAAGCATTTAGAAATAATACTGTCAACATTAATTTTCTACAAAATTTTTAACAATTGTGTCAAATGAAATTGATTCCAATGTGTACGATTCAACTGATAAAATTGCTAAGTTATTCCATGTGTATAGATATCTCAAATAATTTTTTATTCGTTTCAAAATAGAAAACTTTTTTTTTTTAATACAGAAAACGAATTGGTTATTCCCATAGCCTTAAACATAAACTAAAGTTGCATCTCCCCCACTTGTTCAAAGGTTGCAATGTTTTCAATAGCGAAAAGACAAGCCTATTCATCGCCTACTTTCAATTTCGTAGGTGGTGCAGTGGACGGGGAGATTAGATAGTTCTGTATCTCATAGGAAGAAAATATTTATAATTCAATCTGTCAAAAAATTCGGCTGCATTGAAATTTTTTGCTATTGAAAATTTTGCCACCATAGGCTTTATTTACTAAGCCTAATGGTAAATCCACCACTGTATACTTTATAAAGATAAAATCATTGTGCGTTCGTGCAGACCTGACGCCTGATACCGTTAGCAGACGGGTTAGTCCATTGCAGTTTAGGGAAGGGCGTCTTGCCGAAACTGGTTTTTCATGTGGGAAAAACCAGTTCCTCCAAGACGGCCTTCCCTAAACTGTAATGGACTAACCCGTCTGCTAACTGGGTCACGCGCCAACTGAGCGCTAATGCACAGTACATTTTATTTTCTTCCATAGAGTTTTTTCCTGAGTATGAAGATGATGATGAAGAAGTTGGCACGTCACTATGCTCCCCACCATCGAGTGGAGTATGGCACATGATTTGGTGGGTTATTATGTGGCCATTTTCCCTCCTCTTCTTTCTTACAATGCCTGATTGTCGAAAAGAAGAATTTAAGAAATTGTTTATCGTCACTTTTCTGAGCTCTACACTTTGGCTTGGAGCCTTATCCTATATCTGCGTATGGATGGTCACAATCATAGGTAATTAAAAAAAATATATCCAGTATTCTCTAGAATAAGATACCTGAACATAACGAGTATTTTTTAATAATCGTATGGTAATATGTTGTTCACTAAATGTGATGTCGGAAGCCATTCATTATGAAGCTTATTAATACTATACATTATAGAGCTTTTCTGGATATTCCGCCGCGTCTGTTTATTAAAAACACTTAACGTTTCACTCCGTGTTATGCGGAGCATCCTCAGAAGAAACAGCCGACCAAGTTTCCCTCTGCAAAAATGCAAGATGCTTGATTGCTCGGCAGAAAATGTCTTTTCTGACGAGCAACCAAGCGGAAGTCTTGTGCTAGTTTATGGATCAGTTTAATATGAGAAACAACCATTAATCAACAAGTGTCATTTATTTGGCAATTGTTTATATGGTACCATGCTTCTTAAATTCACAATTACGTCAACGCCTGCATAAACATATTGCATAAGTAATTATAAAGTACGATCCATTCGACGTTTATTTAATATAATGTTGTAATTACGTAAGTATTGATGTAATGGTAAATTTAAGAAATGATCAGCAATGTACTGCTTGTTCACGAAAAGAAATTGAATGGAACAGTTAGAAATAACGAGAGGTGATGTCACAAACAGCCTAGCCGATTACGAAGAGGGGGAGTCCAATTTCAGAACCAATTTTGGCGAATATTTGTCGGAGCCAAAAACAAATTCTGAAATTAGAGTCCTCCTCTGTTGTAATCGCCTAGGCTGTTTGTGACGTCACCTCCCGTTATTTCTAACTGTTCCATCGGACTTCTTTTCGTGAACGAGCAGTACAGTCAGACCTACTTAGGGAGAGTTCAAGTATTACATAAGCAATATTTTGGCCATTTTATACCCCTCTCCCTCGTAAGCAAAAATTAACATTGGCTAACAGGAAAATAAGCACAACAGCAATGCCCTCTCCCCCCAAAGGTGCTTACGTAATACTTGAACTCTCTCTCTTATAACGAGTTTCGATATATCGATGTTTTATCATGTCCCTCAAATTTTGTAATATTTCTCAGCCTGTATATACAGAAGTTCATATACAGGGTGTTCATAAAATGTTTTGACAAAATCAGAGGGGTGATAATATCCATCAAGACGAACGATCTTCGCCTTAGAACCTAGGGTCGCAAACCACTCACAGCGCTAGTTCTAAAACCGTCCAGCATGCACAAATAGTGACAACCAGTGCATGAGCCGCCAAATACAACTCAGCTAATCAAGTGTGTGTATGATTAGGGCATCGCATTTTGAACTTCTCATGGACTGGTTATCACTATTTGTGATTGCTGGACGGTTTTAGAACTGACGCTGTGAGTGGTTTGTGACCCTATGATGAATATTGTTTGTCTTGATGGGTACTATCACCTCTTATTTTGTTAAAACAGTTCACGAACACCTTGTACATTGAATATTCTCGCGGCCCCCTTCAACATCGTTATAATCGGGTTGGATTGTATTTACTTTGCTGCTGTACTTAACAAAAATTAGACTGTCTTTAATTTATACGATGACAAATATGGAATATTTTTATTACAGGATACACGTTTTATATACCTGATACAGTATCAGGACTGACTCTTCTAGCTGCTGGTACCAGCCTACCTGAAGTTCTTTCAAGTATCATTATTGTAAAGAATGGTAAGTAAAGAAGTAAACTTTAAGTTAATGTTGTATGAATCATAATATTTCTAAATTCAAATTTAGAAAAACGGACTCACTTGTGTTGTCGCAGAACGACCCTTGCTGTTCTTGCGTTGGTAAAAATTAAACCACCCAGCCAATCTAATGTGAAATGGAAGTTGCCTATCAATAATTTAAGCATTCATGTAATCATTAATTCATATTTCATGTATCATTAATTCATATTTCGTGTATCATTAATTCATATTTCGTGTATCATTAATTCATCTTCAGAACTGATTAGTTCATTGATCAGTTCATGTATCATTAATTTAAGCGTTCATTCTTAATTCAAGTGTTCTTGCATCAAATTGTATAAGTTGATTAGCTTTTTAAAATGTTGATTATAAATATAGAGATTTTGCTTATTAAAGAAAAATTAAAAATGATAATATTGAGCTCTTTATAATTTCAAAGAACAGTGGGAAAATATTTCTTTACTTTCTTGTAAATACAAAATAGAGCAGTCATACACTGGTTTCCATAAATTAAGCAACAAATGGAAAAAACGTGATAATTTGGCCAAATGTAGTTCAAAAATGCAGAATTTGCCTACGTTACTGGCAAAGGCATGTAGCATCGATATACAGGATGCAAACGAGTGGCGCTGGTGTTGATTTATGCAAATGCGAAAAAGCTTAAAACTAGCTGTTTTGCAGTGAGTCGCCAATTAATGTGCGATGGTGAATGAAAAGATTTCGAGATAGCCAATTTGTAAAAATGATGTCGAAACGTCATTTGCCAGTAGAATTACATTACGCAGCTATACGCAGACTTGAAGCTGGTCAACGACAGGCGGACGTTGCAAGATGGCTGAACATCGACAATTCTGTGGTCAGCAGAGTGTGGCAACAGTTCCGAACCAGGAATTCAGCCTCCCGAAGATACAGCGAAGGTAGGCCAAGGGTTATGACCTCCTCAGATGACCGATACTTGCGGCTTTCGGCAAGGCGAAACAGGATTACTACTCTGACTCATCTCAGATCTGGGCTTGCTGCAGCTACAGGAAGGACTGTATCAGCTTCGACTGTACGCAGAAGGCTACATGAAGGAGGAATGTATGCTAGGCGACCATTACTATGCATGCCCTTAACTTCTCACCACAGGAGGGAACATTTGAATTGGGCATGTATGCATGTGAACTGGACTCGAAATCAGTGGAGGTCCATACTTTTCACGGATGAGTCGAAATTTGCTTTGCAGAGTGATTCTCGACGAGTTTTCATCTGGAGAGAGGCTGGTACTCGATATCAGCCCTCTCTTATGCAAGAAAGGGACACATATGGTGGAGGTACTGTGCCTGTATAGGGAGGCATATCTTTAGGCGGACGTACTGCCCTCTATGTGTTGCCACATGGAAATCTTAAGGCTCAGAGGTATAGAGACGAGATCATGGACCCCGTTGTTCAACGGTATGCGGCTGCTATTGGCGATACATTTGTACTGCAGGCAGATAATGCCCGCCCTCCTGTAGCTGTACATTGAAGAGGAGACTATAGTCCAAATGCAATGGCCAGCATGCTCTCGGGAGGCATGTTATTGGCCACCACTCCCTCCCCAAACCCTGCAGGGGCTTAAAATTGCTTTGCGCGAACAATGGGCATTGTTACCCATGGAACTCATTGACAACATCAGCAGCATCATCATGGAACAACGCTGTCGGGCCTGTATTACTGTTTGAGGTAACCACATTTTGTATTGAGATACTTTTTACTATTTCATTGTGACACCTGTATTTCTGACTTTTTTTTATTTGTATAGCTTATACAAAATGTAAATGCTTTGTATCACATGTTCTTACATTTTTTAGTTACATATGGTATGATAAAGATTTTCACCAAATTTCATCCAAATTGGTTGTATATTTTATGAGTTATCACGTTTTTTCCATTTGTTGCTTAATTTATGGAACCCAGTGTAATTCTCTTTCTATTATTCAATTAAAACATACCAGCTGGGGTACAATATTTGGCACATCTAATTTAAAAGCAATTAAACAACTTAGATGAAATAGAGTAGTTGTGGGACAAGGTAGAATGTTGCATTTGATCTAGTCCATCAAGGTCTCTTCTACAGCAACTATGACAAAACTTTGTTAAAAGATTGACAAATATTGAAGTACAAACGTACTACATACGGAGTGTGGAAATTATTCCTAGAACGTATTTTTTGTTTGTATTGCTTCATTAAACCTGATATATAAGCTGTTTTAGACAGCTTAAAGCGATCTTCAAGCCACTATACGTATAAAAACAACGAAGTTTATGAGAAGTACTATGCATCTAAAAGCCACGGCATTAGGCGACTGGACACTAAGGAACTACAGAAAATCGCAGCAGTAGGGTACAGTCAAAAATGAATCCACACTATGCTAGTTTCAGCTAATAAAATGTTTTCTTTTGACCACAGGTGGAGTCATATGGGGCTGTGGAAAGCCATTCATTCTAAGACCAACAGCAGATAGTAGAGAACTTTAAGGTAGTTGTTTTTAATAGCTGTTTGTTTCAGTAGTTGTTTTTTTGTTTTGATAGGTCTTGGAAATATGGTGATGGGTAACCTCATTGGGAGCAATATCTTTGATATCTTGTTTTGCCTTGGAGCACCATGGTTCATCAAATCCTTGACATCTGGTGATGGATATTTGATCATTAACAGTTCTGCTCTTACTTACACAACAACAACGTTGCTAGTGACGATTATTGGCCTCTTCGTAATTTTTAACTTATCATCCTGGAAATTAAACAAGTGTATGGGCTTTGCGTGCCTTGTCCTCTATGTTATTTTCGTCGTTTTAGCCTGTTTGTATGAACTTAACGTTTTTGGGGAGTTTAATCCTCCTGCTTGTCCAAGGTAGCTCAAATTATTCTTATTTAAATAAATTCCATTTCAATGATGTGTACAGTGGTCTTCTTTTAAGCAAGATACAAATTACGCACCAGAAAATTATGTAAAAATATGAAGTATTCTCTACCAAACCAACTGCTCACTGTAGTTCAGGGATCATATTAATACTCCTTACATTGCTATGCACCATTGCCCAAAAGGGAAGTCCATGATTCGTACCCTGCAAACACTTGACATGCAATTTAAATTTTAGAAAGTATGCTGATTGTTTTGCCACCCTAGTTTTGTTGAAGAGAGTACGCTAATATCCAACGACTTAATTAAATTACACTGCTAATATTAGTTTATAATTTTATTTGTACCTAAATTTATTTTGCACTATAATTTGTTGAACTTAGCCCATACTTTAAAATTATAATTGCCTACAATTTTCACACCAGTTGGTTGATTGTTTGGCTTTTTTATGGCGCAAGAGCATCTGGGCTATACTGCGCCAAACATGGTAAAATCAAAGACTGTAGTAAAAGCCAGTACTTTTTAAAAATTTAAAAACGTGCGTATGGTCAGCATGGTCATTTAAAATGTCAGTGATGAAGAGTTAAAAGTAAGAGTGCCGGCAAGTCTATACACAGTTATCACACCAGTTGGAACTGCACTTTTTGAATTCCATTTCTTGTTCGTAATTCTCCCAAATTTCTTTACCCATAGGCTATCCTAGACTATATATATAGACTAGGGCGGCAAAATTTTGTGTATTGAGTCTGATATAATGAAATATCATATAGTGATATAATCAGATGTTTTGCCAAGAAGAACGAAAGGCATCATGCTTATCATATAAATAAGTGTTTGACAAGCTTTTATTTTTGCTACAACCAAAATTTTCTATAAAACTAAATTGAATTTATTATATACCAAAAAGAAATAATACTGCAATATAAGTTAATATTGTTTATGTTTCAATTTATGAGTTTGTTTTTCAACATTTTTACTGTTAATATAAACTTTTGTAGCGTATATTGAATGTAACAATTTTTATGTTCCTACTACTGACTGAGGGTGGACGGGTGTGGCATAAATTTACCCATGGCCATTGGTCTGCATCTTCCATGCATTGAAGGTTAGACCATACAAGAATTGAACTTTGGAAACTTTTTGGTAAACTGTTAAAACTAATTGGAACATTTACAGTTGTACACGTCGTAATTCTGAAAATTATGTCAACGTAATACTAGTGACAAATTTGGACAAAGTCACTAATTTGGCAATGCGTTTTAAGCACTATGCCGCACCACGCATCTAGCAGCTTGGCCAATCACGGACTTCCATTTTGGTCAATAGTGCATAACAATGTAAGGAATGTGAATGGGAAATTGAAACAGAGACTTGGAATTTCTGGCATAACAGGATCAAAGGTCGCTGCAATGTTATAGATTTCTTAAAACGATGAATGAGAAATTAAATATTTGATAAATAATGATTTTTATAAGTGTGTGGACTTGAGAAATACATGCTTTAATTTATGCAACTGGCATTTAAAAAAAATAATGAAGTGGACTTTCATAGGAAGAAAAATTTATTTTAAACTTTGCTAAGAAAGATTCTTTTTCTTTTAGAATAACTTTCCTCCTGTTGCAAACTCGGTTAAATATTTACTTGATGTATAAATATTTTTAAACATTTACAGATGAGAATTTTAAACGATGACAGATGCAAATTTTGTGCACATGAATCGATTGGCACCTTTGAATTTCTGTAACACAGTTATTGTGCAAATGGCAACCAGTGTTTAAATTTTTGTTTCACTGGCTGTACATGCCAACATTAAGAATTTTTTATCTATTACCTAATGTATCATCTACTATTACTCACCACATGTACTCACAGTACTGGGACAGGATTTATTGTCCCTCAGACAGTTTAGCAGTTCAAATCCCAAAACAATTACCAGAAGTTATTAATGTATTTATCTAAGTGAAACACTATGCAGATTAAATCAAACAACAATGTCAATCAATCAACGTTTATTGGCGTAGTGATACCAACGCCGATGGTATGGCGTGATTAGATGGTGAAACGTTCGAAAGAAAATAAATATTTCTGCCTTCGGTGGGACCTGAAACCACAACCTTCCACTTGCCAGGCGGAGGCTCTACCATCTGAGCTACGAAGGACAACATATAATCTCTTTACGAACGTATATAAAGCCTATTTACTGATGCCGGTTATTTAGCAGAATGGTATAGTACATGGACTACTTTTCGCAACTTGGTTTATAAAGTAGTCCATATATGGTAGTGTCCCATTCTGCGAAATAACTGGCTTCAGTAAATATTCTTTAAATATGTTCATGAGAGATTAAATGTTGTCGTTCATAGCTCAGATGGTAAAGCCTCTACCAGGCAAGTGGAAGGTTGTAGGTTCAGGTCCCACCGAACGCAGAAATATTTATTTTCTTTCGAACGTTTCACCATCTAATCATGCCATAACATAGGCACTGGTATCATTACGTCAAATAACGATAAAAATCGTTATTTAAGTTATTAATGTTTCACATCACCTCCCAAGATTGGGAATTTGAATTTGCCCCGGGCCGTACGTATGACTTTGTAAGGTACAATCTGAAGAATGCAAATAAAGATTTCTTTAAAGTAATTTTTATTAGCAACATATACAATATATATTTGCATAGTTTTAAACATTTTCAACAACATATTTAAAAGTATCAGTAAGTAATACGTGTTAAATGCAAAAGATGCTTTAAGCTAAACATGCAAAAAACACAAAATACAGAAAATGTTCAATTAAAGTTTAATAGCCAATAATTTTACTGAACTTTACTCGAGCCAACTGAGGACTTGTTTAAATTTAAAACATACAGAGTAAAATTAATATGTAAAATAACACACCTGTTTTAAGTTACCTAGTTAGCAAATACATATACAGTCGAATCTCGGTAACATAAATTGCTTCCTGAATCTGTCAAATTTGTACACATAGGAATCCCCATTCTTTTAGTTCTTTTAACATGAACTGATAATCAGTGGTCCTTTGAAATTTTTCTTTGCTTAACACAAATAAAATAGGATTTTCTAAGTATCTACATAGATGCAATTTTTGATAGTTCTATTTTTTCTTCAAAATAAGGGTGCCAAAATAATGTTATTTTTTGTTCCGATAGCACTAGAGGGTTAGGGTGAGCAGGGCAAGGGACACAATTTCATTGTTTCACTTCTAAATTTACAGTATGAAACAGTCGAAGATTGGTTTATTCTGGTGTGCATTTTGTGTAGATGGATTTACGTGGGATTGCTTTAACATTTAAGCATAAAACTGAACTGCAAAGCATAAAATTGGAGAGTTTAGGGAAAAAAGCTAAAAATTCTAAACGATGTGTATTGTGCAAAGTTAAAATAGAAGCTTCCGTAAAATTCAGTACTGGAGAAAGTACTTTATTGACAAAAAATTTAAAAAAAATCTAGAAAATATTGAAGCTGCCTATGTTGCTAAACAATTTGAATACATAATATGCACAAAACAGAGTTTCCAAATCACATACTGTGAATACCTATGGACATACTTTTCCGTTACACACACGCAGAATATTTATGTAATATATAATGATTGTAAAAATGTATATGGTAGCCAGATATGGAAAAAAAATATACCATCCTTGCCGGATAAAGCAAACTACTATTAACACAAACAGAATTTTTATCCCCCTTGGTGTTTGCGTTAATGAAGTTCCACTGTACTGTAAAAATGCAGACAAAAAAATTGTATGAAAGTGTACAAATTACAGCAATTTCTCTCTCAGTAATGTGGTTTTAATTAATGGTGGTTATTTGCTTCATAGAATTACACACAGTCTGATTAACAATTTTTCTTTGTCTCTTGACAGTTACTAACAAAAGAAGTTACTGTGATATTGAAAAATCTTTGTGAAATTCCTAAATGTGAAAACGAAAGTTCAATATTTAGAAGCAATTACTTATTATCATGGATCGAATTGTTATTTGGGAAATACACTAAGACTAGCTAATTACATTGTATTCTGCTATGCTATCGTCAGCAGTTTAAGTAAGGGAGGGGTTCAAGTCCCCCCCCCAAATTGCCTAACGAAGTAATATATTGTTCTTAATATGAAGTCACTTTACGTTTTTTAAAATTGCTTGACCCCATAATTTTTAATTACTATGCCCCTGCTTATCATAAATGTTTCATCTACTGTATACAGAGAATATATAATGTCTGTGTGCACTTTTATAAGCATCAATCAATAACTTTATATTTAAAGGTTACAAATTTAAAATATAAAATGGGATAGCTCAACCACTATATAGTTATAAGTTAAAATTGTCACACATGTCCAACTTTAATAATAATCATCCTTCTGAGGAATAACACAATTGCCAAATAATGGTCAACACGCGAAGCCATCAGGGCAAGTTTTTGTGGGGCAATTTATTATACAATAAATTTTTGGCAACCATAAGCTCAAACTAGAGCTTTTTTTTTGTTTTGGAAAAATTTAATTTATAATAATCCCCCACAAAACTCACTCTGGTGGCTTTGTGTGTTGACCATTATTTGGCAATTGTGTTATCCCTGAGGAGGGTAATAATATCTTAACATCTTTACATACGGAGAGAGAGAGCGTTGTTTCCTGTCCTCATTCGTCTAGCGGTCCAAGACACTCCGGGCTAAACGGAGGGACCCTGGTTCGAATCCAGGATGGGGACGGCGTCTCCTTTTCTTCTTTAAAAAAAAAACAAACTCTAGTTTGAGCTTAGTTATACATGGGTGTCGAAAATTATTATGTATTTATCAACTACGTCTAAATTGCATCTTTTATGTTAAGCTATGAAATTCTTCGATAGCAGGCATTCATTGGACAGGAAAGTTTGTAAAACGGATATTATTTTGAAGTTTCTTTTGCTGGAAAATTTTTATCTGATAGTAAAAATAGGGTGATCTTATCTGAAAGGTGTCCGTTAACGCTAGAACCGCGGCTGAGGTCAAATCGACCGCTTGTGAAGTTTAAACTCAAATATCTTTTAAACCTTTCGTGTTTGAAAGCTAGAAATTCTTGACTTTTCCTAAAATATGTTCCTAATAGCATATATAAAGTTTTAAAAAAATACATTACAGAGAACCGTAGTTATATCTAAAACCGCAAAAGCGTCAATTTGACCGCATTGTCATTTTTGTGTAAATAATTATTATAATAATCAATTAACAAGAATAATATGATGTATAAAGTAATAATAATAAATATTTATATACATATATAATTAATAATGTGTAAGAATTATGCGAACGATGTGGAATTATTCAGGTTTTTTTTTTTGTGAAACGAGATAATTTGGCTTGATTATCAATCAATCAGTTTATTTACATGTATGAATGAATGAACATTTTAGATACATCAGAAACGTTATTAATCAAATATTAACATTATTCTATCAATTCGTGAATTCTAGAGCAACGTAATATAAAACAGATGGCCCTGAAAAACACTTGCCTAACCCACGACCAAATATAAACAATGTGCAATGGATGGGAGATGAGAAACGTTAGTTGCCACGGATGT
>QLNU02015003.1:38901941-38913958 GCA_006491805.2 Dysdera silvatica | reverse complement strand
AAAATATACTTAATCATAATGAATTTAATTTCCATTTATATTATGTTATAGCCATACTAAGTACATAGTACTTTCTTAGTTTTTTAAATTGAAAAAATTGTAGAAAATACTACTAAAGTATATAATGTAGAAAACAAATGTAATAAATAGTATTTTATATTATACTAATGACTTCAGAACAGTGCCGGTTTAAGAGTTTTGTGGGCTCTACGCTGAAAAAATAGAATGGGCCCTTCTGTATATAACACCTCGTGATATTTAATTAATCACTCACCTTTTTCTGTTCATTATCTTTAATATTCAGGTTTAGCATTAATAAAAATTACTCTTACATTTGTAAATAAACAAAATTAGAATAACGTATAAATTTTAATAACAATCCCACGTGGTTCTGCTTTATGACTGTCAAGTCGCGTCGTTATATCCGATACGAATTTCCCTACTTAGAATCTACGTAGACTACAAAATCGCTGTCGTTAAAGCAGGTTTCGTCGTTATATACGATGTCGTTATAACCGATATATTTAGTATGGAGTAGAATAGCAAACCAAACTTCTTGTAAAAATTCCATTGTTATATGCGGTTGGTCATTATAATCGGCGTCGTTATAAACGATTTTCACTGTATATAATTTTGTATTTAATGTGTTTTCTTTACTCTGTTAAAAAAAAATTTTTATGCAAATGTGGCGGCGGCGGATCTTTTGGTTACTATAAAAGGGGGTCGCGGATTACTTGGTTACTATAAAAATGGGTCGCGGCTTGAAAAAGGTTGGGAACCACTGTTCTACAGCATACTTTTCGGAACCAACTCCTTTGTTCGTAAATTAAAGGTTTGTAAAAACATGAGTACACTGTATAAAGAGCAAAGTGGGATGCCATACACGCATGACAAAAACGGCACACCTCAAATAATATGAAGGAAAGTTTTGTCATAGTATGAAAACCTATCGTAAACATAATGATATAGCCCTATTAAGCAAGCAATACTTTAACTACATTTAAGAAACTGTTTCTATTGAAAATGTAACATGTATCCTACAAATTGGCTGAATAATTTGGCAATTGCATTTTCATTATTTACACTCCTTTTTACGTGGAAATGCAATATACTACTATAAAATAATTTAAATTATGCTATTGTAAAAACAAGCCTCATAGTGATATTATAAGAAAAAATAAAAACCATAATTTAATTTCATAATAAAATTTTACGTTAGGCTGGAATTTTTACAATACTCTAGATATGTTTTGCATGTAAGTGTGAATGCATCGCTTATGAGAATTTTAAAATTAGACATTTTTTAAAAAAATTTACACATTCTAAATTGAATGAAACTTTGCAAAAACGATTTAACAATCCAGGAAACCATTGTGCCCCACTTTCAAAATGTTCATAAGCATTTCACCTGCCATACAACATAGACATGTAAATGCATGATGGTAGACTTCATCAGTCTTTAATGCAGCATTATTAGCATAGTAAAACACAATACACAAAAGGTTAAAAAAAATGTAGACACAAAATTAATTTTCTTTTCTGTAAACATTACTTTGGATATTTCGCACCGTTGAATATTTATGTTGAAAAAATGCAGGGAAAAAAACCTGCATGCGCTAAAATGAATAATTAAAATTCGATTAATTACTAGTCAATTTAACAATTCCGTATTTTCAGTCTTCATCAGAATCCACAGGTTCCTGCTTCACAATAGATGTGTCTATTGTAAGATCATTCTGTAAAAAATCTGGTTCCTTCTTCACAGTAGAAGTGTCTATCACAAGTTCATTCTGAAAACAACAAAGACGAAAGTGTCATGTTGGTTGGCAGCTTGGTTGTATTTTTATGAGGCACAAAAGTGTCATTAAAATATTACATGAAATGTACACATCGGTCAACTTCTATAAATTTTCCATGAAAAATATCAATTCTGACTTTCTGTGCCATGTTACGGATCTGCTAGTAAATTATATATATATATAATAAATATATATATTCATAATTCTGCATTTAATCTGCAATTTATATGCAAAAATTGGGAAATGAATTAGAAATTTAAAGGCAAACTATTCAGTGTTCACACTTGGAAAAACTATTAGGTGAGATTTTCTCACCTTAACTTCAAAATTAAGTGGGATTTTAAAAATCCGAGTGTCAACTTGAGAATTTATTCTTTAAACTAACTTTTTAAATTTCACATTCAAACTAAGTAATTACATAAATAAATGCACAATGTGAGTCAGATTATATATATATATCAGCAGTTCTTCAACTGTGGTCCGCAGACCCCTAGGGGGTCCGCGAGACCCTCCCAGTGTTCCACAAAAGTTCGGAAAAGTACTAAGACAAGAGCATTTACTCTTTAATGCTAAGAATAAATTATGAGGGAACGAAAAATTCTTTCCTTAAATGGTGAAAATTAGTGATGAAACACTAGAAATAAATATGTATGATGCAAATTCTGGGCTTTAAACTTTGAGTTAATTCTTGGGGGTCCGCAAGGGCGAGTGATCTCTGAAGAGGGGTCCCCAGTCAAGGAAAGTTAAAGAACCGCTGATATATATGAAACTCAATTAGCAACATACTACAAAAAGGAGCTATCAATACAATTTAATGATCCCAGAGTTGAACCAGGGTCCCTCCATTGAGCCTGGATTGTTGGAAGAGGAAAGAAGGAATGTTATACATTGATAGGCTTTTGGTCAAGCACAGGACTCCATTTAGGGAAGCAATGTGTTAGTCGTTTAGAGAAGCCATGTGTTAAATATTGGGGTTGTTGGTATTTCTTTGCTCCTGAAAGAAAGTTTTCTTTTGTTCTTCAAGTGTTAAAATTAGTGTTGATATTAAGTCATTCAAGTTTTTCAAGTGTTGAAATTAAGGTTAAGATGGATAATGTCAACCAGGATGGATGGGGTCAACCAATCCTTAATAAAAGCAGGGCTCACAGTGGTTTCTCTTCAGAATTCATTTTCACTGTCAGTGTATTTTTTTAACGACTAGTTTCTCTGTCATTTTATGTTTTTATCTTTTGAAAGTTACACAGAGGGAGTAACATATCGACTGAACTGAGTTACCATAATAACATTCAGTAGTGTCTGGGGAGGGCACGAAAAGAACCCAATTGCCTAGAAGCAAGCATTTATCACAAAGAAACCCAGCGGAGCTTCCAAGAATTTTCCCTTATTTCCCTACCAACCAACAGTCTTGGCAAACACAATACTACAATAGGTCCCCTTACATACATAAACTGTTTATATTGTATGTCGTCTTTCAACCTTCGTAACCCCTACAAACATTGAATATCTTTTCCTTTTATCAAGTCATTGTCACTTCAATGTATATAAACAATGTTCTCTAATATCTATGCTGGTATAAAAATAGTGACACAAATCTTTCAAACACCAGCTGAATTCACAAAAATTCTTTTGGGCTCTTCAGGATTTTTTTTATTGCAAAATAATTGCTTTTATTTCTAAAACACTTATCCGTTAAACATATTCCGAAACGTGCGTCATAAAGAATCGATGGCATTTGCGTTTTTTCCCTAAAGAAAAATTGTGACACCTGCTGGATGGAAACTCTCCTATTCCTCCTTAAGCTATTCTGTATTTTGGATCCAAGTTTTACACTACTTTCAAAATATAATCTCTTATACAATAGTATAATTTCATATATGTAACTCTTAATAGTACAACTAACTTGTTAATTTTTAATCAAAAATTCAGATTACACATGCTGGCTCTCAGATATCCTTCTGGCTAGCATTTTGATAAACAGATAATTTCACAAATTTTATCCAGGTGTGTATCGCAATTTTCTCAAATGAGGCCCATCAAAAGTCCTAAATAACACTAATACTGCTTATTCATCAATTCTTAAAAACGACGCTTAGCCTGTTCTTAAGTTATTACAAGTTTTCCACGTCCCTCTGCTAAAGATATACAAAAACCAAACTTTGTAAAACAAGCACAATTCAAAATCATAAATATCTACGCTTTTTTTTTTTTTTGCCAACATCACATTTCTGGAGGAGAATCCCGTAACAAGCTTCGGCTTTATATTCTCTTCCATTTCTAACCTCAAAACTTAAAATAATTTAATATAGATCTTCTCTTACATTCCTTTAATTTTTATACTGCTCAAGCTATGTATCACAAAATGTACACCAGTTGAATACATTATTATTATTATTTTGTTTGGAGGACACCTGTCACTACGATCTCCCTCTGTGAATTAAGAAAGGAGAATGAAAGAAAACAGGTGTGTAGGAAGGAATCAAAGTGAAAGAATGAGTCAGGAGGGGTCAGAACGGAAAGCACAAGGTTGGGAAAATGCATGCTGTCAGAGTGTCCTTTTATATTGGATGCCTAGAAGAGAAAAAAGTGGGGGGGAAGCTGTGATGGATATGAGAATTTGATTGCGGGAAAGGTATGCAGGTTATTAATTTTTGGGTGGGATTTAGCAACAAATTGCGGGAATTGTGCAATTCCGCGCCGTAGTGCGAACCCTGCTATTACTATATCATCTTATTCATTAGTGAATGTAACTATCAATATTTTGTTCTTTTTTATAAGTACTAAAAAAATTTCTTTTAAATTGAATGTAAATACACAAAAATCACAACAATAAACAGCATTTACTCTTGTAATCACAATTCATAATCTAATGTTATTTCTACATTCAATGCCTTGCTCTTGGGAGGCGTTAAAGCTTATTTTTATTAGCTGTACACAAAGTAGTTTTTACGTTCGCTGCAAATCATGTTCATGAACAACGTATAATGCAGGACGTTCTCACTTTCTCGATACTTCGCTTGATAAAGGTAGAAGAAAAATAAAGGATAGATAAAAGTACATTTTTCCATTTCTTGATAACGGTAGGTTCTCTCTTATAATATACTCGTATACTCTTTATAATTATGCCATAATTAATTATTCACACGATAGTTTAATGTATGAAATTTAAAAAATGGAAGGTATTTATGAATAAATTTGTCGAGACTGCACCCTCACTTTATAAAAAATTATTTACTGGGCCGCGGCCTCATAAAGGTTGAGAAACACTAGTTTACAAAACTAAACTATGGACTACAGTAAGCACAAAAAATGACATGTATTCTCCAGGACCATCGGAATCTCACTTAAGTTCATGATATGATAGCTCAACACATTGGCATACGTAGGGGGTGTTGATGGGGGTTGTAACCCCCCATTGCAATGAAATTTTGTATATTTAACATAGGAATATATGAGTTGCAAGTCCATAACCCCCCCCTTACGAACTTTCCGCGTACACGTATGGCTCAACATGTTATCTCTGCTCAACCGTAGGGCATATGTAAATCATATCACTAATTCTCACCTTAAAACTAATTTATTTGCATTATAAGAATGCAAACAAATTAGATGTCCAGGATTTGAGTAGTATGAGAAAATGAATAACATTCCTCTATTGATAGACATCATGCCCGAGAGACTTGTTCAAACTTACACTTCAGATAGATCAGGTTTTAAAGATCGATATTGTATTTGATGACAAAAACTTGTCTAATAAAAAGGACATAAAAGCTATTAAATTTCATTTTAAAGCAGGAAAAGCACTCACTTTCCTTTTAAACAGGGTATGATACTTAACGAAAGTGACAGACGTCACATTTAGAAAACTAACCAGAATATTTCATATACGATTTTTTTTTTTTTTACTCCCACGTATGAGTAGCTCAAGCTAGAGCTTTTTTTGTTATAGAAGAAAAACAGACACCGTCCCTATCCTGAATTTGAACCAAGATCCCTCCGTTGAGCCTAGAGTGTCTTGACCAACGCTAGACGAATGGAAACACCATCAAGACACTCCGGACTCAAAGGAGGGATCCTAGTTCAAATCCAGGATAGGGACGGCATCACTTTCTCCTATAACAAAAAAACTCTAGCTTGAGCTACTTATATGTGTGCCGAAAATTATTGTATAATAAATTTTCCCACGAAAAAACCCGCCCCGGTGGCTTTATGTGTTGACAATTATTTGGCAATTGTGTTATCCCTGAGCAGGGTAATAATATCTTACATAATTTCATATGTATAAACTAAAGACCCAATTGATATGTCCATGAAGAGACAGATTTACAATTCTGCTACCTGTAGACTCTGACATACTTTACCACCTAATCTTACTAAACATAACTACAGGTATGAGATCGTCGTGCTTTTGTCCAATTCTTAATTTGACGTCCCTAGTGGTTATTTCAAATTATTCTTTTCGCAAATAGTTGGGAATTCAGCACCTTTTGAGCCTCTCTCAAAGCAGCACCCTTTGCTAATGCATAGTTAGACTTCTGAACATAAAAATTTTAAATTAGTAATTCACCTGACCCCAAAAAATTTGGTGACATAGGCTTCAGCCTGCTTAATCTATTGGTAAATCCACCATTGTGTCTATTACATGTATAATATGCAAGAATTTAATTTCAATTATTCATTACCTGAGGAAGTCTGTTAAATTCCATTCTAGGCACATTGTTCTGCACCAACGTGCAAATTTTGGGATCTAAGGACACTTGAAGACGTTCAAACTTATCACCCTATGAAAACAAATAAAAAATTAAATCAATACTAATAAAACCCCTAAAAATACTTTCCTATCCATATCTCTTACGATCCTCAATGTTCTGAAAAATAAAACAAAATAATTATATCACATAAAAAGTAAATTTAAATCATTTTTAAATTATGACCAGTGTTAGAAATTAGAATCGAAAAGTTAGGCGTCAACAGCACCAAACTATTTTTCCTCAATTGCTAAAATGTTTTACTTGGGTGCAATTCCAAAATTTTGTATTTTGTTTGTATATACGTGTGTGTAAACACGAGAAAGTCGTATTTTCACGAAAAAATACGACTCCAGTTGCCATCACAGTCGGAACTTTTCCCAATGTAATGTTTCCATTTCCCAATGTAATAATGTCCGTTTTGATTCTGCAGGAAGGTTAGCTTCTAAAACCGTAAACTACTTATTATTCTTCATGAAAAATGTTAATCAAATGAATCCTCACAAGGCTGCAGTGTTAGAATAGATACTGGGCATCGGCTATCATTGTTTCGCATGCAAGGGAATTTTTTGTGAATCAGTATTTTTCTTGAGTCAGTGAAAGCCTAGTGGGGAGATGCCCCCCACCACCCAAAAAAACATCAGTACAGCACGTAGACACACTCTCCTGCAGTTTGAAAGCTTGCAATAGTAAAAAAACCTTGCCTCTGTATGTGCAGCAGTTGTAACGCTGATTAAAGGAAAGGATGTATTTACCTAACAGAATGAACCCCCAACGGTCATATTACTTCAGCAAACTTCATACTGTATTATAAATTAACACAGTGTTTTTGGCCACACTTTAGAATTATCCCAATTGCCAAAGGCATTAACTTCCTTCTCGGGCATCGTTCTCAGATGACATCAACATGGATTGACGTTTTGCGAGTCATGAATTTTTCTAAATGTTTTGAAAAAAACCTCACCGATGTTGTGGCATGAAGTTTGCTGAAGTCGGAATATGACCGTTGGGTAAATATGTCTTGCTTTCCTTCCATCAACGTGAATGGAGAGTGGGTGTTTGAGGGGAGTGTGGATGTTGAGGAGGGGAAGGCATGCAGACAACACAGAAGAGAACGTGTTCGGCAAAAGGAAGTATAACAGAGGTAGGCAGGTGGATGGAGAATAGGTATTTGGATGAATGGGGGGGGAGAATGTTTAGAGGAGTAGGAAGAGAAGGCATGCAGACAAGCCAGAAAAAATGTTTCTGACACTTCCAGCTGCTGTGAAAAGGATATTCCCTCCCAAAAACTCCAATGCTGATACGTAAGTACCTTAAAATAATGATTTTTAAAAATTCAGACCAGACTCTCAGATTATTACTGATGATGACGCGGTTTCAAACCCGAAAAGGAAGTTGGCGCGATTGGCGACAAAGACAAGCCTTTATTCTATACTCATGCCCAAAAAAATCTAGAATAGACTCCAGATAATACTTTACAAAATGCAATCCCTGTAAACTTATTTCCCAGACTCACCAATACACTTCCAACACGATGGATGTACCATGCTCATATGTATCAGCCATATTAGAAAGATAGGAAAAATTTCCAAGGTTACAATAGGCTGAAGCATACATGCATAAAGTTCCAAACTGTCTGGCAGTGGTACCAAAATTTGTCTGGTGAGTTTTATGTCACAATAATAGCAAAGCCGTCCTAGCGTTTGTAGTCCTTGGGCTTAATCACTTTTAGGGGTCCTTTTATCCAGGCCATAGAAGAGGATAGGACAGGCCTGGCCTCCCCCTAAATATTTTGTGGCCCCAAAAAATGTTAATAAAATGGCAACTTTTTTTAATTCTGGCTCCCCCTAAGGTTCCGATGTCTCCCCGCCCCCTAAACTTTTCATTGGTGGTCAATCTGAAAAAAAAAATTTTTCTTTTGTCCTCTTTTTGTTTTTCTTCTTTTTCCCCCAGCCTGGGAAATTGTCTGCTGGTGGGCAGTTTTGTCTGGTAGTCAGAATGCCAGAATACGGCACTTTCTGCATCCACAGGCTGAAGTAAAATTGAACTGTCCTTATACACATACTTACATTATTTTCTCTAACACTTCCTCCTCTCTGGGCAGAATGAGATGATGCTTTATCGATGCGTAGAGGCAAAGGCATCAATGGTTTACCAAAGAAACGCTCATAAGGTGTTTTGCTCACACCATCAAGCACTTTAGTGTTCTTCATTAACTGCACAAATCGCAATCCGAAACTCCACCGCTGTGAATTATTTTCTAACATCCAATTTCGTAACAATCGTTCAACATCTGCGATACATTCTTTCGCTATTTCTGCATCAGGGTTGTCGCGACTGAAAATAATCATACACTCAGGCCAGGATTGTTTAATTTCATTTATTACGGTTGTCAAAAATGGGCTGTCATATAGACTGTGCAATATCTGAGGCGGTCCAACAAACGTGAAAACATCAAGCAAATGTGAGGCGACCTCGTATGTGCATTTACATTTAACAGGTCGCAAAATGCAAAATTGTGTCTGATAATCTAAATATAAGATTATAAACCTAAAATCTCCATCTGGAGATCCAGTCAAGTCTAAAATGGCAACATGACCACGTCGAGGGGGAAATTGAGGTTCGGTCTGCTCATTAATATTGCAGTTTGCATTGGAATCTTCTTCACTCTTAATTGTAACACCATTAAGTAAATCTTCTGGTGGTTCCACCATGATAGAATCTTCGTTGGTCATATTATCACTGCTCATATCATCGGTGATATCCTCGCTGTTATGGTTTGAGTTGGAAGTGCTCTTGGTAGCCGAACGACGGACAGGAGTTTGACTGGTTTTGGGTCTACAAATTGAGCAAAAAGAAAGAAACAGCTCAACAGTATCCCTGGCCACATTCATCACCCCATTCTGTTGCAAAACTCTCGCAATTTTATCTCGACCCCCATGATTAGTACTTTTATGAGCCTCGTCCACAAATCTATGAATCTCCTCCAGGGCAATGTAAAATTTGATTTTCTTTAGCTCCAAATCTTTACCCTTCATTAAAGCATTAATATCGTTCTTGCAAGCCAATCTCTCTTGATCGCCAATTTTTGCAACAACAAACTTACGCAACAGGTAATATTCACCTGGAGAATTAATGGGGGGTTTTACGGCCATGGTTTTAATCTTTTTCACAATGTGCTCATATTTAGCTTTCGGATAGACGTTTCTTATTTTGCCTTCTTTGAATCGCCGCCAAAGAGCAGCGTTGAATTCTTTAACAGGAACAATAATATCCATCTTAACGGATTTTTTCATAACGAAACTAAAGCAATGATACGACGCATTTACGATGTTAACATCGGTAGATTAAGAGCAGAAAATAACGTTGGCAAAATTTCATAGGAAAATTTTGCCCATAGAACTTGCTAAAGATCTTCGAAGTAAACAAAACGAAGAAGATTGCAAAATACGAAACGAAATCAGTAAATATTGAACACCAGAAGATTAAGCTCGGGAAATAACATTCTACGAGAAAAAACTTGCCGAAGACTGGTAAAGAACTTGCCCAAAAAACTTGCCAAAGCTTTTTCTTCCCCCAAGTAAATAAAACCAAAGAAAAACAAAATACGAAACGAAATTAGGAAATAATGAAAGATTATTTGAAATTCTTTCTCATCGGAGCTAAAAGAAAATTAAAATAATGAACTTCATTCAGCTTTTGTTATGTTTGAATTGGTTTCTGTCTACGGTTCTTATTGCGAACAGACACGATAAGCTGAATTCCACTAAATTGACGTCTTTGAAGAACGAATATCGTCATGTTCTGTTTCTGATTTAGCACAAAAAAAACCCAAGAATTTGGAGCTGAACTTTGAATTTGATGAACAACCGATGCTCAATACAATGTGGCCAACGAGCTAGGATCTAGCTCGTTGAGTGTGGCCACCTTTTCACTGTATTTGCTGAACAATTAAACTTTTACTGAAATTTTTAATGTTATTGATTAACATGCTGGCATAAAGAATCAATTTTATGCGCTTTTCGTCAAATTTTAATCTGGAGAAATTTGGATTGAAATGGAATGAAATATTAAAAATTGGCATTATTTTATTTGGCAACACGTTTTCATAAACATACAATCTCGTTTTCTTTTTGTCAAATCAAGGAGAGAAATTAAGATTGGAAATAGAATTAAATATTAAAATATCTTCATTCGTGTTGGCAACACGTCGAAATATATACATTTGTCAAATTCTGTCTAAAAAATCTCGATTACAAATGGAATTTGACATTAAAATATCTTTAGATTTAGTGTATGAACGTATTAAAGCAGCATCTTCAAAACGCTCTCAAAACCTGCCAAATCAAAACGTTACGTTAGTGGCCGTTAGTAAAACTAAAACGAAGGAAATGATAATTGAAGCGTATGCACACGGACAGAGACATTTTGGAGAAAATTATGTTGGGGAGATCGTTGGTAAGGCTTCAGATCCTGATATATTAGAACGATGTCCGGATATAAAATGGCACTATATCGGGCATTTACAGTCTAACAAAGTAAACAAGCTAGTTGCCATTCCAAATTTGTATGTGGTAGAAACAATCGATTCTGAAAAATTGGCGAACGCTTTAAATAAGTCCTGGGGAAAATTGGCAAAACAAAATCTGTTGAATGTAATGATACAGGTCAATACCAGCGAAGAACCAAATAAATCTGGTGTAGCACCAGAAAAAGTGGCAGACTTGGTTTCTCATGTTATGAATCAGTGTCAAAATCTAGAATTTTTAGGACTGATGACCATTGGAGCTACAGACCACAGTCAGTCCGGTGACCATAATCCAGATTTTCGGTGTTTAGTCAATTGTAGACTATTAGTCTGTGAAAAACTGAATCTGGAAATTGAAAAAGTTGAGCTTAGTATGGGAATGTCAAATGATTTTGAACATGCTATTGCAGCTGGTAGTACGAGTGTTAGAGTTGGAAGTAGTATTTTCGGAGCCAGAAATTATTCCAGCGCTGGTGACGCTACTACACATGCTTAGATTGAAATTTATACATATAAAAACCTGGTTCTACTACACGTGTGTCCCCTATGTGTGATTTGTAAGCCAGGCGTGGCAACCCTACCGCGGCAACCTCACCGGTTACTTCATTGCTGGCTGGCTTCCGGCCACCATGTTTTACTGAGTTTTTACCTCCTCTCACTCTCTAAATAAAAAAACGCTTTTATGTTTAGGCTTCCGAGTTTTGTGGAGGATAAATTGTTTTTATGGCTTTCAGAAATACTGGGAACATATTTTCGACTTTGTCTTTATAGCGTCGCCCCCACGTATACTCCGTGAAGTACAAGTCAAACAGATTTTCATCCCTGACATTATAATGGTGTTGCTGGTGGAAATCTTACTTGATCAGACTCCAGGTGCCTTTGATAGGATTTGTGGGTTGCCCAATTTCCGGATCTTTGAATGTCAAACTATGGTTTACTGTATAA
>QLNU02015003.1:38884889-38895181 GCA_006491805.2 Dysdera silvatica | reverse complement strand
GGGGGGGCGACTTCAGGTATGGTATTGCAGGGTTTTTTAAGCAGGCCCCAAAAATGCTGTCGTAAACATGCTGGAACTTGTAGTAAAATGCGAAAAACGATCAGTTGTTTTCATCGCTTGAAAAATCGTACCAATAAAATTATTTACATCAACAATGCTTTGAATTACTGTAAGAAACAGTTTAAAAACAAATCAAAGTTTTTAACAAAAAAAAAATGTATTGACAGAATATTAAATAACTGTCGCTATTTTGTGGACAACTTCTTTTCTCGCATTTTAGATTAATTCGCCACAGTCTGCGAAAAAAGCAACCATGGCTTAAACTCTGCGGTATTGTAACCGGGACAACACGCAATTACGAAAAACCAATTTCAATAGTTTGCAATCTGAAAATTATTAACGGAGGTTTCATTCCATTATCTTAGTGCTCAATAAGTGATCGTGCGCAGGAAAATAGCATGCATTCTCAAACTATCAGAATAGAATCCAGGTTAACAAGATAGAACACGTTACCATTACGCTACTGCAGGCCTTTATACGTCTTTTGGTTTACCTGTGGGTGCATATCTTACGACGCAAGTACAGTAAGGATCATGTTGCGGCAAGACCTACAGTTTTCTGAAGAATCTAAATAAAGTATCCAACTCCTGGACGAACAGGGGTTTTTTAATGGAGAGGGGGAGTTCCCTGGGGAACTTAAAACGGGTTGACGGAAAGAGGCGAATGTTTTATTTATAAATATGGCTTTATGTAATATGGAAGACGGCAAAGTGCTGCACTGTATTTCAAAGTTGAAGACATTAAGAATAAAAATTCGTCTATTTTTAGTCCCTAACTGAAATTTATTCACGTGGTTTTGGACTAATTTCAGCTTCATTTGAATTAGTTAAAGTATCTTTGAAAAAAAAAAAAGGTATGAAATGTGAAATTGCGTCGACGAAGGGAGAAATCATTTATTTGCGAACTTCTACGTAACTGCCTGGCGTTTATAGAGCAATGGCGGATTTACCAATAGGCAAAGTAGGTGGAAGCCTACGGCGGAAAATTTTCATCGAAAAGTTCACCGCCGAGAAGTTTGCAGAAGCAGAGTTGAATTTTTTGGTGGCCAATTGGATTAATTTTGAAGTGTAACGCTTGGAGGAGTAACTAGGCATCGGCAAAGGGAGGGCTACCACGGGCTTCACTTCGTGAGAAGCTCAAAAAGGCGCCAAATTAAGAATTTGACAGAAGCAACAAAATCTAATGTCTCTAATTACGTTTGGTAAGATTAAACGGCAAAATCGTAAATTCACCTCTGTTAAAGACTACATAAATCTGTTACATCGCAAGGACAGCCTGGACCTGCAGTTTTCTGTGAAATCTGAACATCGTTATAACTCGTTACAATTATGTCAACGCAGAGCCTTTACGCGAGGCCAGAACTTAGATTCTCCTAAGCATATCGGGCACCTCAGCGTATTATGTTCAGTGACAAATTATACCTGTTACATTATCAAAGTTTTGTGCTGGGCCCTGGGGTATTTATTTAACCCTATTCCCACAGAGAAGTAGAATTTTTCCAGATTTTTTTTTTTTTTTTAAACCATAGTTATGAAACTGGTATAACTTCAGTAACAACGATGCACACGACCAAGTTTACTGAGCATGGAACAGTGCATCTGAAGGCAACGACTAGCCACAGGATGTTTTGCGGTGTCACAATGGTTATGCATCTAGCCACCTGCATGCACGTTTTGATTGTAACGAGTGCTTAGTGCTTATTATTCTGCAGCGAAGTGGGTGACATTTCTAGCCACCGAGTCCACAGGATTCAGATGCTTCCATACAGAACGATTTCGGCTGCCACTGTGCCATGATAGAATATACAGCTCAAAAGGTAGTGTTTGCAGCATTAAGTTCAAAGAAATAAGACTTATTTTATAGTGCAAGAACCAGAATTACGGAAAGTTGGCCTTTATATTTAAAAGGACACTACACATTATCCTAAAAAGAATATTAAAACCGATAAAAATAAGTGAGAAAATTTGTGTATACAATTTTCACATTAACAAAGACTATTTTTTCGAGATTGAATGTAGAACCAAACTGAAGTAGACAGGAAACTGCACACGTTCTACGGTATAATTGAAATCAAACCCTCGTTAAACTGAGGCATGAAAGGTGAATGCATTACACCATTGTATATTGGTTACATTCTTATGGCAGAAAGATAGCACGGGTCATTGTTCACTAAACAAGGTGACTACGTCACCAAACAGCTAGAGCTTAAAAGATCTAAAATTTTAAGTTAATCGTCACCATTAAATACTAGAAAATACATAAAACCAAATATTTTAAAATATGCTTTTTATTGAAAAATACATCAGCACAGTATTAAAAAACATGAGAATGAAAAATAGATTCCAATATTAAGGATGAAGCCTCCTAAGATCAACTTTATCAAGGTGAACCAATCTGAAGTTCGATGTTATGGAAATTCTTTACATTTGACATTAAAAAAGTATGAAAGAATCATATTAACACACTTACTGTGGTACAGTAAAGTGATATTATCAGGCAGCATGAGTCACCAGTAATTCATCATAAAACACGTGATCAGGTTTAAGCCTTATATGCGAACCATGTGCCCTTCCAAACCACCTGCTAAGATATTCTTAATACAAGTCACCCATGCCTCATGAAGCAGTGAATGTGTTAAACAATAACTGCCCTTAGATCCAAGGGTGTAGTAATTAAATTATGGAGCCTAAGCTCAAAGAAGAAAAAACAGCGACTCACCATTGAAGAGAATGTACTTTGTTATCCACGTGGGGGGATGCAGGCACTTGAGCCCCTAAGACTTTTCCCCAACCACTGTTCAAATCATAAGTTTATAAGAAAAATGTACACTATATTAATGCTGAAGTGTGGGCACATATAGTCTTGAGTGTCTCATTAATTCATGGCAAAGAACAATTGTTCCCCTTGCTCTTACCGTAAATTGTTATTGCTCATATTTTATGGTGCAAGGACATCTAAGGTCCCATGCCAGGACTTACAATTTACTGATAAACCCTAACCTCTCATACCTAGGGAATCAATCCACAGACGATTCTGTAGAGGAAAACAGTCTTGTCCGAGTTTTAGGGTGCAAGGGTCACGCTGTGCCGAGACCTACGGTTTTCCGAGGAATTTGAGCCTCTTAAGACCTAAGGAACCAACTCATGGACTATGGTGAGCAGTTAGTAAGCATTCTTTTATTTGGCATGGTTAGGAGTCGAACCTGGGACAACCGAGTGCTAGGCGAATGCAAAAAGACTGCAAAAAACTGAACAACCATAGGACCGGCAGAGAAATAAGATCCAAGCATCTGCTGAAATCAAGTCATGGTAATTCATATGGTAACCAAATATGTTATCACTGTATCCAGGGCTTAATTTCTAACAAAAGTGCAGATTATGATACATCGATTAAAAAATTGAATGGCTGCAAAAGAATCGATAAATCATATCAATTGTTTATGTCCATTTTTCTGGACAACAAAATGCATGACCTTAATCACAAATTCCTTACTTTTTCAATGACTTTTTTTTGGCAATTCATGACCCTGGAGGGGCTCCAGCCAATATTTAAATAATCGCCAAAAATGAAGAAGTACCAAAGCCGGGCTACCGCTCAATTTAAGCCTCGATTATACCATTATAGTACTAGTGCAAATACGACCAGCACTCACTTATATACGTGTGACCTATGAAACGCAGTAGAACCTCCATATGTCAAGGTCTATCGTTCCATCAAAATGATTTCGTTGCACAGAAATAATTTTTTTATACAGACACATTGTGCAGTATATTGTGTATTAGGAACACATTTGTTAATTAATGACCTTCTTTAGAAATGTGAATATAATACACACATACAATTTATGTTTACATAAGTAAAAACGATAAAATGTCGTTCTGAACATGCCTTTAAAACCATGTTTATACAGCATTCATATATAATCAATTTTCTAAAATCCTGCTACACAAATGTTGATTAACTGAAAAGTTGCCTGTGCTTTATTAACATTCAGGAAAAAACGCAATTTGTTTTAACAAAATTTAGAAACAGCTTTTTAATGCAATAATCATTGAGTATCACGAAAACTTCAATATAGCTTTTTGATATAGTTTGCATTCAACTGTAGTTTGTTGGGTTGTTTAGTGTCACCAAAAATATCTCCATGAGCTATTACATTTGACAGTTAATAAGCACACCTGAAACTGAAATTTATGCGCTTCATTAATTCCGGAAGTTCAACTCCAAATAAAATCATGATTGTATGATATTTTCTCCGTATATTAAGTTGTAAGATATTATTATCTTTCACAGGGATAACACAATTGCCAAATAATGGTCAACACACAAAGCCACCGGGGCGAGATTTTTGTGAGTTTTTCGTGGGGGATTTTTTATTACAAATAAATTTGACACCCACGTATTAGTAGCTCAAACTAGAGCTATTTTTGTTTATGAGAAAAAGAGACGCCGTCCTCATCCCGGATTCGAACCAGGGTCCCCGCAGTGTCTTGACCTTCTAGACGAATGAGGACAAGAACAAACGCTTTTTTCTCCGTATATTTGGTTTTAAGATATTACCCTTCACAGGGATAACATAACTGCCAAATAATGGTCAACACACAAAGACACTGGGGCGAGATTTCTGTGGGGTATATTTATTAAAAATAAATTTGCCAAATAAACTTGTCCTCGTTCGTCTAGTAGGTCAAGACACCGCGGGCTCAACGCGAGGACCCTGGTTCGAATCCGAGATGAGGACGGCGTCTCTTTTTCTCCCAAACAAAAATAGCTCTAGATTGAGCTAATAATACGTGGGTGTCAAATTTATTGGTAATAAAAAAAGTCCCCTATGAAAAACTCACAAAAAACTCGCCCCGGTGGCTTTGTGTGTTGACCATTATTTGGCAATTGTGTTATCCCTGTGAAGGGTAATAATATCTTACAAATTAATATATGGAGAAAACAGCATTTGTTCTTGTTCGTCTAGTAGGTCAAGATACCAAAGGCTCAACGCAGGGACCTTAGTTCGACTCCAGGATGAGGACGGCGTCTTTTTCTCCTAAACAAAAATATTTCTAGTTTGAGCTAATATGTGGGCGTCAAGTTTACTAGTAATACAAATTATGATTTCTGTGGTTTTTTTTTTGTAAAAGCTGCCCCCAAAACTGCATGAAGTGGTCAAATAGGCTAAACCAATTGTATGTTACTGCATCTGACTTCTCAAATGTGAATAAATGAACACATCCTAGATTTGGTAAATGCTTAGCCTATTCTCATCCCCTCTAGGAATATTTCCAACAACCATATCTACAAACAGCTGACACCAAGCAAAACTTTGTAAACCTTCAAAATAGCTGCAATAGTACTTCTAGAAGACATCTGTAATTTTACATGTAGTAATATCAGTCAGTACATTTCATAAATAAGTCTGGTCCCAAAGAATCATAACAGTAAACTAAGGATGACAACACCTCACAAAGACCCACTGAAGAGAACCATCATAGGGAGAAGATCTAGAAGCAAACGACAAGCATGGAGGATTTAAAGACCGACAGATCAAATGGTTCATGTTCATTATCAACTTATGAATTTGAATATTCAGGTAAGAAATAAAACATGTGACAAAGACTAGCCTAGTGACTTAAAAATAGTTAAATACCCTACTTCTGGAATTGGGGAAGCAGATTACTTTCCCGGAACTCAAGAAATTACTTGCCCATTTTAGGATATTTAAGGGCATACATTCCTTTGTGCTTTACAATGCAAAAACAGTTAAAATCTTGCTGCATAGCGTAGGCAGAAAAAATGCTACAGTATTACTGAACCCAGTTCAACAGCATGGTATGTGAATGTGTTAACACCATCATGTCACCATATGGTATATTCCTTTAGATGTGCCCTGTTCCTTTTTAATAAATTCAGGCTAGTATCAGAATTTTCAGCATAGCAGAACTAGAATATAACAAAACAATCCTTATCTGATAAATTTTAGGCAGCATGTTTGTACATTAAAATGTATGATGCACTACACAATCACTATGCAGTGTAACTGTTTCTGAGGTTACAAGCTTGCATGCTTTCGAAATAACTAAACGATTTTTTTAACAATTTTAACTACATGTGTTTTCATGTTGCATAATGTTTGTACACATTATGAAGCTTCTATAAATCAAAGTTCTAATTGGGTCAACGTACTGGCACACGCAAGGGGTGTTAGTTGGGATGAAATTTTGCACATATACATGTGAATATACATAGTCTTAGCCTTATAACCCCCACCTTATGAACTATGGGTTAATGAGCCTTGGGACTTTGTTCATGTCTTTTACATTCCAAGACTGTGCTGCGAGTCACCCGGGATGGTGGCTTAGCCTCTGAACCATGGATCAACGGACCATGATACATACACACAATCAAATGTAAGTTACCTTGTCCAGCAGATCGAAGGCTGTCACAACCATTATAGTGCCTATTTTATATTCGTCAGTTATGTAAATGATAGTTTCTGATTTTACTAGAGTTCTGTGATTTATCAACAACTGCTTGAAGACAAATTCACCCGCTTAACAGGGAATGAAGAAAAACCCAAGGGGGAAAAAAAAGGGGGGGAGGGGTAATGTATACATTGGAGATTGCAATTTTTATCCAATTTTGTTACTTTTTTTTTTCTTTAAAAGATGTGCATATGCTTTGTGCAAGAAAAAGGATTACAAACAGCTTAATACCTAAAGTTTAAATTTTGCAAAGAAAAAAAAGGACTTACTTCTTGCCAACTTTACTATAACAAAAATACATCAAAATTAAGATTTGGTTTGACTTTAAGCAAATTAAAACTAAAGGATACGGTTTCAGTTGTTCTGAGAACGCTTTCATTTCCTCAGCCAACAAATCCTGAAAAGAACCAGAATATGTTAATGTCTCACATTATGACGGCATAACAGTCTAAGCAACATAGAAAGTATTTTATAGTGCAAGGACAACAAAGACCATGGTGCATCAACACCTCAAGTTTCCCAAGGAATCAACTTCCGTTGCTTAGAAAACTAACTCCCTCTTATCCTAAATAATGGTTCAAACTTTTTCTTCGATGGAGCTTACAAAAGTTGTCCAAACGCACCACACAATCATTTATGATACATGTGGACTGTGATATCTCAAATTCGGAAACAGATGTATATCCGGCAATAATTTGCAATGCTACCCGATAGAAAAGAATCAACATACCATGACCAGTTTTATAAATGGAAGACCTACTTACTACGCAGAATGAAAGAGTGAAATTAATAAAATTGTTTCGTAATGACCAATATCAATGCAAGCGGGTATGAATTCAAGTCGTTTGCATGTTTATGGTGAAAGGGTCATTCTGCACCAAATGAGGTCGAGACTATACATACAGGGTATGAATTCAAAATATATTAATCCGATGGTAATTTTCACTTCAATAATAGTTACATGGGCCCATGCCCCCCCCACAATAAATTTGTAAACTTGTTATTTTAAACCAATGTTTGGGGAGAAAAATTCAAACCATAGGATTGATAAATGATTACAAAGTCTAGAAATGGGGATGGCATGTAGAATGTATCATACCTTTGGTTGATTGTTTTTTTTTATAGCGTAAGGATGGCAAGGATCATTCTGCGTCAATCAAGGTGAGATTGTACATACAGTACAAGTACCATACCTTTAAATGTAATTGAAGATGTATGGATGCTAATAATGGAGATTGTGCAGAAAGAGAGAAACTCTCAGAATATTTGGATTTTTTACAGCAGTGAATGGGCAATCCCAAACTTTATTACTTTATGAAATATTTATTAACACCACTTTAATGTTTTGATATACTAACATTTGACAAATATTAAATTTAAAACTACTTACAGTAATGATATGAATAATAGAAAAAACATGAACACAGCATACATTTTATATGGATATTCACACTTTAGAGTGGGGGGAATACAAAAAACAAAACACCTGTACAGAGGAAAGTTCTTGCTTAGTAAGGATCGTTATAGGGACCATGGGGTCTGGAGCCCCATAGCCATTATAAAGTTTGATTTACCCAAACTACTTTCGCAGCATTTACTTTCAAAAGTTTTACAGTCACATTTTAAAATAAGGTACTTTTAGCTCATTACTAATTGTCAAGCAGTATCAATTATTTTTGTAGCGTTTTGGTATCTTGTACATTCACTAAAGGAGATAGATGGTAATTTTTCTCAGCCCCCCCAGAAGTACTCATATGGGCACCCATGACAAGGACAAGCTTTAAATTAATATTAGGGTTCCTACTCATATTGGAGAAAAAAATTCAACTTTTCCAGGGCCCCTCCCCCCCATTTTTTCGGCCAAATTCTCTGACCAATTGCAAGCAACCTTCATCCAAATTTTGGTTGCAAGGAAAATGGCTTCACGTTTATGGAAGCTTTAGCTATTCAAAACAGACAAAAGTTATGAAGGATTTTCCAGACTTCTCCACGTTTGACCAAAAAATTTCATTTCCCCCGACCTTTAAAGGACGAATTCAAATTACCTGGCCATTCCAGGTTGCATGCGAAACCTGATATACTACTAAAACTTGTATTAAGTCAAATGTACAGATTTGTTTGTGGTTTTACGGCTCAAAGACTACAGTGGTCATGCTGCGCCGGGACCTACTGTTTTCCGAGGAATCCGAACCTCTTAAGGCCTGGGGAACCAAACCCCGGACTACAGTGAGCAGTGCGATCTTTATGAGATCTCTGAGTAAGCGTTCTTTGCACTGCTGCACTGAGTCAAACCCGGATTAATGGCACACTAGGCGAACGTATTACATTACACCACTGCAGGGCCAAATGTACAGATACATAATTAAAATAATTTAATTTTAATTTCAATCCATGTGCAGGTTTAAATCAATTGAAGTTACTTCAGAAAAAAATTAAAAATGTCTCTATACCTGTCCTGATGGTGCCACAACACTCAGTTCAACAAGATAAGACTGGGAAACTGGTTCGATGGTGTCTGGATTACCCTGCTGTAAGACCTAAAGTAGTTAAAAAATCATTGTACATAAGGGATGCAGAAATTTAAAAGAAAAACATGGGACTATTAGCTGTCAAAAAGAGTCTTCATTGTAGACAAAAACCAATACAATTTTTATTTCCATGTCAACGTTACATTTTGGTGCATGGAAGAAGCATAGCAAAGCAAAATTTGCTCTTTTTGCTCAGCCTGACCATTTTATATTTGATTTTCTATTAAATTCACTAAACATATCCCCTTCACTCTAAATATATTGACTTATTTGATCTCCTTTAATTTCTTTTTTTTTTCTTCTGTGAATATATTCTTAAGATGTGAAATACATACCCTACATATTTTGGCCACAGTCACTTTCATCCGCCCTTTTCGGAACATGAACCCTTTCAAAACAAATTCATAATCCAACCTATAAAAGAAAACCAATAAAACCAAAGAGTATTTCATAAACGTTTATTAATTTTAGAATCCCTAACCCCTTCCTTCTCGCTCCCATCAAAATTACGGGATGAGGTTTCGCCCTCTATTTCTCGTGCCCTTGATATTTCAGGGCTGGAGTGGTCAAAAGTAACGCACCAAAAAGATTAAAAACAATCCATTTCTTATACTCATACAATATACTTATACTTTAGATTTCAAGCTAAAAAGAATTCCAAAAATTAAAAATGAATACATATATTTTTCGTACACTTACTTTTATACAATTTTCTTGAACAAAGAAGTAGGCACTTTTTTTACTGTTTTCTTGAAAATTATGCGATCGTTAAGGGGTTAATTTAAAATATCAATTATCCTGTTTTTAATAAACAAATAATGGGTGTTTTTTTGCTCAGGAATCTAAAATTGTTTGCAAATACAATCGACTACCTATCCAGAACTGGCATCTAAAAACTTAAGGCCTAAGATTATAACATAACAGCCCAGTTCATAATGACAAAACACCCCAATTCAGAATTGGACCCTAAAAGAAATTTCCTTAATAGGAGGGAGTGACCTTAAACCAATTAAAAAAAGGTATTGAAGTAAGATATGCATTTAAAAATCCTTAAACTCTTAATTAAATCATCTGGAAACCCCAAGCGAAAGCAAGCACCCTTTCTAGAGGGAACGTGAAACCACACAATGACAGCAGCAACACTACCTTTTAGCCACTTAATTAACACGTTAAACACCACGCCGGTCTCTAGGGACCAGCGCTAGACTTTCCGTTCAGGCCTCACTGG
>QLNU02015003.1:38859797-38884789 GCA_006491805.2 Dysdera silvatica | reverse complement strand
CCGGAAAACGTAGAGAACATTTATAAGGAATTTTATGCCAAAACGAACATACAATTTCGTCGATCCGGCTCCTCAAGTGGGGCAGAAAATCGCGGAGTATGTGGAGGTGGGGGGGAGATTATAATTACCTTATGTATGTTATGCTAAGATAAAAATGATATTTTTTCGAATTAATTTATTTTATAAAACAACGAAGTTTTTATTCCCAATTTTTATCTTGTCGAAAAGCAAGCAGGCAGGAGATACGCTTTTAGGGGGAGGGCAGATCGACGGAATTCTATGGATCAAGATCGCACTTAAAAATGAAATTCGCCACCTTTTAAAATTTTATACTCTGGATGCTTGCCCACACATAAATCTGTGATTCCCCCTCCCTCCCCACAAAAAAAACGAAAAATAACGGAAAATGTAGGGGGAGGGCTCTTGTTAGGAATTCTCGGCTAGAAGAACTCCGTCGATCCATCGTCGATTGCGACTGCAACAGAAAATCATGGAATACAGGTGGGGGGGAAGAGAGGTCTGAAATTACCTTGTGTGCCTTATTATAAAAAAATTATATTATGAATAAATTTATTTTATATGACAAAATTTCCCGATTATTGGAGGGGGGTGAACCCTTTTCCAGTGAATCGACGGAATTCAATGATAGATTACACACACACACAATTAAAAAAAAGTCTTTTGAAATTATGCTCTCCTAAAATTTAGTGCCTTGGACATATGCCTAACATGCCAACTTACAAATTCGGATTCGACCACACATATGGACATCTTGCCAAAGACACTTTACTACTGATTTCGTTTTGTGTAGTCTTCGTGATCGAAAATTGATAGCAAAGTGAAAAAACGGAAATGAGAGTGAAGCCAAGGAATATCGCTATACGTTAAGACACTAGTGGGATGCCAGGGAAGGGAATCAAGGTATAATAGTGGGCCAGAGCCCACTAAATTGGGGACCGTGAGTTTTCCTCTAACGAGAGAAACACTGATTCTGATCTTGCAACGTGCGTCGGTGAGATTGGTAGAGGGGAAAATAAAGGATTGAGCAATCGAAATTTGCATTATATAAACAATAAAAATAAAGTTAGGTGCCAAAAATAACGACAAGGTCTAAAATCTTGGTCGTCAAAACAAAATTTATAGGTGCAAAATATGACTAATGACCACTAATTTCGAGCTATCTACTGTAGAATTCTGTCAATCCACCCTCCTTAGAAAAGCACCCCTTTACCTTGCCGTAACTTAAAATTATGAAAAATTCCATGAAACGCAACTACTTTCTCTTAACAGTGAAAAAATAATTAGCGTGGCTAGCTTAACTTTGACGAGCAGGTAGAACCATTCTTCTCCTACAAACGGCTGGAGGGGAATATTACAGAGTACAGAGTAAGACTTTTCACAACGTAAATATTTAATTTTTAAAATAGGGGGGGGGCAAACGATAGCCACTGTACCTAAGGCGCCTCGCACTTAGATTTCGGTGAGGGAGGGGTGAGGTGCTCTGGTCATTCTAGTTCTGAAGAAATGCTCAAGCAAGTTTCTAGGGGGAGTTCTCTCCTATGCATTATTGTTCGCGAAAGGTATATAACAACCGGCATGGTGTGAATTTCATGTTCATTTTCTATGTTGATTTATACTATGAGAAGAATGGCATTATAAAAATTGGAACTAAAACAAACTTCAGAGAAATGTTGAGAAATAGGAGAACACAATTAAGGACTTTTAAGGACTTTTTGTAGATTTTGGGTGAAAATAAGGACTTTTAAGGACCGTACAAACCCTGGTGTTGGGTCAGGGTGATGTCATGGGCACATGTGAGATGAGACCGTCAATAAACATGGCCTCTGAACTCAAACACATTCCAAGCTTATTAGAATTCAAAGCCCCAGTTAAATCAGAAAAAGGGCTTTGCTGCGCTTTGGCTCAGCAGCTGATATCAATGTGCCATGATGATGCAGCGATAGTGATGTATTATCACATGAATATTATATTCTTTTACTTTTCGTTGATCCTCCAATTGTTTCCATTGGTCGAACGTCAGATCTGTGGATCCAAAAACCTGCATAGCATACGATAGAAGACCAGGATCTAACAAAAGAAATTAGAATTTTAAACTTCAGCCAAAGTTCGCAATAAATAATTTAACAAACTTCGTTTGTAACTGAACAAAAGTATTTAACTCGTATGACACATCACTACTAAGGAAATTTAAATAAACAACTAATATTATATAACATAAAAACACATAATAGCAGTCAGAATTATTAAGGTGGTTTATAGCTATTTCAGAAGCCTGTAAGCTTCCTTCTTCAGAACATTTATTACACTGGTGTGGTCCACATGTGAAAAAGTCTATTGATGCCAACATGCTAATCAGAAATTAGGTTATGTAAGCCAGTTTTGCATCCATAGCCAAATCTCTTACTACGAGACAAATGAAGTTTCTCAAATGGAGAACAAAGAGTTAAACAGAAGCTGATCGTTAACAGTGGAAGTTGAATTTGAAAGAATATGGAAGGCTTCAAAGAAATTGAGGTCGGCTGGTGAAAAAACTTTCTCTATTAGATGGGCCTTGATAAGTGTACATGGAAACATTTTAGAATTCTACCATTTCATGAACTTGCTAAACATTGTCATTTATGTACTAATATTGTTACATTAAAGCAGAGAACTAATAGATATCCATTTAGGCACAATCACAAATTCTTGCCTGCTATCTCCAACAATAATTACATTTTTTATTTATACAAGAACACTTTTTATATGAACACTACGCAGATTAAATAAAGCAACAATTTTTATCAACTTTTTTAGGCATAGTAATATTAACGCCGATGTTATGGCATGGTTAGATGGTGAAACATTTGCAAAGAAAAATGTTTTTTGCATCAGGTAGGGCACAATGCCATGAATCCCACCCGACAAATGGGAAGTCGTGGGATCATGCCCCACTAAACGGGGGGGAAAAAATTATTTTCTTTCGAACGTTTCACCATCTAACCATGCCATAACATCGGCGTTAATATTACTACGCCTAAAAAACGTTGATAAAAATTGTTGCTTAATTTAATAATTACATGCATAATTGTATACATTGGGTAGGTCCGGGAGTTTGAAACTCTTTGCCACTGTTCCTCAGGATTGTTAACAATATGGGTCTATTGAAAAAAAAAATAAAAAATAATTGATGATTGTTTATTCGATGTTAATTTTTCTTTTTCTTATAATATTCAGATTATATTATGTGATCTTATAAATGACCTTCAGTGTATTTGTTTTGTATTTGGTGCAGCCGAATATCGCAGAGTGTGCTAATTAAAGAAAAGGGAGCAGCGAAACCAGTCAAAGCCTTTTTTATTGATTGACTGCCTAGCCACTAATACGTCACCAATTCATGATATCTGTAAATGTATAAATGTGTATCTTTCTCAGTAAATATATATTATGCTATGTGGGTTTTCTTTTTTCCAAGTAGGTGAGTACCGTTCTTGTATGGCTAGTCACCACGACTTGTCACCCTATTAGTGAGAAATCCAAACCTCAAATTCATAGTGCAAAGCTCGCCACGAGTGGTTACCTGCCCAAAAGCAGGCCACGTTCCGAGCTATTCCACTTTGGTAAGCAGATGGGAATCAGCATTTCTAGCTTAGCACTGCCACAGAATATACTTGCATGCAAATAGCAATTTGAAAACACTGTTCCACCTACCTTTTTGTACAAAAGGTGGAATTGGGTTTACGGCTTCAACAACAGTTTCTTGTGGTCCCCAGCGGCTTTTTTTCCTTCTTTTCGACTCTGATGGGCCAGCAGTAGAATCATCCGAGTCTGACAAAGTGAAAAAAGCATGGATTATTCAAATTTGACCAAAAGAATGGAAATATACAATAGCCTGTGTTAAAAAAGTACATTATCAGAAGCACTATACAAAACAATATCAATGGAAATTAACGAAGTGCATGTGATTGTGTAAAAATAAACGAGCACAAAATAATTAGTTTGCAGCTAAGTTAAAACTTATAGGATCATGAAAATTATGAAACAGATCATAAAAACGATAGGTCTAAAAATCAGAACATTTTCTGTACTTTCCAATATAATATCCATAATAACTAAAAATGTTTCAAATTCCACAGCTATGGAGCCATGTACATGTATTTATTAAATATGAAAAGCGTAATAAAAATGCACCAAAAGTCAAACTAAAGTAAAACAAAAAAAAACTTTTTTGGGGGGGGGTGAACTTTACACTGCAAGGCCAGCAAGGGTCATGCTGTGCCCTGACCTACGGTTTCCCGAGAATTCCGAATCTCTTAAAGCTAAGGAATCCAACCCCCAGACTACAGTGAGCAGGTCATAAGTATTCTTTTTTTGAGCACAGTTGGGGGTCGAACCCGGGAAAACTGTGTACTAAGTAAACGCGTTAACCACTGCAAGGCCTCGAAAAACATTTTTCATGTCCAGTTACATCAATCAAAATTCCAGACATGCACAGCCAAGAATTAATAATAATAAATCCACTGTGGATGAAAGCATTAAGTGCCAATTTCCAGAAGTGACGAATCTGTAGTCAATCGATGCACGTGTCATCAACGGCAGATGAATTTCTCACACCTGTTTACCATTCGTATTTATGACTGTTTAAATATGCACAAATGCACAAAAAAGTTAAGTGAATAAGCATCAAGAAAAATATATGTTTAAAATACAAAATTTAAAAAGCATTGGGAATTTTCAATGAAATCTCAGGACATCAGAAATTATTTTCCAGCAAGAAAATCAATAAAAAAGTGGGAAGATTGGTACCTATGTAAAAATTATCACCACAAAATATATATGCATATGGCCCATAAAGGACATAGTAAAAATTTGCTTTTCACGCTTACTTATTTACGTAGCAAAATAAAATCACTTTAAAAATTGACTAACGAGACTAACCTTTCTTTTTGCCAAAGGTCATAAGATGACCATCTGCTTCAGCCCTTTTCTTTGCTTCCGTTAGTTCAGTAACACGCTTTTGGAACAGCTGGTATGTTTTTCCACTTGTATCTCTTAGGAATCTTGAAACGAAAATCAATAAATTCAATTAAATGCTGATATTTAAACGAATTAATTAAATACCAATAAATTCAATTAACACTTTACCTACTGGAAGCCTATTAATAGGCTATTTTTCACTAACGCTTAACAACCAGTAGCCTATTAATCGGTCTTTTGATTGCCAGCACTTTTTCAAGCAGAATAGATATTGTTTTACAACACAAATTATCATGCAATAGTCAGAATCAAGCAGGTATTACCCACATAACCTGCACTCGAATCGTTCAGTCTTTTCGATGTATACATTTCAGTTGCAAGCGGTAGGTAAAGCGTTAAATGCTGATATTTAGACAAATCGATTAAATACCAATAACTTCAACTAATTAAATCAAAAATAAATTAAATCACAACTGGTTTAATGCTTCACTTAATTTGGTGTGGGATTCAAAGCCACCTTGTATAAGAGACATTTGAAAATATTTTTGAAATCCATGTTTTAGCTCAAACTACAATTTTTTTTGTACAGAAGGAAAGGAGTCACTATCCTGACCCAGAGTTGAACCAGAAATTTAGGAGAAAAAGAGACTGCATCTCTTTTTCTCCTAAAATAAAAAATGCTCTAGTTTGAGCTAATAATATGTTGGTGCCGAAAATTATTGTATTATAAATTCCCTCCACGAAAACTCACGAAAATCTCACCCTGGTAGCTTTGTGTGTTGAGCATTGATTTGGCAATTAAGTTATTCCTGCGAAGGGTAATAATACCATAAATACCTTACAATGATTTTAAATGTCTATTCATCTTCAAAATTAGAGGATAGAGGGATAAAAACGAGACTAAGTAGAAGAACTGAAAAATTTCATTACAATTTTCTCACTTTCATATCATCATCATCATATTCAACCATTATCTATCCACTGCTGGATGAAGGTCTCTCCAAATGCTTTCCACACAAGTCTATCCTGAGCAATTCGCTTCCACGTCACCCCAACCTGTTTTCTTATTTCATCCACCCATCTAGTTTGAGGACGTTTTCTAGGTCTTCGGTGGTCTCTTGGAATCCAGTTCAGAATTTCTGTTGTCCATCGTTGATCAGTTCTTCTTGCAATATGCCCAGCCCATCGCCATTTCAGCCCTTTTACTTTAACAATGATGTCCTCTACTCTAGTTTGCTCTCTCACCCAAGTGTTTCTTTTTCGATCTCTCCTAGTTATTCCAAGCATGCACCTCTCCATGCTCCTTTGCGTTGTCTGTAACTTTCGTATTGCTCCAACTGTTAGACTCCATGTCTCTGATCCATAAGAGAGGACTGGCAATACACACTGGTTGAAGACCTTTCTTTTTAGACACAAAGGCAATTTCCCCTTCAGGATAAAACTGTTTCTTCCAAATGCACTCCAGCCAAGTTTAATACGTCTGTTGAGTTCTTTCATAATGTTGCCATCCATTGAAATCAGCTGGCCAAGGTAAATATATGAATCAGCAATTTCTAGCTCAATGTTGTCAACTTGTATTTTTGTTTCCTCTACGAAATTATTGAACATGATCTTAGTTTTTTGTAGGTTCATCTTGAGTCCAACTTCTTTACTTCTAGTTGAGAGCTCCTGTACCATGTCTTGGAGTTCTAATGGGTTCGTTGAAAAAATAACAATGTCATCAGCAAACCGCAAATGATTTAAATATTCACCATTTATTTTTATTCCCTTGTTATTCCAATTTATCTGCTGAAAAATCATCTGTAAAGCTGAAGTAAAAAGTTTTGGAGAAATGGTATCTCCCTGCCTCACACCTTTACCAATTTTGATAGTTTTGGTATCTTTATGTAACCGAAATTTTGCACTTGCATTTTTATACACACGTTTCACCATGTCAATGTACACATCCTCAATGTCTGTTGATCTTAAAGAGTTGATGACTGCTGATGTTTTAATAGAGTCAAAGGCCTTCTCATAGTCAATAAATGCCACACACAATGGAAGTTCATATTCATGTGTTCTTTCAATTAATTCTCTTAATACTTGAATATGGTCCACTGTACTGAATCCACTTCGAAATCCAGCTTGTTCTCTTGGTTGAGCTGCATCTAATTTTTTCTGCAGGCGATGTGTTAGCACTTTTGTGAAGATTTTATAAATAGCAGGTAACAAGCTAATTGGTCGGTAATTTTTCAAATCCTCTTTATCACCTTTTTTATGCAAAAGAATTACTGTTGCAGAATCCCATTGGTTTGGTATGTTACCGCTGTTAAGACATTTGGTAAAGAATTTTGCAAGTATGTCTTCTACATATTCTCCAGCTTCTTTTAGGATATCTAATGTAATACCATCATCACCAGGGGCTCTTCCTTTCTTCATACTTTTTATTGCAAATGAAACTTCTTCTTTTAAGATTTTAGGAGCTGTTCCTTCGACTATTTCAATGTCTTCGTTTAATCCACTGTTACTTTCGTATAGATTTTTGTAGAATTCTTCAACTCTTCTAAGTATTTCTTCCCTATTTCTTGTTACGGTGCCATCCTCTCCTTTTAATGCAATGATGTGTTTCTTCCCAACAGATAAACTTCCTTTAACAACCCTAAGGCTCTTGTTATTTTCAATGGCTTTCCTTACTAGCTCACAGTTGAATTTTCTTATGTCTTCTTTCATGCTTTTGCGCAGAGTTTTACAAAGTTCTATGTACTCAATCCTGGAACTGGTATTTTGATTGTCCACCTTCATATCTCTTCGCCTTTTCATGAGCTGTTTCGTCTTCTCAGATAATTTGCTATTGTGCTTTTTACAGGTTACACCACCAATTTCCCCAGCAGTTTCAACTATTGTCTTAACAATGTTTTCATTTGCTTCTGAGATATCACTTTCATCAATAAGTCCTTCCAGTGCAGAAAAGCGATTTTTTAATTCCAACTTGAATGCCTCGGTATTTTCTTTTAATTTCTTTAAATCCACCCTCTTACTTACTTGTTTCCTAATGAGCTTCTGTCGTTCTAATTTAGTATTTAAGTGCACTTTACATCTCACCATTCGATGATCACTTCCAGTATTAAATCTGTTCAGTACACTGCAATCTTCAATAATTGATTTCTTGTTTGCCAGGATATAGTCAATTTCACTAGTTCCCCCATTTGGGTGTTTCCATGTCCATTTTCTTTGCGGTTTCTTCTTAAAAAATGAATTCATGATGCTAAGATTTTCAGCTTCTGCAAATTCGATGAGTTGATCGCCACGTTCATTCCTTTCCCCATATCCGTATTTACCAACCGATGTCTCTCCTTGTTCCTGTTGTCCAATTCTTGCATTGAAATCCCCCATGATGAGCTTGATATGTTGTTTCCCTTTGGTGTGTAACTCTTTGATTTCTTCATAAAATTCTTCAACCTCTTCGTCGGTATGGCTTGATGTTGGTGCATATACCTGTACTATTTGAAGTTGGTATCGCTGGGTTAGTTGAACAACGAGCCTCGCTGCTCGATCTGACGTGCTTTCGACTTCAAGAAGGTAGTCTTTAATTCTTTTGTTGATTAAGAAGCCAACACCACTTGTTCTTCCAGTTTCCGTTCCTCTATAATAAAACAAATGTCCACTTTTAAGTTCCACCAACTCTTCACCTTTTCTTCTAACTTCACTGAGTCCTACAATGTCCCATTTGATCTTGTCAAGTTCTTCTTCCAATTCCTGAAGTTTTGCTTCAGAAGCAAGGGATCGTCCATTAAACGTAGCCAAGGTCAATAACAAACGGCAGCCTGGGCCATTCCAGTGATTCTTAGCACCCCCTGCTTTCATGCCACACTGACCGCTGCCTTGATCAGGAGCACTCCAGCACCTGGAGACTAGGGGCCATGGTTTCTGGTGTGTCAACATAATGGAGGAATTAGCCATAATTTCACCACGCTGGCTAGACGGGTTGGTGAATTAGCCCTCCCCTTCCGCCTTTCTATCCGTGTAGCAAATATTAATTTGCCACATAAATAGAAAGCTCAGCCTGCACCACTTGAAGGCGGGGTAGGACACTAGGTTACTGGCCTGGCCGGTTCCACACATCGTCACATACGTTCAGCGTGTGGGTCTCCTTCCAGTTAGATACCAGCAACCCTTTTGCAGGCCAAAAACTTTCATATAGATATGACTAAATATTGTTTTGTTGTAGATGGAGAGAAATCATTTAAAAATCTTCAGAAACCTGTAACCAAATCAGTGAAATTTGATAATACTCAAGTTGTAATAAAAACGAAAGAAAAATAAATAAAATTTCAAAATAAGATGAGCATGTTCCTTTTTCTACAATCAGTGATTAAAAATGGAAGCATGTTCCTTTTCCGCAATCAATAATTCAAAGAGCAAGCATGACCTCTTAACTACGATCAATAATTCAAAAAGGAGAATATACTCCCTTTCTACAATCAGTGAATGAAAAGAGGGAGCATGCTTCCTTCTTGATTTCAAAGCAAAAGAAGATAATTTCTGTAATCAAATGCTTTTTAAATATGTGGCATCATAACTTACTCGTAAGCTGGGTTCTGGATGTTAGCTTGTCGAGCCACGTCTTCTGCGGATTCTCCATTGACAGCGACACAGATGGCAACCTTCTCTATCGCAAGGCGAACTGCTCTGTCCTCTGATGAAGAAACTAGAAGCATGCTATCAGAACTCTGCATACTTTTTCAGAGTCAAGAATGAGCATCTTTGCTAAGTAAGCAGACAAAGAAGTGCTTAGCTACAGGGAGCAGTTCAGGAGAGGGGAGGGGTGAATTTTACGAACAACGCAAGTTGCATTCAAACATGCAAAATTCATCAGCCCTTTGTGAACTGCATGCAAACACTTCTAAATTATTACACTGCAATAACCATGATGAAAATCTGGACATAGCACTCATGAATATCAACAGTCCACAATCCTAAAATCGCCATTCAAATCGATCATTATGAGAGCTGTCATAAACATGGCAACTCGTTGCGATAATGCATAATAACATGGATGATTTAAAATCATTTCCACCTCCCCTGCCTGAACGCACACAAAAACAAAGTGAACAACAGTAGTAATAGCTACAAACTTAAGTAGATAACACTGTTAATTGAAGTTATATTGTTAGAGCAATTAAGGAATTCAAAATTCAAAAAGGAAACACACAGGGCACATTTATATCCGAGGGGCATCCTGAAAGTAAGTTTCCCATATCGCCAAAAGTTGGCATTGCCAAAGGCACGAAACGTGAAGGCACAAGCCAGGTAGATTGTCGGTGTGGCTATTGTATGTGGCAGTTGTAACTTCCTGATCGCTTACATTAACGTCATTGTAGTGTGTGAAGATACCGGATCTCATTTCTTCTCCTGCCCATTAAGAGGTGATAAAATTTTTGAACACACAGATGGTAGCACCGATCGAAATCCATTATCAATTGTGTTTAGTATATGGACCGGATGTGACGAGTAAGAAGATGGTTCGTCATTGGTGTCAGGATTTTTCCGAAGGTAGGCAAAACGTTCATGACGAAAAGTGCTACAGCCGGCCATCCGTCATCGATGACGGAATTGTGGAGAAGGTGCGACGGTGCATTCTGCAGAACCTTCACTTTACGGTTACAGAACTCAATAGCCATGTTAAGGTATTATTACCCTCCGCAGGGATAACACAATTGCCAAATATGGTCAACACAAGAAAGCCTCCGGGGCGAGATTTTTGTCAAGCCTATTGAATTTGTTAATATTTTCTATTAATTATATTCATTAAACTAGAGTTTTGTTTGTTTTAGAGAAAAGTATTTTCATCTCTGGATTAACTAGTTTTGTTTTAGTTCTCGAGTAGATCATAGATTTAGGATAAAACAACGCTTTTCCATATAGATATTAAGGCCATTAGGGATAACACAATTGCCAAATATGGTCAACACAAGAAAGCCTCCGGGGCGAGAATTTTATATATTGTTAATCAATTGTGTTATCCCTGCGGAGGGTAATAATACCTTAACACCTTTACATACGGAGAAAGAGAGCGTTGTTTCCTGTCCTCATTCGTCTAGCGGTCCAAGACACTCCGGGCTAAACGGAGGGACCCTGGTTCGAATCCAGGATGGGGAAAGCGTCTCTTTTTCTCCAAAATTACACAAGCTCTAGTTTGAGCTAATTAATACGTGGGTGGCAAAAATTATTGTAAAATCAATAGCTATTTCCCACAGATATCATGATATCTGGTGCATGAAATCGTTGCGAAACACCTGTTCCGGAAATTGTGTGCCAGGTAGGTGCCTAAGGACCTTACACCTCAACACAAAACCAAACACGTGGGAGCAGCATTGACTTTTCTGCAGCGATACCACGATGAAAGCAACAAGTACCTTAACAGGATTGCTACGGGTGATGAGACGTTGGTTACTCACTTCACCCCAGAAACCAAACAACAGTCGATGCAGTGGCATCACAGTGGATCTCAGTGCCGGACCACGTTCAAGCAGACTGTATCCACACAGAAATTGATGTGCACGGTCTTATGGGACAGGAAGGGCATTCGGCTCATTGACTTCTTACCAAGGGGTACTACGGTGAACACTGAACGTTACTGTGCAACACTAGAGAAGTTGTGACGAGCCATCCAAAACAAGAGGCATGGGATGCTCAGTGCTGGTGTTACGTTGATCCACGACAACACTCACTCGCATACGGCGAATTCCACAAAAAATCTGCTGCAGAAGTTTCACTGGGAGCTGTTTGACCATCTAGCCTATAATCCCGATCTTGCTCCCAGCAACTTCCACCTGTTCTTGCTCCTGAAGAAATCCCTGTCCGGCCATCACTTTCCCACAGACAAAGACCTGCAGACAACTGTGACACACTGGCTCCATTCCCAGGCAGCAGACTTCTATGACACTGGACTACAAAAACTTATCCCATGACATGACAAGTGCTACAATTCCGGTGGTTATTGTGTTGAGAAGTAGCTGAAATATTGCTGTATCTTTTGCAATAAGTCTTTCACCTAATTATGTTTTGTTTCTTTTTACGGGCCGTGGAAAACTTACTTTCTGGATGACCTTCGTAAAATGAAAGTAGTCTATATTAGTAACAATCAAACCTGCATTCATAGAGATACCTCATGCTATCCAAGCTACTGCTTGCTTTGTTGAGTCCTGAAACCTCTCTCCTTCCCTCCCGCCCACAAGTTATTCTGAAATAGGACTAACACCCTAACATAGTCTTTAAATCATAATGAATTTACACATCACGCTAGTCAAATGTAGAACTTGAAACAACTGCTAACAGTTCATGGGAGAAAATGCACCACTGCATACTACTTGCATGGTTCATCGCCAGATCTAAAAATGTGCCATACAATGTCAATGTTTTTCAATATATTCCATCCATTTCATCGCCCTTAATATCATTGGTCTGAGAATGCAACTTGCGAATATATCTGCACAGAATTGTGTTTTCCATTAACTGTATGTTGAATCTAAGGGGGGATGACCCTATACTAGTAACAAGTAGCATATCATTCCTAGTCAATTGTGCGTATGTGTGAACTCATAAAAATCATATTATCATTGTGTTAATTTATACAGCAGAATCTGCCTGAAGTGACCACCTTTGGGACTGGACTAAAATGCTCACCGTAGACAGGTGGTCATTATACAAGACAAACTTCGATATAGGTATGAGTAAATCCCAAGCACAGTTGTCTATTGTAAAACACGATCATTTTATGCAGGTGGTCAATTTATAAAGGTGATCACTTTACCAGGTTCCACTGTATTTTATTATAAGCAACAACAGTAAATTTGTATTAGTCATATGCACACTGTCCATTGATAATTTGCACATCATATATAACTAGGCCCTCCTTTTCTAATATGCATAAAATTCAGACCACACCTTCAAGATATTACTTTCCTAGAATAAGGATCTCAAACTATGCTTAACTAAGTGGGGCTTTTTTACTGGAGTTCTGTCAGAAACCGTGACTGGAAAAAAATACAAGTTCTCAATTTGGGTTTGGTAAAAGATTGTGATTGAAAAACTTAAAGCTTCTAAACTACGGTTCTGTGCGTGGGAAAAAAATACAGGACTTCCCAAAAAAAATACAGGTCCCTTGTGAGATAATAGCTGGAAAAAAAAAAAAAGACTACTTAATTGCAGTCATGCAAAAGATTGTGACTAAACAACCCAGGTCTTCTAGGAATGATTGCGACAGAGTAAAAGTCATACACCAGAAATTGCATTTTCAATCGTTTGATTAGAATAACTCCAGTACCACCAAATGTACTACCCAAGACAACAACTCAAGATCACCATTGCAATATATTCAGAACCATGTATGCTTATCGGAACCTAAAATCCAGATACACAAACCCGTTTAATCACTAAACAATCAAAAAACGTTGGCAGATCCAGAGGGGGCTCGGCTTCCCCCAGAGCTGTCGTGAGTGTGATTTTGGATTCAATAAATAAAGTCATTTAAAATTACTGCTTATAATGAATAAAAGGTATTTTTAAATTTTATGATCATATATTAATAAATACTCCCTCTGTCCAAAAATATGATACACAATTAAAAAGCCACTGATGATTAATGGAGGAAGTAAACGCTTGAGTAAAGAACAAAGCTCAGTGTGTAACTGATGGGCAAAAATTACTTTTAAATGTAGGTCTGTGCTGTATTTTTGGACAAAAAAAAATCAAATGTATACCACATTTTCTGACGAAAAAAATTCAATTTTCGAACAACAAAATTTTTTAAATGTATACCATATTTTCGGACAGAGGGAGTACTAAATTCGAAAATTTTAAAATAGTTTTGAAGATTTTTCTACCTCTTCACCTTTTTTCTGTCAAACACAGTGACGCGCCCAAAATATTCCTACGGAGGGACCAGTGGTGTAAGGAAATTTTGGTGAAAAAAAATGGCCAGGGGCCCATATCAATTAAGTTTTTTGGTTTTTTTTAATACTCATTTGTCATTATTAAATTACTAATAATTCTACAGTGCAAGATACTTAAATAATTAAAAGTAGTAGTAGATTTTGTTTATACAATTTTACAATGGCCAGCCCTTGTCTCCCACAAAAAATCACTGGTTTAGTAATAGGTTGAAGACCACCCTATTATATAAAACTTGCTAAACTGAAGTAAAGCATAACTATCTAGCTTACTCAAAAGTGGAAGACAGCGCCTATAGCAAATTTTGTGTGTTCTCTTTTCACCCCATTAAGTCGGTTTAAGATCGACACAATCCACAGATCAACTTGTTTCAAAAGAATTTAATAATTGGAAGAAGACCTTGGAGAAGTTCAGCCAACATAGAACTTTTCTCTATCATAAGGATTTGTAATGTCAATTACGTTAAAAAAAAGTTTACAATGCCGATGAGTTTTTAAAACGTCACAAAAGGAAGAAAGGCTTCTGTAGATCAAGTAGCAGACAAAAGACAAGCCTAAGCAAGTTTTATATAATAGGGTGGTCTTCAACCTATTACTAAAACAGTGATCTTTTGTGGAAAACAAAAGCTGGCCATTGTAAAATTGTACGAACATAATCTAGTACTACTTCTAATAATTCAAGTATCTTGCATTGTAGAATTATTAGTAACGTAATAATGATAAATGAGGATAAAAATAAAACAAAAAAAAACAATCACAATTGATATGGCCCATGGCCATTTTTTTTCACCAAAAATTCCTTTTAACTGCCCCACCCTTGATAATATTCTTAATGTGCCACTTAGTACTTGGGACTAGCATTGCTTACATGTGACACAGATATTCCTTTAAATGTAAAAAATATTATTGAAATTTTTTCGCACATTCGCAGACGTAGAGGTGGATTTTTGCTGTAATATATATTTTAATATATATTAAAAAATTATAAAGAGGATGCTGCTTATAAGTACTTGAAACAGACCCTTTTGTTTCATCCGCATCCTTATTCAACTTTCAAAATGCGTTTCTCAATATTGGCGCGGGCCCCAAACACATCTTAGATGTTTTGAAGCGTGTTTAGAGCGACATTTAGAACCTGAAATATCGCTGCGTTTAGACTTTTTTTAAGTACTGTACTCAGAGGCATATGAAAAAAAAATGGCAAACTCAATACCCTTCTTTCTGGGCTCATGAAATCGGAGCCTCACCCTTGTCGGAAAGGTTAAAAGAGTGGAAGGAAAACAGGGGAATTAAAATAAGGATAGAAGTGCTGTAATTTGTTCATCTGTGGATTTTACGACACAGGGATAAAAAGGGTCGTACTGCACAGGAGTAGTAGTAGTAGTGTGAGTAAGTACTAATTAAGAAATAGACAATAACTATTTTGTTATCTACACACAGAAGTTAATCCCTAATTACCATAAATAAGTACTAATTAAATCTATGAATGGATAATAAATAACCATTTTCATTAAATATATCATTGCTAATTTCGTTTGATTTTCATGTTGTTCCTCTGCCTACACCACTATTTATTGAGTTTTGTCTAGGTTAAAGCAATTTTCACTTCAATTTCTAAATTAACTGAAAATAGTGTACATTGTCTTTTCCAAGTTACGTATGCAGTGCCAAAATTTTTTTTTTTTTACGTAATATTAAGGCTTTCCATGTGTAAATCTCCCTTGAAAGGTAAGGTTCTTAAGAGCAAATGGTAACAAATGTCAAATTGTATATCCCTTGTTGCTTAATTCCCCCTCTCAATCTTCAATAAAACACTTCCATGGACATCAAATGGCCAAGAAAATGAAAATAGGAGTGTGAAAACCATTTCCGAAAATCGCCTCCATAAATTCTTACCACAAAAACTTTTGCAGAGTGAAAGGTAATGCAATTTTGCATTAATGCCAGTGGCGGATCCACAGAATTAGGTTTGAAATTTCTCCTCCCAAATCCACAAAAATGTAGCAAAAATCAATTGTTACAAGCATCGGTTATAACGAGCACCGATTATAACGACCAACTGCATATAACGAAGGAATTTTTACAAAAAGTTTGATTGCTTATTTTATTTTATTTCTAATTGTGTGCTAAATCTGGGGTCCAAAAATACTCGTTCCCAAAAGCGATTAAATTGTACTGCTCTTAAGTATCATACAAAACAAAATCCATATTTTCCTCGCTATATCTGGAAACTCGCTGAGTGCAGGACTGCTATAAATGGGTCCTACTGCGTTGACATCCCCCATCTAAAAAAATCCCCCTATGGATCCACCTCAGGAGATGCCATGTGATACAAGGCAAGAAGAAACACTATTTGGCACTTTTTCTAAAAAGTAATATCATAGAACTTTGTTTGAAAAAGATTGAGACTGCACAAAGAATTACCCAAAATACATCCAACAGCATGGGTGCCCCGAGAATTATATGCAGGGGGAGGGGTGCCTCCAGGAAAAATTCCAATTGAATAATGTTGTTGGACTACAATTTCTTGTGGATTCAGTCTTTTCCCCCTTTTTTCATAAGCCAAGGAGTGGCAAGTACAGCTCCTTGTGCCACTCTCGGGGCACCCATGTCCAACAGATTAACAAGACCTGAAAACCATGATCGGGATTCCCACTTTTTTTCCAAAATAAGAAATAAGAAGTTTCTAAGGACATAAACGATCTTTTCTAAGGATCAGTTGCGATATGCCATAAACCATATTACACCTTCTACGCATCGCTGTTGATTAATTCAGTAATTCTCAAACTTTTTACTCTTACGTCATCTTTACACCTACATGTGGATGTTGCACCCCATCCCCCTTTAAACTTACATGTCCCCTCCCTGTTCAACCTAGTATAGGAATAAAATTATTTTGTTTGCTTAGCGTATGTATTTTTGCACATATGCATATTCATATTTCAATCATAAAAAAAAATGAATATATCGTTCAAAAATTAAAACAGTTTTCTTTAAATAAATTCAATGTCTAATTCAATGCAAAATATTTTAGCTTTTAAACACATCTGTATTTTCTTTTTGTTAAAAAGACAACTTGACCACCTTGTGTTCCGCAAAAAAAGTCATCATCATTAGCATTTATATCCTGACTGTAGAGAGCAAAACCCCAAACTGTCATGTGACTCGAGAGCTGTAGCCAGGGGGCTAGCAGGCTGAACCCCCCAAATAGTTTTTCAAAATAAATTATTTTATAATTATATTTTATATTTTTTTTTTGTATAAAATTGTACATGAAAATGGAAATTGTTCTTTACGTTAAAAATATATTCAAAATAGATTTCTAAGGTAGATCTTGTGTACATTATGCATTTTACAAAGATTTGAGTCTTTATGTACTCTATAATAAAGATAAGGGAAATTCTAAATATTAGTATACCTCTGTAAGTTTTTAATGCAAAATTTAAGTTAAGAAATTTATTCATTAATGTTAAATATATTAGTCTACTTAGATATTTAGTATTATTAAATATATTACTAAAATACATTAACAAATTTTAAGCCCCCTGTAGCTTTCCAAGCCGAATTGTAACAAGCATCTAGCTTGCACAAGCATCTATGGGCCTGTGTGACGATAGTCTTTTGCCTTTATATGTTAAAGTTTAACTTGTCTGTGTGTGTGTGTGTGTGTGTATGATTATACGATCACCTACATATCGGCACAGAAGGTAGAAAATCATGATCAAATCAACACAACACTTGCGTTCCGGTTTCATGGAAAATTAGGAGCTTTAAGGACTGTTGATGAAAACTAACTACTTTAAGGGGCCTCAAAAATGAAAATCAAAAGTTAAGAACTTTTTAAGGACCCGTGGGAACCCTGATGATACATATACGGACTCTGAGTGGCTAAGCTTACAGGGATTCAAGCTCAGCTTAATAAGCTGTAAAAGCCATGGTTACAACCACTGAGCCGTCATAAAGTGATCTGCGGCTTGGTCTTGAGACCAAACTCACTGTGGAATTGCACTTCTTTTGTCAAAGTTTGGCTTAAGATTGTACCCTCATCGGGGTATTGTACCGTTTTTACAGCCCCGAGATTGTACAACAAATCATCTAGAATGGGACCATGGATGCCCACACAGACATAAAGAGGAACCTGAGCTCCCTTATTATACTCCAACATTTGCATTTTTTTAAGATTAATTTTTATACAAGAACAAGTGAAAGGGAAATTGCACAAGTTCTCTCAATTTATAGCTTCTAACGTATGTAAAAACTGAAATAAAGGATTTATAGGCATATATTATATTGATCTAAAAAATATTATGAAGCATTGTATTTTGCTTTACATTCAAAGAAATACCTACCAGTCTCATCATCTTGATTTTCTTCAAGACTCCCCAAAGCTAACTGAGCTGGTGTAGCTTGTAAAACTTTGCTAAGAATAAAAATAATACATATATCAGTCAGAAAAAAAGAAAAAAAAAGAAATTGTTAACAATTATTAATTCATAAATTAATAAAATGAGATGTCTTTAATGTTATAATATACAGGGCGTCCACAAAGTCTGACCCCGGATCATTTTTTCGGGAACAGTTGGGTAAACGGAAAAATCAGCGAACATGTATCCCATTATTTTTAGGGGTACACTTTTTGAGTGAATATTTTTTTGTTTGTGACCCCTGGGGGGTTAGGGGTGGGGTTCAATTCAAAAATTTCAAATGGAAAGGTAGGTCAAGTTGCATGCCGTTCGAAAAATCTGAATAAAAAACAATTATTAACGTTGGTCCCAGGTCAATACACCTCACAAGTCATGAATGGCGAGCGTTTAAAATTTGGGTATAAAATCCCTTTCTTTACCAAAATTCCCCCACACACAGGTACTTAAAATCCCATTCTGTGCTTGTTTCTGAAGAGAGTGTGCTTCTGTGCATGTGTAGCCACTGTGCTTCGTTTACGTGTTAGTTAGAAACATCGACAGATGCGGCAGTAATTAAAAATTACTTGTACGTGTTACTTGGCGTGTTTGGCTTCGTTCAAAGCAATGGAAGTTTAAATAAATCTTTATTAAACTTTCATTTCTTATGTAATTACTCTCTTTGTTTTATCATTTAACGGCCATACAATGGTATGCTCAGTGGAAGACAAAGTGGAAATAATTTTTCTTTATGGGGAATGTGGTCGAAACTGCGGGTCAACCTCTAAAAGGTTCGATGAATTATTTTCTGACCGATCAATCGATCGTAAGTGCGTGTCCGATTTAGTAAAAAAATTTCGCGAAACACAGTGTAAACGATCAGCCATGCTCTGGTCGACCTAATGTGGCTGAGGGTACAGTGCTGGAAGTTATCGGCAATGCTAGTAGCATAAGACCCCAGCGGTCCTTGAGTGAAATGAGTGACTGCACGAATGTTTCTAAATCCACAATCGGCAAAATCCTTAAAAAATATTCGTTTTATCCGTATAAAATGCACATTACTCAAGAGCTTAGTGAGGATGACTTTGATCATCTCCTTGAGTTGTGTGAAATAATAAACGCAGAAATCGCTGAAAATAATCAGTTTTTACAAAACATTTGTTTCAGCGATAAAAGCACATTCTTTCTTAATAGACATGTGAATATCCTAAACATGCATTACTGGAGCGATGAAAATCCCCATATTTTAGGAGAAGGACATACTCAACGACCACAAAAATTGTTTGGGCGGAAATTTTAGGCAACCATACCATAGGGCCTCTTTTCATTGATGGCACTTTAATCGGGAAACGATATTTAGATCTGCTAGAAAATTTAGTAGACCCTCTAATTACAAAGGTTGTCGAAAATGCTACAACTGAAGAAGGAGAGCTAGAATTTGATGTAGATGGAATTGTATTTCAACAAGATGGTTGCCCAGCACATTATGAGCGCGCTGTGCGTCAGTATCTGGATAACAGATTCCCAAACAAATGGATTGGTAGGCGATTGAGTGGCAGGCTCGATCCACAGATTTGTCTATGAATGATATTTTCTTATGGGGGCACCTGAAAACTGTAGTCTATAGAACACAACCAACTTCGTTACTCGAATTAAGAAACAGAATTACTACAACTTGTCGGAGTGTACCATCACTTACTTTTCAGCACATTAGTCAAGACTTTGAAAATCATTTATTTTGTTGTCAGGAGGTGAATGGTTCGCATTTTGAGCAGTTATTGATATAAAGTTCAATCTAGTAGTACGCCGTGTAATTTGAATAGGAATTTGATCCTATTGGGGCTGAGGAGATCCCCCCCACCACCTATAAAATCTCCTCTGCATCTACACATGCTCAGAAGCGCACTCTCTACAGAAACAAGTATAGAACGGGATTTTAAGTACCTATGTATGGGGAATTTTGGTACCCAAATTTTAAACTCTCGCCATTCATGACTGGTTGGGTGTATTAACCTGGGATCAACATTAACAATCGTTTTCATTTGAATCTTCCGAACGACACAAAACTTGGCATATCTTTCCATTTGAAATTTTTAGTTGACCCCCACCTCCAACCACCCAGGGGTGGGTCACACACCAAAAATTTTTCACTGAAAAAGTGCGCCCCCAAAAAATGTGATATGTGTTCGCCGATTTTTCCATCTACCCAACCGTTTCCGAATAAATGACCCTGGGTCAGACTTTGTGGACGCCCTGTATAAATATCAAAACACAAATTATCGCAGTTAAATTTTAATGTTCCTTGATTGTAAAGTGATCTCCAATTCTTAATTTTCATTTTCCATGGATTTATGTGCTGCATGATGTTAATGTTTGCCGACATCATTAGCCAACAAATTAGTTACACTCATTCTGAAGAAAACAGCCTGTGCTATTGAAATGGCTGTCAATATATATTAAAACTCAACGGCGATAATTTGTGTTTTTATATTGTTTATATAGTTTTGCACTGTGTATCACTACCGAACTTAGATCTTTAACACTGTTCAAAAATATATTCCGGATTACAAAAACGGTAATTAAATATATTTGGAAGATATTAAAGAATAAAAAAGTTTGTGTTTTTATGATGCAAGAACAACAAAGGTCACGCTGCTTCAAGACTTGTAGTTTTTTGAGGAATCAAAATCCCTGCTTGCAAAGGGAACCAGGCCCCTGAATTATGGTGGGCAGAAAATTTGCAGATGTTCTACTACGCGGGAGTTCAGTCCGGGTTAACGACATGATAGAGGAAGGCATTGCAACTATGTAATTAATCATAGGGCACTGAACCAACCCTTTCCTGGGAAATCCAAAAACCTTGCAAGATCTCAGAAATCACCCCTCAACCACTGTAAGTAATTAGTCTATATATAGGGTCTCTAGAAAAGTCTGAATGTGGCCAATAACTTTTAAACCAAGACAGATATTGCATCTAAAGTTAGGTATTGGTATAGTAAAATGACTATGCAGTATCAGATGAGATGAATAGCAGCGACCTGGTGACGAATTGAGGAAGTTAAAAATTTTATTTCCAAAAATAATGAAGATAAGTAAATATTTTCAATGAGAAATTTGTAGAGCATCCTACAGTTAGTAAGAAAAGACATACGGATCATATGCATTATGTACACATACTGCCACAAAGTGAGGTGGTCCGGAAATTTCAATACATCACTTTGCTTTCTGGTGTTTTAAAAGTCGAGCTGAATTTCTTATAGGAGAGAGACCATGGTTTTTCCCCTATAAGAACTTCAACTTAACCTCCAAAGCAATAGAAAGCATTAACTGCAGATTCTTGATGGAACACCTTGTGCATGTATTGGGAAAGTAATGGCATTGCCGTTGCATATTGAAAAAAAAACAGTGAAAAAAAGAGCGAGGATTTTACCACTACAACAGATAGCTAATGAAAAATAAAGCAATCTTGTAAAGTTACTGGATTATCGATTTCAAAGGCCTGAAGTTCTCACAAAATCAGAGAGAACAGGTTTATGGCAACAAATCAGGGCAACAATGTCTGATTTGGCAAGTGAAAATGAAGGGTTAGCTAAGGCTGTATCAGAACATTTCGGGCTAATGTTCAAGATTAATTATTTTGTATTAGACATACTCTTCTTGCTTGGGATGAAACAATGAAGTCTGTAACTTGTTCTACAGAAAAAAAATTGAATACGAGAAGGTGCTGGGAAACACAACTTACATAACATAGCATCCGATGGTGCACAGTGTGTAGCTGTGATAGGAATTAATGCACTTCTGAAACTTATTGGACCAGAGCATTCACAAAAACCTTGGCATTGATATTTCCAGTTTACAGAATTTATTGAAAAGAAAGGAAAAAAACAGCTTTGTAAAGTGACAGATACAACTGATATTAGAGCCGTCATAAGTGATTCCAAAGTGAAGGATAGCATAGAAAAATTCGGATGAGAAACTATTATCATTGAAAAGTATTTCAGAAAATGAACTAGTTGCAATAGTATGGGATGAAGAGTGGCATTTAGGATAAATTATTAGCAAAAACAATGAAGATACATATAAAATCAAGTACATAAAATGAGCTAATAAATATTTGAATGTGTGTTGGCTGTGGCCCGTAGAAGACAAAGTGTATAACACAAAAGCAGAGCAAATGATGATTCTACGTCCAGTAATAGATATTTCTTCCACAAGGACTTACATTTAAGTTAGATAATCATGCTTTACTTAATAATTAAGCTGATGATTATTAAAAAACAGCTACAAGTTACATTTATAAGAAATAAAAATGCATATAAATGTATTATTATACACTATTTTTAATATTAAAATAGCTGTAGTTTGGACAATTTTTGGAATATTTTAATGAAATTTGTGTCAAATGACTTAGTTTTCCATCTAGTTTGTAATAAGGGGGTTCAAATTCAAAAAGCATGACTTGTATATTTTGACCATTATGATACCCCCCACCCCCACAATTTTAGAAACTCAATGTCTGAGATTACAATTACTTCTCTGCAAAACGTCTCTCAAACTTCTCTGCAAAAAATTTTTTAATCAATATAAATTTAAGCACAAATCATTTGGGAAGAGAACTAATAAAAGAACTTACCTTTGGTTTTTACTCTGCAGTTTAAGAACAATTCCAGTTTTCTCCGACGGCGGAGTCTCAAGTTTTTTATCTGGTGGGAAAGAAAAGTGTTCGTTTTGTTTTTTTCTACAAACTGGCAATACACTTCAATATACTTTGGAAATTAAATTAATTATATGGCTTGACAAGCCCATAAGTTAATTCAAATCAATATGTTTCAACATCACTTTACTAATACTTGACCATATCGTTAATAATTCAAAAGTAGTTCTTGCTTTATATTATTGGAACCATTTTTCTCTCACAAAATGCTGATTTAAACATTTAAGTCACAAAATTGCCTGAGCCTCCTGATAAAGAACGAAATACCCACTTTGGCTTTACAAAATTTTCAAATAAGCTGTAGGCTTAACGTTTCATCTTTGGAAAAATGTCACGTTCGCTAAGCTTACGAGAAACCATTTTTTCACCAAACCAAGTTTGCAAAGAAGTAATCACTTTCAAATTGACACTTCTGAGTTTGCGTACTTAGCATTTAATGTGTGTAAACCTACATTAACCTACCTTACATTTACTATATGAACATAGGTTTATATTTACCTGCCCGTGTTACGTTCTTTACTCTACAAACTTATAGCCGAGTTAACGCAATATAACCAGAGATATAATATTAGTCTAACCTCGATTCAGTGATTTTCACGGGACTAGTGAAATCGAGACTCGTTAAATCAAGGAATTCGTTAAATTGACGGAACACATTTATAGAAACCAATGATGCACCTACGGGGAAGGCAATGGGTCCGGAGCCTTTCACTGGGCTGAAGATTTACATGTAAAATACATTAAAAGTAGAAATTGTTGCATTAAAAAAATATATGTATTTTTTTTACATTTTCGGCCCTCCCTAAAGCAAAAATCCTGGGTGCACTACTGATCGAAACTAAATTAAGAAATTATCAAAAATAAAAATGACATTCTGAGGATTATGTGTTAATTTAAATAAACGTAAAACACAAGTATGTACATAATTACTACTACCTCGAAAAGAAATCTTTGACATTTATTGGGGTTTTCCTTGGGAGGAAAATTGCCTGCTGGCATTTAACATAAATTTTTCGATTTTTTTAAATGCATTGAAAAGATCATTGCTGACATCAAAATGTAGTAAATACTTCTTTATACACTATAAAGCAGCACTCACTTCAAGAGTGAGCTCAATTGAAGTTGATTTTATGAAATTTTACTTCCAGTTAAAGGTTAATGACAAAACATTATCGTTAAATCGAGCCAAGTAAATGTGAAATCGAGGAAAATATAACAGTGGACTCAAAAAGTACCTCAATCCAGACCAATAAAAACAATCATTAAATCAAGGAGATCATTAAATTGGGTATCATTAAATTGAAGTTAGGCTTTATATAAAAATACTAACTAAAAATAAACTGTTATTTCACATTGGTGTAAGAGTTGATAAGTTTCAGAAGCCAATTGTTCCCCTTGTCAAGTGAAGGCAAATGCTACCTTCATTTGGCAAAGAAGCAGTTGGCTTCCGAAACATATTTTTAAAACCTTATACCAGTGTCGAAATCACACTCGTTACGAAATCTCAAGGTAAAACTTTATATTGTCTTTATTACGAAAATCACATTCAAAAAACAAACATTTCAAAATAAAATTTTCAGTGTTCCATTTAGGAAGAACTGGAGAAAAATATTGAATTTAATTACCTTTTTCCTCCTGCATTTTCTTAAACTGTTCCAAGAAACTGCCATCGTTTTTGAAGAAATTTGCTTTTGATGAATTTATGTCTTTCTGTGGTTCTACTGAACTGTAAGATAAAGAAAACAAAGGATTTTATTATATATTTTGAAGAAGGCTTTGTTGGAGTGGGAAAAAATTAGCCTCTCGTTGACACCACAGATGTATCCCCTGTTTTATTGGCAAAACTTATGCTGTACTCTTAAAATGGTGGGAAAGTTTTGTGGGGCGTAAAAAATGTGCATGTGTGCAGGGTAGTTGTATTGTAGTGTCCATTTGTGGCGGTGGTATTTTGTGGGTTGTAAGGATAGGATAAGC
>QLNU02015003.1:38826862-38854667 GCA_006491805.2 Dysdera silvatica | reverse complement strand
CACCACCAGGAAATTTAAAATTGTCCCTAAAAGATAGGTGAAACTGTGAACTGGATATATTCTGGGAAAACCTTTTTTAACTTCCATTTTGAATAGTTACATCTCCTGTAAACATGAAACTGTTTCCTTTACAAATGAAGTTCAATTGAAGGTTTTGTTTGTGATTTGTCGGGGAAAATTTTTGAAATGTCAGTTAATTTTTTCTTCAATATTGAGTGGAAGCCTTGATTTGTATAATTGAATCGGTCATTTTGAAAAGGGGTCAACTCCATATTTTCAAATTTTTCAGGAGACATAAAAAATGCCATTTTGTCCTTTTTTGTTTTAATTTTTTGTCTAGTCATTTTTTTCTTTAAGGAAAGTTAAAACTTACTTGAAATTGCCATGAATCCGAAATTTTGCTGTAATAATTGTCTAAAAAACAGGTCTTTCTTATCTGGAGATGACCCGTTTTCAAAATGAACATAGGTTTTTCAAGATAAACTATAATACTTTTTAATGAATAATGTTTATTTTTACAAATTAAATAATTAAGATGAAACAAAGCGTGAACATAAACAGAAGAAAGAGGAATTTAAAATATAATAAACAAACAAATAATAAATTAATTTTCTTCATCAGCTTCTCCAGTAGATGTGGTGGGCCAGTCGTAAATCACCTGGTAAAAATTCTGATGAAGATCTGGGATGTATTGATTTAAGTTTTTTATATCCATAATTTTCTTTTCGTTTATTTGAATTTTTCCTTGGTAGGCGGGATTGCTTGCTGGGTCTGAGATGAATACTTACGTATCTATAGATAATTTTTTTAATAGGCAAAACTGTTCTTTTATAGTGGTGTCAATGAATAGTTTGGATCTAACCACTCCAGGTTCTTGACTGGTGAAAACAAACTCATAGAAGTTATTTACAGCAGAATAAGATTTTTGCTCCTTGGGGACTGCTTTTCCTTAACTTCTACCAGAAAGGGCTTTCTTTTTAAAGTAGGCTGGCCACCAATTTTTAAAATTAACAACATCCTGATGTGCCACATGTTTTACTTTGAACTTCTTAATATTTGAGGAGGATACGATGAAATCTTCGTATTGTTGAGGTGTATAAATCCGGTCCTGACGGCGAATTTTCCTTTTAACCATTGCAAAATCTCTGTCACAATCGTTAAAAGAAGTAAAAAGCATATCACTGTATTATTGCTGTTCTGCCCGGGTGCAACCATCACAGAAAAGACGAAGCTGTTTCACATCATTTGGAATGTGTTCTGTGATAAAGTCGTTCAAAAAGAGCAGACTTCATCAGGACCCTTGTGACACTCCCCTTCTGAATAAAATGTAGCTATTTCGGTCGTCAAATTATGTATACAAAACTCGCTGACCCAAAGCTGATGATAATAGAATATTTCTTGTATGGGAAAACAAGGAAGTAGGAGATTCTGCATATAATCAAAACATAATGTGGATACTTTATGATTATCCTTACATAACAACCTTATTGACTAAAATTGTTTTAAAAAATTTTGAAGCTCTTTGTTTGTGAGCTGTATGTTCTGCTATTGCCACATTTTTGTCGTTTTCATTAAGACTACGATCTTTTATTTTGGTACTAAGCTCTTCACATTTAGAGCATACATCGATTTGTGGTTGGCTGAAAGATAAATTAAAATTTTCTTGAAAATACTTTAGAAAAATTTGTATTTCACAATGTTCAAGCATTCAGTATGTTGTTTTATGAATCCTTCATACATAATCTTCATGTTTAGCTTTGTTGGCAAATATTTTTTTAATGTTGATGCATAATGGACTTACTTGACTAGAATGCCATCAATGAATTCGTGAATTTTTTGACAATTTTCTCCTGACATCATACCTGAATGAGAGCCGACCGATTTTCCTCTCTCCTCTAAAGGAGTGCCATTTTGACCCTTCAAAGAACAAAGCTGTCCAACTCTTTTTTTAGTGACTCCAAAAGAAGATTAAAACATGATGCGACATACAATATGTCGATTGTTAAATTCAATGTAATGTACAAACACGTTTGATTCTCCGTGCCTTAGACTTACTTTTTGTCTGAAGATCTGTTTCAGACATTCGCTTCTTACAACCTTTTGGTTGGTGTACGTTGATCAGTCCTCATAAGAAAATGTCTTGTCCGTCTTTGGTTGTAAATGTATTCATTTTTTCTATCATTGCCTGTTTCATTTCTGCAGACACAGTCGAGAAACACTTACGGGGGCACCTAAAAAGCAAAATACTCATTATGGGTGAGCGCAAAATAATCCAAGATGCTAATTTAATGGATTTTCGATACCAATATAATAGATAAAAAAACTACGAATTTATTCCTACTTATTTGCAGTTGGCTCCAGTTTTTTGGGGCTGCACTTCTTTTTCAGCATAATTTCCAGCATGCGAGAGAGTCTTCAGTCAAGTGAAGAAAATTAGAACTGACTTCAGGTCAACCATGTCTGATGACACATTAGAAAATTTACTAATAGTTAAATGCAGACAACATGTGAAATGTTACGAGAATGTATTTGACAAAAAATTTCTCAAATGCAAAATCTTGCACTACAGCATTTGTAAATTCTAAGAATTAATATTGCGTTTAATACAGTTTAATCCTCTATTATTATTAATTTAATAAATACTTAATTTCCTCATTGTGCCTGTTTTTCATAAATTATGTATGATTTTGTTTAATTAAAAAATGGTGGCCTGCCCACGCATGCACAATTGATTACAGATTTTTCACTTCTAGAAGTTGGCACCTATGCATTACACAAAAAACAAATGCATTTGAATAATATTACATGAAACACACTTGCCTTTGAATCACATTACATGAGAAACATCTGCATTTGAATCACATTACATGAATAGCACATGTATTTGAATCATATTGGTATGGAATGCTTGCTTGCCATTTTCTTCTACCATCTATATTCCAAGATTTAATTCTCTAAGTAAAAGGGGGTTTGAATCACTTAGAAAACTGTAGGTCCCAGCATCTGGTTTGGGGACAGTATTTACAGGCCCCAGGCAAGTTTAGCAGATCGGACCCCCAACCAATTATGTTTAATAAAAAATTTTGTTTGTTTAATTATTAAAATTACAGTGTGGGTACCCCTTAAAATCCCAGATTTTTGAGCATTTGCACCCGTCCCCAGCTCTGCTTAGCACAACATGATCTCAATTGTCTTTATGACATAAATTATGATCATACAAATATATAATTTATGTAATATATGATGTATAGTTAATGTTTTAATTATTAAATTATATAACGTGTATAATTTATGGTTTTCTTGTAGGCTATTGATTTTGTTACTTGGTCTTGAAAAAAAGCTTTGATTTCAATCAAAAGCGGGACCAAAGTCCTGTTATTCTTTCAGAAACTAATTTTTATTATTTGTAATAGTCCCAGCCCCCATTTTGTTTTTAGATTCTGATTTGTCTCGCGTCATGTGATGTGATGTGAAAACATTGGTTCTCTCTGATTCATTGTCAGCTTTGTAGGTTAGGTTATCTATGCAACTTGTTTGTGTTTTAAATGATAACATTTTCAAGTAAACAAAGTTTATTTTTAGCGTGCATTGAAATCGAAATCTATAGCTTCTATATCAGTAATGCATGGGTGTCGATTTTTATGGAAATCTTGGCAGTTTTCTTCAAATTCTTATTAAAACTGATCAATATTATAAATATCTGTGTAAAAAGAACTTGAAATTAAGAACTAGAATGCGAAAAGCATTGCATTAAATGTCAATAAACGATCTACTTCAATAGTATTTGAATATTGTCTTGAATTGTTATATTTTTGCTGGATTCACTTATTAATGAGTTAATGTTGAACATTAACTTCTTTGACCAACATGTTATTTTTCAGTGGCTATAACCATGTATGTGAGGTACAAGTTAATAGAACAACACTACAGGGACCATCTTGCATCTGAATCAACCACTGTATTGAGGATCAATCTTGTGGCAATTGTAATCGGGTGGATTGGCTGTTTCGGCGTCAGTCTTCTTGCAAATTTTCAGGTTGGTAGAAATGCATTTTTGCATTCACGTCGGCAGTATTGCTATAGATATTTCTCAAAAATCCTAATTACAGTGGAATCAACACAAACTCGTGTTGATTCCACCAAAAAAAAAAGAAAAAGTTTGTGAAATTAAAAATTCACGAATTGGAATCAATATTTCTTCTATTATTATTTATCACTTGAATACTTTTCAGGACCAGTTCAATAGTTTCTAAAAACATGTGCAGTAAAACATTGACTTTTCGAAGGTCAGGAGGTAGACCCGATTTTTGATAATCCAGACATTCAATTTTTGGTGTTAGGGTGCAAAGAAATGACAACATTTATCTACGAATACACTGTGGTGATGATGTAATGATTTTTCTCTTATGGGGTGATTTATCCGTCCTCGATCGGACTTGGTGCAGGCCCGGCACAACCATATAGGCGAACTAAGCAGTCACGGTGGATTTCTTTTTTTAAGATAATACTGATTAATGATAATGAATACTGATTGAAGGATGATTGAGATAAATTTGGTGATAAATGAATGGAACTGAATGGATTACTTTCGATTGACTGACCTTCTTTTCACCAATATTTACTCTTTGTTGTGTGTATCTCTTATCCTTTTTTTTTTTTCATATCCTCAACTTCTTGCTTTCTTACATTTAACGAATTTTCCTTTAACCAATTTATGTATCTTTGCATAATGTTTTGCCATTATCGCTACACTTCTCAGTGGCATAAGCAACACTGCTGCTGCACCAGAGGCTTGGGGGATGCTTTTTTCTTTTTGAGATCTTTGTGAGAATTACAATTTTGTTCCTGAACACACAAAATCCCAGACTATTTTTTGCTTTTGATCATTTCTTTGTGTGTTATGAGCTAAGCTGTGATTATCATATTTCGTTTCAACCAGAACTATAGTGAGAGAGTGGAATATTCTATATTTTTACTTCTTGATTGTTGTAAGAAGTACTGAGGTATCGATTTTCTTACCGGGGAGGGGGCGGGGGTCACACAGGTTGTATACCTAGGGCATAAAATTTACTTGCACTATCCCTCACTAGATCCCCTGTATTTAACTATTTCAATGGGCATTAGATCATCTAACACTTAACCACCGAGCAGGCATCTTGGTGGGGAGAGATGAATTTACAGAAAATATGCTGTGAATTTATGTGTCAGTTGTGATATGGCAGATGGTGTGCAATGGAACCTTGCTTGAACTATCAGATGTGACATGTCATTAAAGCCCTCTGACTCTGAAATTTTCACCTCTACACCACAAGGTCACATGTGTGGTCACAGTGGGCATGGTGTGTGAAAAAGAGCACACCCAACATTTAACAACAATCTAACATCACCCAACTTTTCTTTGGTATCATCAACCAGGGTGACTTTCACATTTTTCATGTATTTTTTTCTTTAAAACCCTGAAACTGAATGAAATTTTTACTTAAAAATATTTTTCCCCCACATTCTTAAGTATCTAATAAATAATTTTATATACACTTCGGAAATTTAGAAGTGCAAAAAAAAATTTTGTTTTTCAAAAAAACGGGACAAAGTCACCCCCGGCTTGGGGTGACTTTGTCTCATGCCTCAAATAATCATTCGGTTAGCCTTCACAGAAGACCTGGATATAATTCCACCCTTATATTCATGGCCAGGGAGAGCGGTTATGCGTTTGACAGAGCGGGTAAAAATATTACTGACTGCCTTTTTAGATAATGTAGAAACAAGTTTTTCAAAGAAGATCACAAGCAAATTTTGCAAAAAAAGATACAGAAAACAACGACCGCAGTAATGCCACTGTCAGTAGTTAAAACTTTCCAATTAAACATGCCATTTTCAAGGCAATACTTCTACCTACCGGATTCAGGTTTTATTAAAATACTTCGACGAAACAGACAGCAACCACTTTTATCTTTCCTCATTTGGTGGGGCGAAGTTACCCCGGTTGATTGTACGATTTTTTTTATTATATTCTTGCCTACCATTCATGTTAGTTTCTTTTTCAAAACCAGGGTACACTATAAAGCAAATATGAGCGATTTTGCAAAAAATATTGAATGAGTGTCTATTTCAAAAGTAATAATAGAAAATATATATGTGCAACAGGCCACTTTGGTTTAGCGAAGTTTTACTGTAGTTCATAAATTGAAGACTTATAAAAATACAAGTTAACTGTATAAGTTTCATAATAAGCCATTTTATATTTGTAATTAATAAGTACATTAACAAAACAATACAGAGTTTCACCAAAGATTCCATAACAAGCAGTTATTTCGACACTGTTCTGCCTTCACTTGACAAAGGGAGCAGTTGGCTCTTGAAACGTGTTTTGAAGCTTTACGCCAGTGTCGAAATAACTGTTTGTTAATAAGTGCATTGCTAATTATTGTGTTTATTATTTAGGAAAGTCGTGTTATCATTGTTCACATGATTGGAGCTATGGGTGCATTTGGATGTGCCACTCTGTATTGTTGGCTTCACACATTAATTTCACATTATGTGTGTCCTTTGTTGAATTCACGAAGAATGATGTGGATCCGATTGATGTTCTCAATAATCGTCACTATCAGTTTTGGAACAAGTATCCTTTTTATTGCACTTTAAAATGTTCAAATTATACATTCCTAAATGATTTTTCTCCCGATATTTTCATGTTGTGAAAAGTTGGATTGGCAACTAAACAACCACTATTAAAGCAGGTATTTAAAATGTGAGCTAAATTTCACATCACCATTTCAATTTTGCTTTTTTTTTTCAGTTGTTTATTAATGCTGTGTTTGCTTTTGTTGATTTTTTGCTCATTTTGTTTGGGTTCAGGTTTTAGTAAGGTTGGGTGTTTATAAATCTGACGAAACAATACAGAGTTTCACCAGGAGATTCCATAACAAACAGTTATTTCGACACTGGCGTAAGGTTTAAAAACACGACGTTTCGGGAGCCAACTGCTCCCTTTGTCAAGTGAAGGCAGAATTTCTGCCTTCATTTGACAAAGGGAGCAGTTGGCTCCCGAAACGTCGTGTTTTTAAACCTTACGCCAGTGTCAAAATAACTGTTTGTTTTATGAATCTGTTAAGATTCTAAGTCATTGGTACCATCTTTGTCGAGGTGGTAAGTAATCTTGATGTGTAATGCCCCAACAAACTTTCCTTATTTTCTGTTGGGCTGTTGCAGATTTCATTGCTCATAGCAGCCCTGTGGTGGCGCAGTGTTGTAACGTGTTCACCTAGTGTGCCGTTAATCCGGGTTCGACTCCCAGCAGTGCAAAGAACGCTTACTCAGAGATCTCATAAAGATCGCACTGCTCACTGTAGTCCGGGGTTTGGTTCCCTAGGCCTTAAGAGGTTCGGATTCCTCGGAAAAGGAAAACAGTAGGTCCCGGCGCAGCATGACCATTGTAGTCTTTGAGCCGTAAAACCACAGATAAATATTGCTCATAGCAGTTCCAGTGTGAAAACCCCAGGAAGTGGAATCCCATTGATGGGATTAGAAATTATTTAAAGTCTTTGCATTTTTTTTTTAAGTATTGTACACATTTGCAAAATGATATTTCTTTAAAATTTACGAGATGGTAGAGTGTGATTTTAAAGTCAGTACCGTTTTTTCAGAATTGTTTTGTCACAGTCACTTACTTGGTGTGTCGTAGTCTGGGGTTTGGTTCCCTGGGCCTTAAGAGGTTTGGATTCCTCGGAAAATTGTAGGTCCAGAGGTTCGGATTCCTCGGAAAACAGTAGGTTCCGGCACAGCATGACCACTATAGACCTTGAGCTGTAAAACCACAAACAAACAAATACTTGGTGTGTGCAGAGTGCTATGCACATGTGCAAGCATGACTAGAAACCTTGTATCATCCAATTGATAAAAATAGCTGTGATTTATTGGAAAATTTTCTGCTGTCAACAGCTATGGATAAGAACTACACAACCGAAATCTGTTACAGTTTATCTTTAAAAAAATTGACTGCTCTTAAGCAGGAAATTTGTATTATAGAAGTTGAAGGAGCAGTTTGTTTAAAAGAATAGCAAGACCTTGGTTTCAGTGACAAAAATGAGCATTTTGTAGCTTTGAAAACAAAGTGCATGCTGGAAGGCTTTTGACAGTGAATTCTGAATCTGTGCATTGAACCATGGAGTCACATCTGTGTACAAGCAACTGTCAAATGAGCTGGGAATATCAGACAATTGTTCGTAAACTGTACAAGCTTGGCAATATGCAATTAAGTTGTTGATGAGTCGTTGTAAAATGGCAAAAAATTTTCAATATTAATTTCGTTGTATATTTTGGCAGGAAAAGCAACCATTTCATTTACTGGATATAAGTTTGAGTTCTCTAATGTTAAGTCCAGGTATTTGTAAATCGAAGGAATTTGCTGATTTAAAGGCAATCTTAAGTGTTTTGTTTCATCTTTATGGAGAAGCATTAAGCTCCCCTTACAAACTTTCAAGTCAAAGGTCAAGTTTGGTTACAAACTTGACCTTTGACCTCATTGGGCTCCATGTCCAGTAAGCTTGGTTATATGTGAATATATCATGGGTCAGAGGTCACATTGAACTCTTTGTACCACCGAAGGTAACCAATGTGCAGTCTTTGGATGTCAAACACAACTCGCAGTTTGTGTTTGACCCACAATAAATGTTATTGTGGGTAAATGTTTTGTAGGTTGGAGATCATACTAAGCTATTGGCTCCATCCTAGATGTCATAGCACCATCTCTCTCATGATGTAAAATATACATCCCAAGAGATACACGTACAATCATTATATTAGAAGCTTAACCTTCCTTTACTTTGTGTCTAGCTCTCATTCTAGGCGTTATTGCTCACAATGAATACAGTGGTACAAATCCAGCAAAATGGAGACCAGAGGACGGGGTGAGAAACTATTTTAATGTTCTTTACAGTTTTGAGAATCATTTTACATGCAAAAGGATTAACTGTTGGTAAACTAGTAAAATAATTATCTTTTATAATTGGGTAACTACTTTTGTGTGCAACGTTTCTCCCAGGTACTTCTAATAGCAATTTTTTCCCAGTTCAGGTAAATTCATAAATGCATCATTAAAAAAAAAAAGCACTTTGACTATTCTTTCAACTATCATTTAGATAATTTTAATTGGTAGAGTTGTAATGAACAGGATTCCCACTCACCTGGAAAACCTAGAATTATCAGGGAATTTAAAATCGCCTATGAAGGCCTGGAGAAAACCTTCCTAACTTCTTCTTTGAATAGCTAAATCTCCCGCAAACTTGAAATTATTTTGCCCATAACCAGGTATGGACTGGGTCCTCTCAAAGGGTGCATACCTTAGATTATCAGAGGGCGCGAGTCCTATGGCCCATGAGGGCACGTCGGCTTGGGGGTGGGGGGCGGTTCACGGCTACTATTTTTTATATTTGTGACTATGTATCATGCAGAAGTCATACTAAGTGACTGTCTCAGGTATTCTCATAGCATGATGTTACTTAGCCCCTTTTAGCCATAAAAATCATTTCACCCTGTCTCGTGTGAGTAGTCTGTAAACTTTTCATGAGCTCTCAATGAACAGTTTTAGATTTTCTGAGACGTGAACCTGTTTTCCTCGAAGGACATAAATTTTTAACGTAGTGATAATGTTAATCAATATGACTGATGAAGTTAACTATGTGTTCCGGTAACAGTAGTTGCAGCTGGAACATAACTTGAATTTTATAAATATTTTCTAATTTTACTAAATAACGATAATGGTGGTATTTACGGTTGTCATGTATTTTATTTTTTTTTTAGGGTTTTGTGGAGCATATTATTAGTACAGCTTCAGAATGGATTTTAGTGTTGGCTTTTGACTTTTTCCTTTTGACGTATACTTCTGAAATGAAAAAAATTGTAATTGGTTCACCTCAGGTTTGTGCTTAAAGTAACTCAATGTTTGTATCTGTACAGGGTGTCCAAGAAGTTTCTTTATAAGTAATAAAAAAAGAAAAAAAGATATGAATGTACTCTTTGTTGCGTTAAGCAATGATAGATTTAAAGTTTTTGATTTAGGAGGCAAGAAATTCCCCAAATACTGGATTGGCAGAGTGTGGTCTGATATCATAACAATTTTGATCTCCCGATGTAATGTCTTGGGATTTTTTATTGGGCATATGTGAAGACTATTATCTAGTCATTGTATCACTTTGTGATACCGAAGACTAGGATCACGGCTGCTGTAACAACTGTCAATTGTGCATTTCTTGAATAGACCTGGCACTAAATTAACTACATGCACATATTCCTGTGGCCAGTGGTGCATTAACTATTAATGTGTAGTAATAATTTTTATTAAAAATCGTACAATGTTTAGTGTTTAAGCTCACAAAGGTTGTATATATTACCTTTATTTTATTTTTGTTGTTGCCAGATTTTAAAACTTCTTAGACACATTGTATATTTATGTGGATATGTAGTTAATCAATAGTCATAAATGGGTGGTTTTGAAAAGTTTGCAAGTTTTAGAATACAAGGGGAAAGTCGAGAAATAAGGTCAATTATTTTTTGTATTTTTTTTTTCAATGTAAAAAGTTTTTATATAAACACATGAGAATACACACATGGACTATGTGCAGGTCATCAGATTGCAAGCATTGGTCTTGGAGGTTCAGTTTAAATAACAAGTGAGAGATAAAAATAGACCAGTGATACGGCTCAACACCAAGTTTAACATAAATGTCAAGTTTTACAATTCAAATAATTATCCATATATTTGTTAGGTGCAGTTTGTCATTGAAGATCATGAATTACGTTCAGATGGATTTTATAACAGTGAAGACCGTGCTAACTCACATTCTCAAGCAAGCCTTACAGTGCATTCTCCTACGACACCTTACGGAGGATATACATCTCAAGATAGTATGATGACAACACAAGCCATCATTCATTGATGAGAACCATTATTTAAATTGTAAGTTTATCGTATGAGCTTAATTTCCCTTGTAATTAGGACAATACGTTCTTTTATACAGGCTGACACATATACAAAGCCGTATTAAGGGTCCTATTTGCCCTAGGCTAATATGTTTGCATCGCAACCCCTCTCCTATAGCTCCTGAAAGTCTATTAATGGTATTTAATAATCTCTGACTTAAATAGGATGTATTTTTCTCATTTAGTACGATTGATTGACTGGATTTTTATGGAGCAAGAGCTTGTAAGGGTGTATTGCATTTAATTTAGTATGAATTAAATTATAACTGGGGGGGGGTACCATTTCCCAAATGAAAAAGTTAACAATGGAAAGATAAAGATCCATTGAGGCACCAAGAATTGAGTTCAGCTCCTTTTCCGTTTTCTGAAATAAAATCCTGTCTTTGTTTCTGTACAAGTATGTTTCATTCTTTATTATCGTTTTGTTGTGTTTATATGTTTTATTATTATTAAATACTCTTCATAAATAAAAATATAATGTAATAAATGTATTAAGCAAATTTGCTATTTAATAGTTTCTTTTATTTGTATGCCACATGTAAAACTTCGTTTAGTAACTTGTTATACGGTGGCGACACACAGGCTTCTGAAAAAAAAACCCACATTTTCAATAAATTCCTTCTTTATTCCAAATTGTGAATAATGTGATTAGTATTGACATTCTAATTTACATATTTTTTTTGTTGCTTTGAAACCAGCAAACTTTTCTACTATTTCATTGAAAATCAAACTGTTCAGGAAGTCGCTCTCAGTGAATGAAAGTTCAAGAGTAATGAATTTATCTTGGTTCGCAGTTAACCGCAAATAATTTTTCACTCATTTTGAAACAGAAAAAGACTGTTTATCGCTTTAGTTTGTGACCGTTATAGTTAGTAAAATGTGTTGGGCAATTTCTGCATTCGGGAAAATTGATTTCATGCAGAGACGGATCTAGCTCATATTCGGACCTAAAATTTGCCCCTCCCCCCCTGTTAAATATTGTTATCAAAATAATTCCTTTTATGGCGCAGATTTTCTTAAGGGATCTTCTCAATAGGTTACTGAATATTATTACGGGGTGGAAAGCGAGAATAACAATTAAAATTTCCTTACAACAAATAACATGTAACTAAACGATGAGTACTTTTTCTAATGAACAAAAATTGAATTGTGTTAATATGAAAATTAGAGCCTTACGTGAGTTGCGCAATGATCTGGAATGTCTTCTGTACAGTCAAATAAGTTAATCCGTTTTAATGGAATTTTTACTTTCCTGATTTCTTACTTAGAGTGTTATATTGTGGTTTTGTTTGAAAAAAGCTTTTTCACTTTTTTGCATATAAACCTAAACATATTATAGTAAATTTATACAAGCATTAAATAAGGGATAATAATAAAAGGATAATTAATTTATTAAAAATTAAATAAGGTTTAAAACACAAGTTATAAAAATTTAATATATATTTTTATAAAATGTTTTTCACTTTGGGGTTGTTAAGCCATTTTGGCGCCGAGTGCGACGGCACTGGTTGCAGCGCCCTTAATCCGTCTCCGATTCCATGTTACAAGTTTTTAACATTGTCAAAAGACTTTTGGCTTTATATCGATCGGTTTGCTTCTTGTTGTCTTTCAAAGCGACTAAATGAAAGCACCCTTCATGGAATACCTCAGTAGAATGCAGGAGTGTCAGAGGGAGGCAAATGCCCACCCTATGACGACCCTGCATTCAACACAAAACATCTTAATTTATTTTAGAAGGATTATTCATTAAACAATTAACTTGATCGAGTGTCTGATTACTTAAGATAGCATTTTTTTAACCCTGGAAAAAATCTCATTTTCTTATATTTTGAGTTTTTTAGTTTATGCTGTTTTTGCAAAATTTTGCGCCCCCTGAAATCTCTCGTCGTAGGCTATAACCTAATTAGCCTATTGGTTAATTGGGCCCTGCACATGCATAGTAGGGTGGGCCTTATATGGCCTTAAAAAAAAATTTTTTTTTTGCATTTGTTTCCTCCCAACCCATAGATGTGTTCGATCTATCAAAAAAATATTTTGCTGAATTTTTTATGAATATCGAAATATTTTTCGGGATCGCTACCACCTTAACAGTATATGAGTATGTACAGTATTTACAGTTTGGATGAGTATATTACAAGTATTTACAGTATGGAGTTAATATATATATTTTGGTTAATAATAGTCTACGCAATTGGCTTATAATACCAAACGACTACATCAGTTATGAACACAAACCTGAAAATTGTACAGAAGTAATGAAATTCAAAGAACTGTTTAAGACAGTTTACTTCAATAAAATTTTGCTTGTTACGCTTTGGTACTTTTTTCTAAAGTCTTTTTCAACTTGGAGCTAGTATTGCTTTTGGTCTTCATCATTCATAAGTAGTTTATTGTAATCAACGATTAGGGCAATTCCTTTTTCAGCTGCATCATTTACAACTCTTATACACGAAAAAAGTCAGTCTTATCTTCTATTATCAGTCTACGCCTCTGCTTTGTTTTGTAAAAAATCTGACGAAATATCTAAAATTTTAAAAACCTTTTAGTGTTAGAGGAAACAAAACGATGTAGTGCCTTTAAATGCAAAACATCTGGATCGACAACTGCTTTCTTTGGAGGGTATTCTATTTCTTCTGTTTCTATATCTTTGACTATTTTCCCTTTAGTTTCGTCATCAAAAAACAAAAAAAGAGTTCTTTGGACAAATGCCGTAATAATTTTTAAGGAAATTTTTGATATGGCTTCATTTACAGCATTGCATTTGTCGTGATTCATCAACAGTTGGAAATCATTACTTGGAACACACATCGCTGATGTAGTTTCAAACCAGACTTTAACATAAATTCGAACTACATATAAACCACATATAAATTCACAAATGTCTATAATTCCCCTGTTTTCGGCAACTGTTAATTTAAATTGGTCCCGAAACATCCAAATTTTGAGGTATTCAGCCTTTACCATCCATCTGTCCTGATGTATTTAAGCTGGAGCTTTAAATGATATTTCTTTTGGAGAAATTTCTCCTAAAAAAATTATTGTGAGTTCTAAGAGCTCTTTGTAATTGTCGCAAGGTTGAAAGATTTCAAGCTGTTTCTTTTCAAAATTTATCATGTCACTGGCTATATCGGTAACAAATGAAGCACATCTGTCATCTGATGTTGCTATTTTATAGTTCATAGCAGGCCACGACTTTTTAAACCTTTTAAAAAGTGAAGTTTCTTGGCCTGGAGACTTCCCGAGTGAATGAAGAATAATAGCCAGGAAAACAATTTCAAGTATATGGTGACAACAAGGTAATCATAATAAATAAGTTTTTAGTTTTTGTTCGAAAAGAATGCAAGCCTCAGACTTCACTCTTGTGTTAGTTGCTGTGTATCAAAGCTAGTGTACTGTATCGTACACGGCCGATGCAATAATTTCTCCTGTTCTTAATAATTCAAGCACCCCCAGTAATTGATCGACACCATCTCCAGAGTCTAATATAGTAGGATGGTTAACAATTCTGATTCCAACTATATCCTGAAGTAAAATTCTATTCCAATGAATAGTTAAAGGGACCTAAGCAGTGAATTGTTGCTTTAAATTGGTTGCAGCACTTCGATGATGTTTCGCTCTTTTTCGTCAAATTGAACATACGATTACTTTGTAAAGTGATAGATCTAGTCCAAGATTCCGTATTGTAGGTTTCAGGATTAAAGCTGCCTGTCAATTATTTACCTTTGCCACATCAAAACTAGCAGATCAATTACTATCCAAAACCTGTTTTTTTTTTTACTGAGTTTATATCCTGAAGTAGAGAGTTCTTCAGAAGCAGTACAAATATCCAATGGACATTCTTTTTCTTCAGAATCTGATGAAGAAAGAATAATCTCCCCCCAGCTGGATCACATTTTTTCATATTCCCTTTGTTTCTTTTTTATGACATATTTCTTTTTTCATTTCCAACTTCTTTTCTTTTTTGCTAGCACCAAGTCAACACTTCCTAATTTACCTCGTCTTCCTTTCTCGCATTGGGCCATAAGAAATAATTTGTCTGCTTTAATGGTGATCATTTCTAAAGCTTTAGCATATGCTATATCGAAAAGATCATCCAATTTTTCTTTCCATAAATTTTCCCTCATAATTAAGGCATAGAAACGCTTAGTTTTATTTTTGCAGTCCTTGTCATTCTTTAACAAAACTTTTAACTTTTACAACAATATGACCTTTTTTGGTTAGTAGAAATTTGAGCCTTTCCCCACTTCTCTGGAATATCACATGCAGTTGATTTGGAAGATTCACTAACAGTTTGTGCCAAATCAAGTTTGTAATAAAAAATAACGCCATTATCTTGTTAATTGACGGAAGCTTTAAGGGATGAAGCAGTGACGAAATCTGGCCAATTAACTACACTTCTGTACATTTTCCAGTGCAAATAGAACTTTCGGAAGTTTTACAAGTGTTTGATACCATTTATTACTAGATTGGAAATGAAAAGAATTAGAAAGTCATTCCTACTAGAGCTCTAAATTGTACATCCAGCTCGTACAATAACCAGTCGTTGACCGACTGAATTGGATAATGCTGTAGCACCATCTGGTAAATTGATTGCAATGCCTCCTTGTTCTCGCTTAGTGCAACATGTTTGTGACTTCATTGCCAGCTTGTGGGATACTACAGTGCCATCATGGATGCAATAAAACATTACCACACAAATTCATGCAATGAGATTACAGTAATGCAGTAGTACTTACAACCCTGGTAGTGACCTCTAAATTTAATCTGATTTAAAAAAAAAAATAACTGATTTGTTTTCTCATATGATGGAACATTTTGAAAAATTGGGAGAAATGAAATTCCAAACTTTAAAAATAAAGCTCACCCTAATGTACAGTGAATAAATAAAATAATGGAAACATCAAAGACTAGAGTATATAAGACTTTGGTATGATGTAGCTTGTGCTACAAAACATATAGATTGGGAACAATGTCAACTATCCAGCACCTGTGCTGAAACCACATATAAATCATCCATTATGCAGTGTTAATTAGAAATGTCAGACTTCATTGATATCTTAACATCAGAGCCAGTATGATTCATGTATAGTTGACCTTTTAACTGGTCCATTTGAGATTTGGCCAGTTAATCCGAAAATGGAGCTGTTCATTGAAAATGAGTGTTAAAATTGAAGTACTATAAGTAAAAACTTTTGAATTAATTGATTTTAAAATAATATAATGATTTAAACAGGGGGGAAAAGACATATCGAGTCATCCTTCGCTATTTGTATGTGTGTGATATATTTTCTGAATTATTCATGAATGGCGAAACTAAAACTATGTGTGAAAAAGATAACTATGTTTATAACAATTACCTTGCATATTGAATGCTGTACATTACTACAATATATTTACGAAAAAAATGAAAAAAAAAAAATTACTGTTGTTTTTGTATCTTATTCTTGTGAAAATTAAAAAAGTTTTGAAACGACATGCAGTAGTACATAGTAACAGCACCCAAAATGTCCACATATATGTATAGTCTATATCTATTTATTTTTAGTATATTATACAGCAAGCCTATACATAATAGTATGTATACGTTATCGCTTTTCCCTAAAACTTCCAATTTTACTAAAAATTTTATTCTTTGAGAACTAAAAAAAACCTGCGATTAGCGAGGGATGACTGTAGTAGCAAAATATTATAACAGTGTTATAAAAATTATGGCTCCTGTATAAGATTACTGCGGTAAAGGATAGACGAGATAGAAACGTGGGTATGAATCAAAAGTATTTCTTCTCTGATTTGCATAGTAAGAGTAATATTGCATATTTCTAAAAACTTTACAGTTTTAAATCAAATTTAACTACAATATCAAATTAATAACTGTGGATATGGTATTTGTAAATAAATGTATAAAAGCGTTGTTGTTTATTTAAAGTTTGTGTTTACATTTTAGCGTGCAACTGCTTGCAGAACAGTTTTATTGCCTTTGTTTAAAGCAGAAACGAGTACTATTAGCAAGCTGCAGGCGGTTTTGCTGACTTCAACTGATTTTTCAGCTGTCCTATAACGAAAAAGGACAAAGTCAATTCTCATAAAAGGGGCAATTGTTTTCGTAAACTGGTGCTTTCATCTCAATGATATGTATTATATCATGTATTTTATTTGATTTTTTTAAAGGGACTGTTAATTTTATTTATTTCTAGCCAAATGATCTTATTAAGATATTACTCTTCTGTTGTCTTTGTTTAAAAAATAAAATGGGTAGTGTGTATTAGAGTAAACCAATGTGTTAGAACAGATTAGAAAATTTTGAAGCTATATTTGATAAACTAAAAGCGATCTTGTACATCGCTCCCTGTTTATATAGTGGGGTAGGAATATGTGACATGTGTTACAAGTCAACCATGCTATAACCATTGCCTCCAATTTTTCTCTAATTTATTGATTCTTGCTTTCAGAATGAACCCTGAATATACATATAAGTGATACCTGACCATCATATTTGCAATATTTACTGCACGCTATTTCATGCTTTTTTTAATTTTTTTTAGTACTGCTTGCAGATTAAAAACATCCACTTGAAAATGGTTAATACGGTAGTATACCTCCATATATTGAAGTTGAAAGTTCTGTGATATATTTTTTTCTAAATATGTGGGAACAGTTTTTTATGCGAGGAACGGGGACTTCAAATCACAGGTACCACAATTTCGATATAGAGAAGTTCAACTGTATTAATGTGTGAACAAGTTTCGTGAAAACGATTATCTTCTATTTATGGTATTTTAAATATTTTACAAACATTTTTCACCTGTCTCCTCTTTCTCAAATAGTAGATTGTTTGAAATAAAAAGTGAGAAAGCCTCCTACACTGTTAGATTTGCAAAAGAATGTTTTTCTCTGAACCTTTATCCCGTGACAGGCAGTAAAACGTACAGTATTTTCGAATTTGTAGCACAAATGACATTATATCCAGAGAAAAAGAGAGAGAGAGAGAGTGTGGTGTATTATTAGACTGGTTCAATTAGATAGAAAATTGTCTTTCTGTATTAAAAAAAATTGGTCTAAGTTAAGATTAATTTCACTAAGTTTTTCAGTGGTAATATCCCAGGAAACTATTTCTGCACACCCTTTGCAAGAAACTGTTGCACTCACAAGCAGTAATCGATCTTCTTCTGAATGCAACAGTTTTTACAACAAATTTCTTGTACGGTGCTTTTTTCGTTAACTCGTGGCATTTTCTTAGAATCTTTAATTCAGTGTAGATTTCCTCAGAATATTTTAATGTCTTTGAGATATTTATTTCCAAATTTATAAGAAAATGATATGGATAGGGACTCAAAAAGTGGAATTTTTTAAGAGCATTAAAATTAACGATATTTATTTCAACATCGGTGTAATGTTTCAGAATGCAGTATGTCAGAAGTCGGCTAGTCATTCTGCCTTCACTTAACAAAAGGAAGCAGTTGGCTTATGAAGCATTGTGTTCTTAACTCTTATGCCAGTGTTAAAATAACAGTTGTTATAGAATCTCCTAGTGAAACTTCATACAGTAGACTTGCGTTTTTACGAATCATTGCATTGGTTACTAAAAGTAACCCATAGAACCAAGGTTAATTCCCATTTACAAACTTTGGATTTTAAGAATCTTTTTCAGGGTCTTTACAAGTTCGTGAAATCGAGAGTTCACTGTATTATTTTGTTGGCATTAAAATTATTTGAGTCTGGAATTTTATGACTATGCAATGGTTGTGTGCCTGTGAAAAATTAGACATTGGCTATATTTTTCCATGTACTTAAATGTTTGTGGTTTGTTAAATGCCACCTGTAGCCAAATAGCAGTGTAGATTAACATGTTCTGTTATGTATAGTAAATATATTTTTTTACTTTGAACATGCATGTGTCCTCTGGGCAAAGGCTTTGTAATCCTAAACTTGTCTTTGTATTGACGTGAAAATGTTTTCATTTGTATAATTCTGCACTTTGAGCATTTCCCCTATCATTGGAAACTGTCTTATGGTGTGCAGGTAACACATTTTTGTTTACCCTGTGTCAATTACGGATTTCAATCCTATTGACTAATTTTTTTACTGGGATTCGGTTTTGACTTATTTTAGGATTCGGTTTTAGGTTGGTTGTTCTCAAACTGGGGTAGAGACATGCAGGCTTTCCGGAGTGGGGGTTATGTGCAGAAAGCCTCTTTAAAAATGATGCAATAGGTAGCAAGGTTTCACTTTGTTTCCTTGATATCTGATCAAATGAGCTACATTCAGGTAACATGATAATAGTAACGTAAAATAAGATTTTAAACAACTTGTCATGTTTGATATTTTTATATCGTTCTTCTACAGATTAACTCTCGAATTACAAATAAATTATTGAATAATAATTTAAATGAATTATTGAATACAGATGCTTTCGGCGAAGGGTTCACTGTGGAGACATGTATTAATACTGTAGAAATCGGAAGGTGCCGCTATATGGAACATTTGAATTATTTAAAAATTTATAAAAGGATGGTTATCAATGGGGAATTTTAAAATGATAAAGGCAACCACAGGGACAGCGTAGTACGTTTGAAAAGGAAAACAACCTGACCAGACACATCACATTTTACATTCTAGAAAATAAAAAGATAATTGAGTATGTTCCTGTAGAAAAATCATTGGAAGATACAAACAAACATCATATTATTCAGCATGTCTTTGCAGCTCTTTGCTACACTTATGGCACTGTTTTAAAATTTGTGGTCATAAAAACTGTTTCCAAGATTATAACAGTTAATTCGGTTTATAACGAATTATAACTTCAATTTTCATGTATCTTCCTTTTTTAACTTTCATTCCTTTAATCCAGGTTCACACATATTTTTTTGTTTTATTATTATGAACGCAGTGTAATAATTTAACCATACCCTCTCGATCTGTTGGTGTATATTATGATAATAAATCTTGAGTATTAAGGGTTAAAACTGCATGGATGCAAACACTTTTTAAAACACATTCTGGAGAAATTTTTTCTTGGCAGTATATTGGACTTCCTCTATTTACATATTTTTTACAATCTAAAAAAAAGTTAGAGGACAATTGCTTTAGATGTCAGATTTGGATTTCATAGATCCTGACTAGTGGTACGCAGTCTAGAAGAAGCAATGTAAGCATCGCTTGCTTAACATCTATTTAAAACATAATCTTTTCCTGAATTATAAAGATTCAGCAAAAATTGTGTTTGTGTAACTGAAAATTTTCAAACTGATCTTCACCAAGTTTTAGCACTTGAGGGTGCCACATTTTCAGGGCAGGCTCGTGATGTCAAATTAGAAGTAATTTATTATTATCGTATTTTAATTTTCTAAATAATCGTGTTTTCTGCTTGAAATCTGTGAGTTCGTCAAATTAAACCTCAATTAAATTTATAAATACTGATTAATTTTTTAAGCCACATAAACACAAAATAATTTTAATCTGAGAAGCAATTACAGGAGCACTTATATGTCAATAATAATGCTAGCATTTAGTAGCATCATTGCGAAATGTAAATTAAAAATAAATGTATTGCTTGCCTAAATAAAAATGTCACTACACACCACTGATTCTGATATGGCATGATTTCAGTTGTCATGTCGCTTTAAAGCATGCAGTTTTAACATCCCATCGTATCTTTTTCCTTATATAAATTTAAAACCTAAATGGTGACAAACTTGCAAAGTATGACACAAAAGCGAAAAAAAAAAAAAATCAATGTAAAATCAAAACCAGTTTAAACCGAAAAGAAAATGAGCTTTAAAATTAGATTTATACTTATACCTTTGGCATTGAAACCACCTACTGGAATGATCACTTTATGATTGCAGTACTGAAGTAATAATTGCAACACACTGCATCATATAAGTATCGTACAATTATATAATGAATTTTAAAGCTTTTTTTTGTAAATGGTACTTACTTTTTGCAAGCACATCAAGAGAAAATGTCAGCTTACAATTGTTAATAAATTCTGATCATTCCAATTTTTCGATTATTTATATTTAAAAATAGATTCAGGGGTTTTCTAATTGTAAGAATACCTCACATCTTATTATTTATAAAATATTAAATAACCTCAAATATATTAGTTATTAAATCAATGTAGTTAAAGTTATATTCGATTTAAAAATTAAATATTTATATATATTATATAAATATACATGTTGTCATACACAAACGTTGGATAATTTAGTAGAAAAACAATGCTGTACATGCTTGGCTTTAGTTATTTAATTGCATCTCAGTGCCCGAGTGGTTACAACTTCGTGGTTTAGATGTTAGGTTGAACCACTGCAACCTTACTGCTTAAAAGTGCAGTCAAACATCAGTAATGTAATTATGCAGTGAAATATGTTTTAAGTATGTTTGTAGTTTTTGCAGCGTCTCAATTGCTTGGGGGGAAATATGTGTGATTATGTTTTTCTGTGTGCTTGCATGTATTGATGTTTTTGTTAAGTGTCTAGAACAGGGCTGTCCAACGTAAGGCCTACAGGCCACAATCCAGCCCACCAACGGTGTTAATGTGGCCCTCCGACAACTGTTTGGAATTAAAAAAAATTCTCAAAATACAAATTTTAGATTTTTTTCAGAAATAAGGGAAAACAGCTGGGACAGCATGGGTCCCCCTTCCATATCGCAAATAGAAAGAAAAAAAACCAGAAGGAACTATGAAGGGAGGCTTTTAGTGAGTTTTTTTTTTTTTACAAAACCGTTGGCCCACGAGATCTGTGAAAATTTTTTAAGTGGCCCACTGCCCAAAAAGGTCGGACAACCTTGATTTGGAACAAAAACAAATTTCTATTTAGACTTCAGACATATGATATTGCATTCTGTACTTTCTCCCATCGCTTATTTTTTGTTAGACCCTTGTATTTTTTAATCCATTTATTAATGGTGTAACTGTATGCCATTAAATGTATTATTAAACTGTAAATTTTTAAATGTGTATATATATGTACTTTATTCGATAGTGCAGTTTTTGAAGTTTTATACTGGTAAATATATTTTGCTGGAACCTGTATTATTTATGTACACATGACCATTATTCTTTTCTGTTTCTATATCTTATTTTTACGTGAATTGGGAGATGTTTCCCTTATCACCTAGCCTTGTAACCAAACTACACTAGAACTTCGATAAGTCAAAATATTCTGTAAGTCGAAGTAATAAGAAACAACAAACAAAAATGTATTGTGTGTGCACGTCTTAATAACTTGAATTTTCAATAACTCTGAAGGTTTTTTTTTTCTTCTCTCCAGTTTTGACTTATTGAAGTTCCACTGTAGTTGTTGTGTTTTTTAACCATTTTATGTTGGGATGATTTTACTTTTGTATTCTGGTGAAGGGCTGGGTTGGTAATGTGTAAGTATTGTATAACACTGTAAATACAAAACGATTTATGATCTCTAAATGAACAGATCTTTCCTGTTAATGCACCAAACATGCTCATCAAATATGAGGTTGTTGCAGGTATCTAAACTGTAGCTTGTTGTCATGTAATCAGTGTCGTAGTAAATGGACTTCAGTTATTTTTGAAAGGTTCACATAAAAACAAATGCTTATAGTTAGAGCATATTGTGTCGAATTCACTAACAAGTATAATTGTGAGTAATTCCTAAAACTTTAATTATCAACTAACGTTTACATATTTAAGGTTGCTGTTTTTTGTTATTTTTGCTCAGTTTTAATTTTTTTTATTGTGGTGGTGTATGCATGAAGAATATATTCAAATCTTAAAATATTTTTTATGTAAATTTTTGAAATCTCATACGCCTTTAGCATTAATTTTTAGCGTCAGTAATTAGAAAACAATGGGCTTACTTTAATGTGGACATTTCTACTCAAAAGAGTATATTCTTATATGTTCAAAATCAGTTCAGAATGTCATAGTCCTATGTTTAAAAATAGGAAGATAATTGATGTGATCTTTGCCCCATAAAAATCAAATCTATGTTCAATCAGTGTGATGCCAGTACTAGGTAACTTCAGTAAGAATGGATCCTGAAATGATCATTTTTAACCGCAAACTTACTTTATTCTCGACTTTCTTTACACTGTTTTTCCTAAAAAATTAGTGGTTGCTGACAGGCTACATATGTTAATATCTATTTGCTTATTTATGTATTCATCGCTTATTATTTGTTAGCTAAAACGTGAAGTTGTTGGCTATTTAAAAATTTGGCAAGGACAGAACAAGTTGTGTCTAGATATTTTAGTGATGGACAGGTATAGGATGGCTCCCCTCTCACTTCAGCGTGTATGAAACCTTAAATGCAACTGAATTTTTGAATTTCAGAAAAAGAAACTAAAACTTTTCTATGTGTGTAAGTTCAGGGAGTATTCAATTAAATAATTTACATTCTTTTTTATTACAGAAATTATTTAAATGCAAAAAATAATAAATAATTTTTTGTAGATTTAATGGCCTCAATTTAATTTGCATGATCTGGCAAATATAAGAATATTAGTGAGATAAGAAGAAAAAAGGGTAGAAAAATAAACTGTAGTTGAGTTGTAAGAAGGGGCACAGAAGGAATATTATGTATCTGAGTAAGTCAAGTAAGTCTTTTCCTAGAAAGACTAGGGAACAGAGTTTTTCAGAGAATTAAATATTGTATTAAAAAAAAATCCCCAAAATGTATTGTCTATTCCCCCCCCCTTTTTAAACTAATAACTGAGGCTTGTGCCGCACTTTCTTCACGATTTGGTACAAAGTGTTCATGAGATTGTGCACCCTGGTCTAGTCTCTTTTATCACATAATTTTGTCTATGGAAGTCTTTAAAAAGTAGTACTTCTATGTTTCGGATGACAATTTTTGGTAAACCCAATCTGTTTCGTTATAACGTTAATTGCTGTTATGTAAGGGTTAAGGATGGTAATGTCTATTGAGGTCAGCTAAATACACAATGTTGGGCAATTAATAACATTCCAAAGTAAGAATATAATATCTGTTCTTAATAAACAAAACCAAACATTTCCAATAAAGCCATAGGCTAAAAGATAATCAAGTTTAGTTACTCACATTCTTCAACTTGAGCCCCCCCATATCTCACACTGGCCTTGATCCTCAAAAAACCACCGAATCAATGGGCAGGTCATAAATATGAAGATCACTACATCAGAACTAGCTGAAGACGGTTTTTTTCGTCTTTTTAGTGGGGAAGAACTGCAGTCTGGATTGAAAAATATGGATATGCGTGAACTTTAAAGCTGAGGTCCATGGGTAAATTAAGGTAATAATGTGCAAGTTAAAGGTGGTAAAATATGGATTATATATAATGTTTTGTATAAATAATGTACAGAAAATAAAAATAAACACTTTTCTGTGAATTGTGGTTTTTAATAGAAAAGTTCTAAGCATTTTTTTTTTTTTACAATTGTAAGAAAAAAGAAAGGTAGGGAGATTACAAAGCCCTGTTTCACTCCTGTTTTAAAGGACTTCAGTTATTCTATTTTTTATCATTTAAAAAATGTGTTCAATCAAAATTTTCTGTTATTCAAGATCTTTTCCGAGCTCTGAAAATATTTAAAAGAAATGTGGTGAATGAATAATCGATGTTTATTCTTATTTATATGACCTTAAGAGTGCTATTATTATTTTTTTGCTTAAAGATTATTTTTGCATCTTTGAGAAAAATAAATATTTATATGAAGTGGAAGCACCTGTTTTCATTTTTCTTGCATACGCTTTGACCCATCAGCTATTGAAAAGACACAAATTGATGCCGATATTTTTTTTCAGCGTGATCGTGGAATAATGATCATACAATGCCAGAAACGTTAGATCATGTTAGAACATCAATGTTCAAGCAATATTGAACATAGTCAGCAACTGGGAAGGTGACTACTTAGCAACTGCTGGAGGAACATTGAAAGTATTCTTTTGTCATGGATTCAATTGCCAATGTACTTCAGGATACACGGTTCCTTTCTACAGTTATGGGTTTAATTTCAATCAATGGCAGCTGGTGGGTTATTCAAATGGGGAGGGGGTTCACCAGTGGCAGAGCTAGTACCTTTGTTCCCCGGGCAAACCAAGATTCTCGCATGACGCCCACCCTTTCACTGGTCATCCTACCAACATTCCAGGCCATGTGCCCAACCTGTCCCCTCTAGTTGTTACCCTGGGTTTACCATACACCCACTTTCGTAGTAGCTAAGTATTCCGCGACCACCTTTTACAGTAGCCAAAAAATCTACGACCCTTCTCTGTCTGCCACCACCACATTCGTTAAAAGTACATTTTTTATGCAAAGTAAAGAAAACACATTAAATATAAAATTATATATATTACATTATATATTTTATTAATTACATTATAATATACATTAATATGTATAAGTTAACAATCATTAGTATTATATTGCAATGTGTGTAGCCATGTTGAACATAAAAGCGTTAGAAGCATTGGTATGAAATTCCTTATAAAAATAGTTGCGGCGATCCCCCATCAACCTGAATGAAACCAAGAAACCTCATGATCCCCAGGTTGGGGAACCACTGCTCTTACAGGTCAATATACAAAATTTCAGCATTCTAGTGGGAAAAGAACCAGAGATATGAAGACCCAAAATAACGTGACTTAGCAGCATGCATCTATTGCTCCCTTCAAAAAGTGGTGTAAGTCAGTTATTTCAGGTTTTTATATCTCTGGTTCTTTTATCCACTAGAATGCTGAAATTTTGTATATTGACCTATTGGATTATGGGGCACATTTCACTTATTGGAAATTTTTGTGTACAGGGACTGTATAAAAATTTAAATTTTGTATTTTTTCAAAAAATAATCCTCTGCAATTTTAATCGATTTCATAAAATTCTGCACCTTTTCTTATGCCACTTTGCAATTTAACACATATGTCTAAGATCAATATTTAAGAAATTAGAGCTGCGGTCAATGTTTTTGGGACACCCTGTATACTAATAAATACCAGTCATATACTGTGGTTCCAGTAATTTCCTCCCCATTCATATTGCTTCATCTCCATTTACCATTAAAGCAGTATGACCCTCATTGTCCTTGTGTTATAAAAATTCACCCATCTATCATAAAACTTCAACCATCAGTATGGGGAAAGCTCAACGGTTGTGGAATATTCTGTACTGACTTACAATACTGAAATACAATAATCTGCATAAGGGATAGTGATGCGATGGAATATTCAGCAGCTAAATATCAACTCCCTTTTAAATTCACTAATATTAAACAAAATGTATTCGTCATGTTTTAAATTGAGAATACTTTTATTTTTTTTTTTACTTTTTTTAAAGGAAGTTGATACTCAGCTTTGAAGCTAGCTAAATATTCGGCTATATAAAATTTAAAAAATTGGATTTTTGTTCTCGATTTAAAATGTTAAAAATACATTTTTGTTCATGTTTATAGTGAGTTTTAAAGGAGATTGATGTTCAGCTGGCAAAAGTTTGGTACTCGGCATCAAAGGTAGCTGATCATTCGGTCACATCCTTAATAAGGGACGTATCCACTTAACACAAGAGAGTTCGGTCTCAGCACTGGTGGCTTGCGGATGTCTTTTCTCTGCTCTCCGGGCTGGCAGATGTCGGTTCCGGCTCGCTTAAGACAGTGTCTGGGACATTCACTATGGCCACCGGGCGGCGGTGGATCAATGTCTGCTTTTGCTATTCTGGCACAGGACTCTGCCCTCCCTCGTAATTCTGACTTTGTCGCTGGGGCTGTGCTTGGTCTTTCGTCCATGATGGGCGTTCGTCATCGTCTTCATCTGCTGCGATCGCTTGGGGGCCGGCTTTTGCCATCAGTGGATGATACTTTGGCATGTGATGCCTGTCCGGATTGTTCTGGTGTCGTGCGTCCTGGTTGCAGGGAATGATTTACGCCTGTTCTCTGCCGCTCATCAGCGGTGGTCTCTTGTAGGAGTTCCGGCTGGCCCGGGATGTTCTTCCGTGCCATCCATCTATTTCGGCCACTCTTCGGGGCGGAATGATCGTGGATGGCCTCCCGTCGACGTTGAATGACGACAATCATGTGAGCTGTGCGTCTCTGTACGCCTGTTTCGATCGACAATCCCCCTCAATGCCCCCTCCCCCCCAGTGTCCCTTCTCGGTCCCCGGGTCGGCAGATCATATGACAAAAGCCTGTCTGGGAATACAGCGCTGCCACATTCGGCGGCCACCCTTCCCATTAATCTCCTTACACAAACCACCACCACTTAACATACAATTTTTTTTTTTTGTGATCCCATGTTTTTGGATTTTAAATTATATAATCTGAAGTATCGTGCACATAATCTTGAGGGTCTAAAAGAAAGAAATCTCATTCTAGGAAAATATTTACTACGCATTTATTTGATTTATGCATGGACAGAATAAAATAGTTTTCATTCAACAAAAGTGATACAAAGCAAACACGACACAAAACTAAATATGCAAAAATTAGAACACCTTGACAAAGAAACTTCAATGTTCTGAATAATATCGTTTCTTCAATGTTCGATATTTTTTTAACATGTATAAGGCCTCCAGTTCTTTTATAATATATTGTCCTCTCACAAGAAGGATCTCAATCTGTTCAGGATCAGTGACGTGCTTGTTCTTCATGAATGTATCTTTTAACCGAGTCCTAAAATAATCATACCCTTTGGGATAATCCCGGCCCAAAAACAGCAACTGAAAAATTTAAACACAATTCAGAATATATATATCAGTAGTGTAGTATGATTTCAAAAGTATAATTTCACACTAAATGTCCATAGTATCTACTAATATTTCTATTAAAAAGATCAGTGCATAAAATAATTACAGTATTGAGGTCTGAAATTAAGAAAATGTCCCG
>QLNU02015003.1:38814012-38826762 GCA_006491805.2 Dysdera silvatica | reverse complement strand
CATACTCGTCAAGGAACTGGTTTTTACCTCATTCAGTAAATAAGAAATTTACAGTAACCTTGGGTTTTGGCAAATTGACTTCCCGCGCACACCCTATCTCACCACAAGCCGCCATTGATATATATATATAGTAGAAACTTGATTATTCGGACCTCAATTATCTGGATCTTCAATTATAAGGAAGCAAGAAGCTCAGAATTCTTTTTTTTCTTCTTTTTTTTTTTAAACAAGCGCCCACATACAGAAGAGGAGAGGAAGAACGTGGGAGGAAAATGGCTCCCATTATAACGGAAGCCTTTCCATGTGCCGGCCAATCGGAAGGTTCTTGTTGTACAGTCTAAAATCTTTGAGGCACATTTTTTTTTTACATATGTATAATATTTAATGTACGTTAAAAAAGTTATCATACAATTTTTAAATGTTTTTTCAGTTTTCCCTAGTTTTCCAATTTTTTATTTATTTTTTAATTGTTTTCAATTATCTGGATTTTTGCTTATCCAGATGTCCCGGGTCTCAATTAGTTCGGATAATCGAGTTTCTACTGTATATATAATCAATATAGAAAATAGTAAGCGTTCTATGGTGTATATATATATAATTGAAACCAAACCCAGTTTGGAGGAGTCAATCTGGTTTCTGCACAGAAGAGGCAGTAGCGCTACACAATCATAAGGCCAATTTGCAATGAACTTCTGAAATACTGTAACACACAAATTGCAATTAATATGTTACACTGCACCAAAATAGTAGATAAATAAAACATAATACTTTTGCAGTTGGAAATTGCATAATTTAATGCCTTAACAGCTTTTTCAATAGCTTCTTCATACTTTTTTCAAACGAAATACATTTACAAACCAAACAAACTGTTGATTGGTAATGCTTGTCAAGGTTGCCGTTACACAAGTTACAAATGAGTTCGGTCTCAGCGCGCTGGTGGCGTGCGGATGTCTGTTCTCTGCTGTCCGGACTGGCGGGTGTTGGTTCCGGCTCGCTTAAGACGAAGTGTTTGGGACATTCATTTTGGCCGCCGGGTGGCGGTGGATGGATGCCTGCTTCTGCTATTCTGGGACCGGACTCCGCCCTCCCTCGTAATTCGGACTTCGTCGCTAGGGCCGTGCTTGGCCTTCTGTCCATGACGGGCGTTCGTCATTGTCTTCGTCCGCTGCGATCGCTTGGGGGCCAGCTTTCGCAAACAGTGGATGATACTTTGGTATGTAATGCCTGTCCGGATTGTTCTGGTCTCGTGCGCCCTGGTTGCGGGGAATGATTTTCTCCTGTTCTCTGCCGCTCGCGGCACCTCACCCACTCAACGGTGTCCGGTGGTTTCCCGTAGGAATACCGGCCGGCCCGGGGTGTTCTTCCGCGCCATCCATCTATTTCGGCCGCTCTTCGGGGCGGACTGATCGTGGGTGGTCTCCGGTCGACGTTGAATGACGACAATCATGTGAGCTGTGCGTCTATGTATTCCTGTTTCGATCGACAATCCCCCGCAATGCCCCCCCCCCCCCAGTGGCCCTTCTCGGTCCACTGGTCGTCATTTTATGTGACAAAAGCCTGTCTGGGAATACAGCGCTGCCCCCTTCGGCGGCCACCTTTCCCATTAATCTCCTTGCACAAACCACCACCACTTAACATACAATTTTTTTTTTTTGTGATCCCATGTTTTTGGATTTTAAATTATATAATCTGAAGTATCGTGCACATAATCTTGAGGGTCTAAAAGAAAGAAATCTCATTCTAGGAAAATATTTACTACGCATTTATTTGATTTATGCATGGACAGAATAAAATAGTTTTCATTCAACAAAAGTGATACAAAGCAAACACGACACAAAACTAAATATGCAAAAATTAGAACACCTTGACAAAGAAACTTCAATGTTCTGAATAATATCGTTTCTTCAATGTTCGATATTTTTTTAACATGTATAAGGCCTCCAGTTCTTTTATAATATATTGTCCTCTCACAAGAAGGATCTCAATCTGTTCAGGATCAGTGACGTGCTTGTTCTTCATGAATGTATCTTTTAACCGAGTCCTAAAATAATCATACCCTTTGGGATAATCCCGGCCCAAAAACAGCAACTGAAAAATTTAAACACAATTCAGAATATATATATCAGTAGTGTAGTATGATTTCAAAAGTATAATTTCACACTAAATGTCCATAGTATCTACTAATATTTCTATTAAAAAGATCAGTGCATAAAATAATTACAGTATTGAGGTCTGAAATTAAGAAAATGTCCCGCACGCAACAGGAGAATGGGTCTTATATGATTGAGTTTATAATTTGAGTTTTACAACAATAGTATCATCAATTTACACTTCAAAACTTGAGTAATGGTTAACTTACAAAGGCAAGATAAATCATTACTGAGAAAAAGTCTAAATATACAAATCTTAATCAGAGCACTTGATATGTACAGAACATTTATTTGCCTGCATTAGAAAAGCAAAATCCCAGATAAGGGGATTAATTGAGGGCGATACATGCTTATCACTTACTAAAATATAACTGATATCTTTTTTTCTATGCTTGCTTATTATCACAACGATAAACATTCAGAATACTATGTCTAATTTTCCATGATGATTAGAGATAAATGAATTTTACATGTGATGAATAAGGTATAATCTTTGATGAAATACTTGATCTTATTTACATTTGTATTATTCATGATTATTAAATACTGATAGTCACAAAAAAATGTACTTTCATGGGCATATGTAAAAAAAAAAAGTACTTCATTGTGAAAAACGACTTTTATATTAAATACAATTAGGAGGTATGTACTTGTATAAATAGGAACAAAGAATTAAAATTACAGTTTTGTACAGAGTGATGACTTTACTCCGTGTTGTGGCCATTTTTCAAGTTATTAAATGCTAATCTTGCAACCATGGAGAGAAATTTCTGAATATTATTACCTAGAAAACAAAATTCACTATTAACATCTACATTTTTCAACATTAAAAAGTTCTAGGGAAAAGACTATAAAGATAGTTGTGTAAAAAATAATTTCAAATCATTGAATAAACTTATACAGTAAACATTTGTCAGCACTGTGGCAAATTGGTACCTTTCTGCATTTATTGTGCATGCGCAATAAATAAAAATAAATGACAGTGATTACAGGAGGCCTATCAAACATCGAGCAATGTTCTATTGTAAAATTTCTAACCAAAGAAGGCATAAAACATAACGGAATTTTGTCAAGATTACAAGCACAGTATGGTAATGAATGCACGAGTGAATATACACTTCGTTTATGGTACGATAAATTTAAACCCAGACATGTAAATATTTGCACTGCGTACTGTTGGCAGCCTTCAACTTCTAGCCAGAAAGGTCAATCTTTTTTTTTTTTATGGGATTCAAAAGGAATAGGATACATTGATTTTTTGGAAGAAAAATATACAATAAATTTAGAATACTACTCTAACCTGCTTAAAGGTCCGTTATGTGAAGCTATACGTCGTAAAAGACCAGGAAAGCTTAAACATGATGTCGTTTTCCACCATGACAATGCTTGTCCTCACACAGCCAAACATACTATGGAAACATTAAGAAAATTCGATTGGGAACTGTTAGTACATCCTGCCTGTAGTCCTGACCTAGCTCCACACAACTTTTATCTGTTTACGCACCTTAAAGATGTTCTATGTGAACATAGATTCTATACAAATTTGGAGATGGAAAATTTTGCCAAAATTGGTGTTTGGGAGAATCACAAATCTTTTCTCAGAGATTTGACAACCTTGTAAAAAGATGCGAGTCTATTGAAAAGGATGGTAATTATATATATATATAAAAAGTAAGTTCATACCTCTTATGATTTGTTTTTTATTAACTCTTTTCTGGAACTTATGGACTCACCTTCGTACCTTAGCATAGTTTCATTCTGAACGTTTTCACATACACACATTATAGAAATATTTCTGTCTTAAGTAATTTACAGATTTCATAAGAAATTACAGGAAAACAATTACTAACATTATTGAATTGCAAAAGCATGTTTGCATGCAGAAAACCAAAAATGATTACTAATTTTTGAGTGATTTTGCAAGTACCGATACTGTGATCATTTATACAGAGTCTTCTATTATACATAATGCTTTATATAATAATTATGTCCTACAGACATCTTGCTGAATGCACTGATTACTGGGAGTGTGATCTATTTTAGGTTAGGCAACTACTTGCATAGGCCTACCTGTCAACATTGAAGAAAACTTTTCAGAAGCAATTGCAAAAGATTTCAGGAGCATTGTTTAAATACAATGTCAAGTTAATAATTTTAAAATAAATGTAATTTGGTTGAATGATACAGTATTAATTTAACATTTGGTTAATTTATATTATACTGTAAACCTTCAATTTGTGATTGGTTTATTAGTTTTTTACATTTCTCCCTGAAGAAATCACAAGAAGTTACAACACGCTCCATTAAAAACTATATATACATTTTTCCTCAATATATTCAAATACACACACACACAAAAGTATATTTGTAGCAGATATAGTATGTTCATGAGGTTACTGGAAAATTCCCCAAATGTTTTGTTACTATGACTAAAATTTACACCTGTATCTAAAGCTTAAAACTCAGGTATTTGGTCAGTCGCCACTGGCTAGCAAGACCCTCTTTTTTAGAGGACACTTCATTTAAGTTATAGCCACTTTCTCGTGGCCACAAAACATTTAAATACTGAAGCCTTAGGAGGGTTTGTTTGATCAACATTTTTCATAAAAAAATAGTAAGTAGTTTGCGGTTTCAGAATGTAACCTCCCTGCAGAGTCAAAACAGACAGGATTGCATTGGGAAACAATAAAGTGACGAGTATGATGGTGACTGAAGTCGTATTTTTAATCACCATTCCCCAATATTTAGTTGCCCTGAGGCGACCGTGAATTTGAACCTTTACCTGTATCTATTACCTTGGTTAACACATAAAAAGGATGAAAAATTGTCGTCAATTAAATGAGCCTTAAAATTAAGTTTGACAATCCTAATTGTAGTAATTCTAAGTTTCATAAGCTTTAAAAAATTAATATACAAGTACACATAATTGTTTTTTCTGTTCCTTTAAAGTTTGACGTTGCTCGTTTTGCCTTCAATAAATTTGTTTATGATAAAACCACAGAATTTTCTAGAGCAAATGGAGACCCATGCAGAGTTAACATGTATTTCCGCAGATGGTGAGAATGATATATTTGTTTCTGACCATGTATGCTTAGGGTCCAGATTTTTCATTAAACTAAGCCCAGCTCGAAAATCTGTCAAACTTTGACATTAAGACGCTGACCTTCTTCCAAGTCTGTTTGGTTTTACGGCTCAAAGACTACAGTGGTCATGCTGCGCCGGGACCTACTGTTTTCCGAGGAATCCGAACCTCAGACTACAGTGAGCAGTGCGATCTTTTTATGAGATCTCTGAGTAAGCGTTCTTTTTGCACTGCTGGGAGTTAAACCCGTTAATGGCACACAAGGCAAACTTTCCTCCAAGATCTTTCATCACACTTTGTGTATGGAAGGTACTCGGGAGTGAATTATTGCTAAACCACTACAGGACATGGCCTAAGTGGTTTTGTTTCAATTGAAGGTTAGAGTGATCAGGACCAGCGCTAGCAGATATGCAAGTCCTGTATCACCAAGAAAGGAGGGTACCTCCCATTGCATTTGGTCATAATAAAATGTTTGATCAAAAGTACTGAATTGCGACATTAGAAACATTTTTACGATAAATACTAATGATTGTTTTATATAACATACATTTTGTTAATGTGTGTTATATAAAACAATCATTAAACACTTGCATAAATGACACATTCCTGTTGGGAATATTTGAGGTAACCGATACGACAATGGGGTAGATATGAAAGGAATGGACTTCAAAGTTTGCTGTTGAACAAAAATCCTCATGTTTTTATGTCCCAAGTGCAGTTTACATTGTAAATTTAATAACAAATGGCACAGTCCTAGTCAACAGAGACAAGTTTTTTTGACACTATGCAGGAATTAAGCATTTTCATCTTCTCCAAAACGATATAAAATTCTTTCAAGGACCATCTCAAATTTAACATTAGAGAAACTTTATGACACCCGATGAGAAAGTTGAATTGAAGCAATTCAGTTTCTACAATATCAGTTGAGAGGAATTTATGGTGTGCTCTATGAAATTAAGGATCGTGAATAAAAAATTTAATGCAATATCAGAAATTTAAAAAAACAAACAAAAAAACAACCTTACAACTATCTGATTTAATCCAAACGTTATAAAAAAAAACCTATTTGCTCACAAATACAAGTGTGTGAGAGAATCAATATTTAGGATCTCTAAACTATTACAGATAACAGATGATTATTTACTGTATACAACTTTTGTCAGTTATCTGTTTTTTTGCCACTGATAATATCACATGGATCGAAATCTCTACACGTCTTCGTCACCAGTTTATCAGTTTCTCATGCGCATTTATTACGGCAGATAAGAATGAAGGATTATCATTAGTGCCTGGACTCTATACAATTGCATATTTTATTCTGTTTTTAGTGTTGGTGCGTAAAAATGGTTAATTTCCAGAATAAATGCACGTTTTAAAAGTTTTAGAGTAACTTTACACATTTCATTATTGGAAAAGATCCTCAACAATGCTAGATAAACTTGCCTCTTACTCATTTATCTGAACAGGAAGGCAAAGAGATTAATGTACATAATTGTATTCTAAATTCCAAAAATGCAATCATAGCTGGGTCATTCTCACGAAAACAGTCATTTTCATGTCCCCAACATACTGCACAGTTGTTTTTCAAATTATATGTAATTTTTTTGGGGGAATACTTATCAACATGCATTTCAAATAATCATAGTAAACTAAATTTCAAATTTTTTATTTTATTAAAATAGTTAAAACTTTCCAAAATGTCATTCCCTCACTTGTCCCCACTGCTATCTAAAAATAAATAAAAAATGTCTGTAAACAAATATGCAGAAATTTTGTGCATCTGTTTTCTTAATTTCATAATATTGAATTGTAAAATATGTATAATCCATATTTTATATATCAAAACTGTTGCTACACTGCTATTTTAAAGTTTGTCCTCAGCATATTGCATTATTTCTTCACAGCAATTTATTTTTTTTATCACAATCATCACGAACAAAAAAAATTTGGAATAAAGTTTGATGGTTTACACTTGAGAACACAGAGTAACGAAGTAGCATGTTTCCATCTTCAATAAAATGAAGCTTTGTGTTTGAAATTCATTTGATTACATCAAACAAGGTTAGTTTTTTTCCTTTATCATTCCCTCATGATGTGTGGTTTTTTTTTTAAATAAATAATCCAAATAAAATCAAGAGACAGGTTAATTGTGAATTGCATTATAGTCTGAAGGTTCTTATATGTGATTGAAGTCAGAAACCAGTTAGATCTAACTTTTACTTTCAGAAGTCAAAGAATTTATCAGATAAAGTGAGGGAATGAAATTTAGCATGAATTATTCAAAAACAAGTGGGACATTCCTCACATTTTACATGCATCTTGTTTGATTGATACTTTTTTTTCCCTCTTCTGATCTTTCTGATTTCATGTTGCAAATTGAAAGCTTGACTGCCTAATAAATCCCATTTCTTACCATGTATATTTTTTGTGAAAAATTTATGGGGATAATTTCTGGTTTCAAGATGTTTATGGATAGTTTGGGTTTACTGTAGGGTGCTATCTTGGCATGATTATCAGGTTGGTGAAAATTATAACCTATTGTGTAGCTGTACGAAATGGAATTATGTTCAGAATTTATGATATTAAATATAAAATAAAAGACAGCTTATAGGAAAATATAAGATTTAATAAATAAATTTAAATTAGTATTTTGAAAATGCATGCTTTATGACACATTAAAAATCTTAATATTTGTAATTTCTGTTGTTTCGACAGTTTTGTTATGGGGAGGAAAACAATAGATGAGGCTTGTTTGAAGAAAAAAGAATATGATAGGAAAAGAAGAGAACGACATAAGATGAATGCGGAGTCGCGTTTAATTTTAAAGGAAAAAGAGAAAATCAAATATTTAAGAAAAAAAGGAAAGGGACAAGTGAAACCAGCCTCTAAGGTGTCCCATTGTGAACTGAGACAAAGAGGAAACAGTGGAAGATAAACTCCCACAACTACAGGTTAAAGAAACAATCTATAAAAGAATTAAATACAAATATTTATGATGATCCAGAGTCAATTTACGATGTTTCAGGACCTTCAAATGAGAAACGTATTTTAAATGTTACTTCATGTGAAGTCCAAAATTCTAAGGAAAAAATAAGAAAAATAAAACTTGCAAGAAACATATAAAACACATGGAAAAAGATAAAGCAACTGGAAATGGAAGTCACAATTCAAAAATCTCGAATCGAACACTACAAGAAGCACCTCTTTAGGATTAAAAATGGAGATAAGACCAGAATGTCACCAAGAGGCCAAGTAATAAATTTTTAGATAAAGAAAGGGTATCTCCATCAGTTCGGAAAAGATTGGTTTTAGGAGAAGAATTGCGTTTACAAATAGGTAGTAACTTCAAAACCATTGGAAAGACACACAGAGAAAAACAAATATTTGATAGAATGCTAAATGAAAATTTTTTAAAAAAGTATAGAGCAATGTCTTATGCTAAACATTACATGAAGTACAGAAAAGGTAAAGAATTCGGTCTCACTGAAGTTTAAATTTGACAAAGCGATATAAGGTCATATATGAAACTGTGGCAAAAGATGTGCCAGCTTTCTTTGAGCCTGATGATGTCTCTAGAACAGTTGGTTCCCAACTGGTGGCCCGTGAGACAGGTTATTATTTAAAAAAAAAAAATAATTATAAAAATACTTATAAAAATTATTATTAAATATTAAAATTAATTATAAAAGTGAAATTGATGGTATATTTGTAGTATTTTATAATCTGATGGAACTTCAGAAAACGGTTCATCTTAAGTGTGTTTGTCTTAACAAGGTTGGACTGTATTATCATTAGATTTTTTTTTTACCAAAGAACGATTTTACAAACACATTTGCCCCCAAAAAAGACCTGGCTCCTTTTTTTATTGAGGTCTTGCAGCTACATCTTGTGAGAATTTTTCAAAGTGGTCCGCGAGTCCAATTGAAGTGGAAAAATGGTCCGCGGCTTAAACTGAGTTGGGAACCACTGCTCTAGAATGTGTGCAGGTAAAAAAAAAAGAATGCATTACTAAAAACAAAGAAAAGCAAAAGAGAGTAGTGAATGATACTCTACAAAATCTTAATAAATTCTTAGATGTGAATGCTGGTTATCGGATAAGTTACCCTACTTTTTGTAGAATGCGTCCATTTTGGGTTATGTGAGCTAAAATTAGTGATGGAGATAGTGATCTCAAAACTACATAAAATCAACGTTATTGATTACAAAACGCCTGAAATTCTATTACAGGCACTATGTTGTGATACAAACTACAAGGATTGATTTTTTTTTTAGAAAATATTTTAATTGTTAGGACAAAAAGCCTGCATACAATGATGGAGAAACATTGACATACAAAAAATGGGTTTTGAAAAAATACACATATGTTGTGAAGAATGAGGAGAAGGTAACTAAAAAACCAATGGAACTTGAATTTCAAGTTAGCATTTCCAATTTAGTTAAGAAGCTGGAAAGTAATTTATCAAAATATATGGCTCATGTAGCAAATATATCTTATCAGTACAAAATTATGAAAGACTTGAAAGAAAAAATTATCATCAGATTCAATTATAGTGTATATTGACTTCAGCAAAAATTACAGCTGCAAATACAATGAAGAAATTCAGTCTATTAATTTTGGTAGGGGCAGGCAACAAGTTACACCACATACTGCTGTTTACTATAACCGAGAAAATGATATAACAGTTCCACACGCTATCATCACCATAAGTTCTTCTATCAGACATGACCCAACATCTATATGAGCACATCTTCAGCCAGTTTTTGAGTGGATTCTTCAAGAATCAGCAATCAAATCAAAATTTGTGCACATGCTTAGTGATGCAGCTAACGAATATAAAAATCGGAAAATGTTCCAACTGATTGCACAACATATATAACAACTAGTTCCAGATATTCATAACTTCACATGGAACTATAGTGAAACAGGGCATGGGAAGGGAGCATGCGATGGAATTGGGGCGGTTGTCAAGAGAACAGCTGATCGGTTTGTTGCAGAAGGAAAAGATCTCAATAATTATATTATTATTATTAATCTGTTTTGAAAAAAATTTGTGAAGTAGTGAAATTAATTGAAGTAACAAATAAAAATATCACCAAAGCTGACCATCTGCTGAGGAATGAAATTGAAAGTTTCATTCGGACATTGAAAGTACATCAAGTTGCTTATAGTTGTAACAACAGCAAACTGAATTTCTGTTCACTTTCATGCTTTGTATGTGACCCATCAGTTTTGTGTCAACACTATAATTTGGGGACAGGTTTCGAGTATGGTTCTGTGGACAGTGATCTGGAAATTGATACTTCAATAACTAGAATACAAGGTATGATATATAATTTTAATTATGTTAATATATAATTTTTTTCATTAATTGTCAATTAAAATACTGATTCACTAAGATGGTAAAAAGAAAAATACTTTTTTATTTGTAGGAAACATGGATATGTGCCAAAATACTGAATTGAAAATAGGAGATTGGGTGCTGGTAGAATATGAAAAAGCTTTGTATCCTGGAGAAATAACCTGATGTCCAAAAATATCATGGTCCCGACAAAAGGAGGAAAATACAATTGGCCTTTCCCTAATGACATTCACATTTATCAAAGAGTGGATAAAAAAAACCCCACAACAACCTTTTACATGTAACAGCCACGCCAGTCAATTTTATTTCACAAATCTGCAACACAGCAATGCTAAAATGTCACATTTTTATGTATTAATGTGATTTGTGAAATAAAAACATTGGATTAAAAATGCATGACTGATAAATCATGAGCAAACTATAATTCATTCACACTAGGAGTATCATTCCCTCACTTTTTAAAAAATTAAAATAATTTATTTCATTAAATATTGTGACCATTGAATGGAATCTGTATTTTTCTGGTAAAGCTATGATATAGATACATATATATAAAAAGTTTCAAAGCTTTTTTATCATTTTAAATTTTCACATACAATTGTTAGGGTGAAAATTGAAAATTCTCTTTTTAAAATAACTAATTAAATCTAAACACCCAGGAGCAGATAATTAAATAAAAAATACATACACTCTCTCTCTCTCTCTCTCTCTCACTATGTATAAATATATGCTTAGATGTTGTTAAGTGTTTTTGTTTTTTCGATATTCTGCCGCCTGTTATTTAATTTTTTCAGATGGAGTTGTACCTCCAATTATTTGTACACTGCGTCTACAACATTATGCCAGATTAATTAACGTTCAAGAGAAGACACGTTCGTCCAAAGAAACCGTCATCATGGGCATAATAGGAAGTAAACAAGTTTCCTGGGCCATCCATTCATCCAGACAAAATCAAATTCTTTGTAACTTCTTTTCAAGAACTTTAAATTTAGTTGTTTTTTATGTGACAAACGAAAAGACTTGTTAAAAATGCCTGTTGAATTAACAAAGGTGTAAAATTTAAATTAATTTGATTTTTACTAGTAAAAAACACTCTTAAAAAAATTCTGAATATAAATAAGGCACTTATAATTAAATTCCTTTTCTTTTTAAAAGTAGGACCCCTTAACATACAAATCCACCTTTTTGTTTTTTTCCTACCTATCATATTTAATTTTTTAAACCCATTTTTAACTTGCAAACAAAATAATTTTGGCCAATCAGTGTACCTAAAAACTGCTATTTCGCTCCCTACAATATGGCTAATATCCATCAGCAACCGAAACCTATAAAAACTTAAGTTCAGACGAAATCCCTGGTCGAGGGGAAGTAAATGAGTCATCACAGCAATAAATAGCCAACTCGTTGCACGTGCAGTTGCACGTGTATAAATAGGTCACGCACATGGGCTGTGCGTCCAGTTCCAGACCACCACAATTGGCCAACAATTGCAATTTAGGCAGGCGAAATTGCCGTCTAATACGTTAACAAAAGCCAAATGAAAAAGTTGGCAATATATTGGCGAGAATAAGGATTTTAGCAGTCCTTATACAAAAAAAAAAAAAAAAAGTCTTCAAGATGGCGCTTACTTAAAAGTGCCTCACAAGTCTCGGTCAGCCAGAGAGAGAGAGAGAGAATTTTGAAACACGAAGATGTAATTCAGACCAGGGGACCCCAACCTACTCCAAACATGGGCCATTAAGGGTGTAACATGTAAGTTAAAGTTATCTTTCTTTCTCTTCTATTAATCGATAATTATAAGTGCCTCCTCCCTCATTAAACTTATAATGAAATGTGTAATTTTTTCTGGTGGTTTATATACCCCAGCATAATTCTCATAGTGAAAGGAGTATTTGAATTATTTCACTAAAATTACTTATATCAGGTTTAAATACGAAAAAAAATATGTCAAGTGAAAAATTGATAGTACTTAGATTTGTTAATAGCTCCAAATGCTTATATAAATGGCACTGTTAAATTCTAAAGGATTAGAAAATATATTATCGTGTTTATAATATAAAATAAATGTTTCAAAAACCCCCCCCATAACACAATGGACCTTATAATGACTGTTTTCACAAGAATGACCCAGCTACTATCCTTATTAGTGAAACTGAAG
>QLNU02015003.1:38786123-38813912 GCA_006491805.2 Dysdera silvatica | reverse complement strand
CACTGACAGATTAAAAAAAATTGGAGATGGTTAGCCACTTACAACAAGCACTTATTATACCAAACGAAACACTAATTTTGACGCCAACATTATATCTCTACCCCGACAACAAAAATGAATCTGGCACTTGTTGTAATTGATGTATAAAAAGGATGTGGGAGGGGGCGGGGGTCCTAAAGCGAACAAGGAATACCAACTTCCTTGCTTACGATCACGATCCTGCGTGGACAGTTACATTGTACGTTTTCTTGATCTTTCCATAATGCCGTCTTTACGGGTGGGTCAACAGAGTACGTTCCGGACCCAAGTAGGCAAAGTTTGCTTATGTTTTTTAAGTTTGCCTGTATTAGCAGATTAACGTTTGTTAAACTTTTTTTTTTTTGCACAAATTTGAAAATTTCATGACGAGTGAAAAAAAGGTCCCAAAAAATGAAGTGCCCGCCCTCCAGCGAAAGCATAATAACAAACCCTACCCCTCTAGCATAGTTATTGCTTTAAATTTATAATAATAAGTCGGTTGATTCGCACTCCGATTAAAATAAAATATTTACGAAAGCGCTTATAAGGTCTGAAAGCCACATACCTGATCGAAGAACATGCACGAACACTACTGGCTCTCAACAGTTTAAAACGCCAATCCTGTTAAGGAAAATTTGACCCACAACCTTAGTCCCTCTATAAAGGTGACTAGTGTCACGTACGCATTAACGAACAAAAGAAAAATGAAGGGGCGGGAAAGGGAGCTATTTATTCATAAGGAAGAAAAGTTCAAGGTACGCATAGTTTTATAAACAGGCTACAGTATTTAAAGTAAGAAAATACAAGGCCTTCGTCACTTTTCTACGTCTATTTCAAGCGCACAACGTCGAGTTTTATTTTTTTTTATCAGCATAAACAAGCACGTGAACACACAAACAAACGCAGGACTATACGGGGTCAGGTCCAAACGAAACGGAGAAAAATACTGCTTGTGCAAAGATTTGTGCAAAAAAATAACAATAATAGAAATAAAGTTTCAGTGTGAAGGATCATCTACATGTTGCTCAGTTATATAATTATGCAGTTGAAGAAAGTACATTTGAAAATTAGAGACTCTTTTATGATGGTTTCAGTTTTTCAGTTCTGCGCTTTTTTCTTTGTGATTATGCGATTACAGCGCTGCTTTAGGCAAAGGTGAAGCCATTTTCTCCATCAGTGATTCTTTATTAAGGAGAATAAATCGGAAGTGAGCCTTAAATGATCAACAATAATGTCATTACACACGTTATGCCATTGCTTCTTTATTTATTTTCAACCTTGCACGAACACTTGAAATGACTATTTGAAATCATCGTAATGTTGAAAAATAACCGAATAAGACTTTTAGAGTTAATAATATTCTTACGGATTGTGTAAGGTCTTCTTTTGTTTTTTAATCTGGCGTATATTTACCCCTAAAATAGTATTCACTGGGTCTATAAGTTCACTAATCAAGATGAACAATGACCATTACTTAAGCAGAAAACTAAGAAGAAAGAAAGGCAGGTTCGTATGTTTTATGATTCAATTGTATCATTAAATAAACTTTGTTTTCGCGCGCTTTTAGAATTTTTTTGGTAGGAATTTTCTGAAAAGTGTCTATAAGGTATTGTATTTTACATATCATTTGTTATTTTATAACATTACTATCTAGAGCTATGCACAAGGAGGGAGTTACTGCCCTGAACGATATTATTAGCAATATTTGAACAATATTAAAGCTGTAAAATAAATAAAACCCCCCGTTTTTAAAAGTCTTGTGCATGGGCATATTATTGGCATTGGCGTCACTAGTTCCCACGCTGTACTCGGTGCATAGCATTAATTTGTATTTTTTTTTTTTTCAATTTTTCTAGCTTGAGTTAAGCTCCCCTAATTAGCGTAATTAAGGAGGCTTAGCGTGATTAGTATGTCAGTAACAATTACTGGTAAGGAAAATTCAGTGTTATTTAGAATGTGTGTTATAAGTTTAAAATAACTTTTTTCTTTCTTTTTTTTTTGGCGCTACTACACCAGACGTTACTCCCCAAAATCTAGTCCGTGTTTCCAAAAACTGGCAATCGGCACAAGGTGATTAGCCGCCATGTTGTTTCCCTCTTTTTTTGGGGGGATTTTCATCCTCTTTCCTTTCTTTTTCCCTTCTTAAATTCACACATATCTTACCTTGCATACCTAATCTATAAAAAAAAACAAATTCTCAGACATTTTCACTACAAGGAACACAACCAAACCAGAGAGCAATGTGAAATAATTACTAAATGGCATCTTAAACCAGTTATCACTGCATGACACATGCGTATGTGATGCTGAAACATGCTATAAATTTTCTAAAATATTTGCTAGATCTACTAAGATACAATTTCTAAAATATTTGCTAGATTTACTAAGATACCATTTCTAAAATGTTTGCTAGATCTACTAAGATACCACTTCTAAAATAACTCCTCTAAAGTACCTCTTCTGAAATACCTGCTCTAAAATACTTCTTCTAAAATACTTTCTCCAAAATACCTTGTCTAAAATACCTCCTTTAACATACCTTCTCTACAATACCTCTTCTAACATACCTTTCCACAAATTTGTCCTCTACAATACCGTCTCTAAAATACCTTTTCTAAAATACCTCCTCTACAATACCTCTTCTAATATACCTCCTCTAGAATACCTTTCCTAAAAATCGTCCTCTAGAATAACTTTTCTAAAATACTATCTCCAAAATATCTCCTCTAAACTACCGCCTCCAAAATATTTCTTCTAAAATATCTTCTCTGAGCTATTTTCTCTTCTGGTCAGATGTTAGTTTTCTAGCCAAGTACGTATTATTATTGTGGGGAAACACTAATACCAATTTTGGCGAAGTCTACAAACATGCGCAGGAGGATTACTCTTCGGCCGATCTGCTTTCCCGCTACGGGCTAGTGACTCTGTTGCGTTACAAATCCATCTAGTGCAATTTTTAGCGGTTTCTAACGTAAAGTGATTTACGTCAAAAATTCATCTAGTGCAATTTTTAGCGATTTCTAGCGGAAAGTGAGATAAGTGGGTGACGTCTCGTGCAGTGACTCCTTTTTTTTTGTATATGTTATGCTTTTTGTAAGCAACAAAATAAGTAGCTTTTGCATATGTCAAAATAATGTGTTTGATACATTTCTAAAACATTGGGAAATGCGGACAATAAAGTAGAACAAATAAAGGCAAGATTTTTTCCTCAAAAATTGGGTAAAAGGCTGCAGAGAGAATAAAAATCAGATTTGAATACAGCAATACTGTGGCTTTCCAAGAAACTGGACATCAGAAAGTTTAAAGGTGTGTAAAACCAAACATGGTGTTTATGATGTTACAAATTAATATAATTTTGGTAAAATGTAAAGCTGAAGAATTATGCACATGTTTTCTATATAGATTGTACTGCAATGCCAATAAAGTGATACAATTAAAAACTTTTGATTTTCATAACTTGTAGCCATTTTGTATGAAATATGTTGAAATATCACTAGAAAAGGTTCTGTGGCGCTAGTACCTGACACATTACCCACACAATTCTAGCCAATGTTTCCAAAACTGGCAATCATCACAAAGTGACTAGTCGCCATGTTGTTTATGGCATTATTTGTGATTTTTCTCCCTCCCTTCCCTCTTTCCCCAATCCTAAATAAAAAAAAACGATAATCCTTCCCATCTTCTTTCCCTCCCCTCCCCTTCTCTTCTTTTTTTCCCTCCCAAACCTACAAAAGTTAAAAACTTCCCTTCTTCCCTCCCAACCCTAAAGTAAAAAAAAAAAGTATGCAAACACATTTTCATCAGCTTCTTGCACTTTGGACGCTCATACTTAACTCCTCTTTCATGGCCCACTCACACTTTTCTTACCTTGTATACGTAATCCATAAACAAATAAGATTCAGACTCTTAGACATTTTTTCATGCAACAAACAAAACAGAATGAGTATGAATGTGAAGTAAACAGAAAATATCGTATCATAGCACTTTTCACCTCATCGTACAGACTTATTTCACGTCAGAGTATGTCATGTGACAACCCCATCTAGTGCATTTTACAGCAATTTAAAAAGGACAGACTGAGAAGTGGGTAACATGTTCTGTACTGTCGCCAGTTCCGTAAATGTACTTTAAAAATTACTCACTAGATGTTATTAAGCCATTAGGTTTCCCATTAAGATGTATGTTTATGATATAAACATTATATCTTGCTATAGAAGTCCAATTTAACATTACATATATCAGTGATTCCCAGTTTAAACTGATAAAGAACAACCAAATCATACAGGTTACCATCAGATGGCCAGGGTTGTAAATTTATTGTAATTTTTTTTATAATACAATTTTAAACATAGACATTATCAATTGATTGTTATCTTTTTCAGATATAAGTAATTATAGCTTTATTTGTAATAGTGCAATTCATTTTTTAAAAATTATATGTCATTAGATGAGTTTAATTAAATAAAATGAGAGTAATATGCGAGTCACACTAAATAAATTGATAGAGTGGATGTTTCCTGATGCCATTGTTTGGCCGTCACTGATATTTATGATTTCTTGGGTTACAAGGCACATCCTTAAAGTAAATACCATCCATAGTCTTATGCTGGGGAGGCTGATAGGGGTCATAACCGTCCCCCTCCCCATTATGATAGAACTTTATACAGTGGACTCGCGTTTTTACAAACTTGTGGGGTCTTAAAAAAATTCATAAAATTGAAAGTTCGTTAATAGGAATGGCCTTCAAAAAAAAGGAAAAAATGCAATTTGCCCTTGCCTTTATTTGTTATGTATTCAAAGAAAATCAGTAATTTTTATTTGCTTCATGACAACGCTTCATAAAATGCACAATGCGCCCCACAGTAGTGCAATGTAGTAACTAGTACTCTGTTAACTCGGGTTCGACTCCCAACGGTGCAAAGAACGCTTACTCAGAGATCTCATAAAAGATCGCACTGCTCACTGTAGTCCAGGGTTTGGTTCCCTAGGCCTTAAGAGGTTCGGATTCCTCGGAAAACAGTAGGTCCCGGCGCAGCATGACCATTGTAGTCTTTGAGCCGTAAAACCACAAACAAGCTATGCTAGATCAGTGTTGTGCAACGTTTGAGTGTACTAGACTGGGTTTGAAAACCCTATAAGATAGTTGTGTCGATCGCTCATAACATAACCTAAATCACAAGTTATTTAGTTTATGCTGAGCAGTCAGCCCTGTTTCAAATGGTCTACAGTGCCCAGACCAAATTTAAAATGACAATGCATAGGAAAACGCACACACACATAGAAAAATAAGTACAGCTGAGAGATCGGTTCATTATAAATATTTAAAAGAATTTTAAAGAAATTAAAAATATATAAAAAAAATTAATTACAGTTGAACTCGCTTATAACAAGCTCTGATTTAACAAGGAAATCGGAGATGGTTGGTACAATGTTAAGTCTATGGGAGCATAACTCGCTTTTAACGAGCAAACCCCGTTTATAGCGAGCAATATTTTTGTGATTCATAACATTTCTATTGACTTCCACCTCTCCAGCTCAGCTAATCCTTTCTTGGAAAAATTCCGTTAACATTCCGAAGTCAATCGAAAGTTAGTGATGAGTCATTAATCCTGCGAACATGTGATGGCCTTTTTCATCTTGTGGAGTGCACGTTCGAGGACATCCCACGATGACCTTGAGGAGACGGACGTAGATTGCTGATTGGACGGAACTTTACTCTGCGTAGGAGTGGCAGGGTAGGGGACTAGTGTGAAGGTCATTCTTTGATCTGCATTCATAGAGTATGCTCGTCAAATTTTATCTTGTGATATTGAAACATAAAATTTTATCAGTTGATGAAAAAATAAGGATTTTACGGAAGTTAGAGGATGGCGTAAAAAATTCTGAAATCTGCAAAAAGTATGATTTATCTTCTTCTACTGTTTCAACACTGTTAAAGAACAAGGAAAAATTAATGGCTGCATTCGATCAAAATAAGAATGACTGTAAAACACGTTTGAAGGAATGTGCTAAAGAGGATTTGGACGAATCTCTTTTAAAGTGGATGAAAGTGCAACATAGGGCAGATTTTTCTGTAAGTGGTCCACTTTTAAAAGTTCAAGCAGAAAAATTTGCTGAACAATTTGGCTATGCTGGATTTGTATGTTCAAATGGATGGCTTGATCGATTCAAGAATAGACATGAGATAACCTTTGGAAAAATGTGTGATGAAGCAAAGTCTGCAAACATGCAAATGACGATGTTTTTCGGGCCATGAGTCTTCTCCGAAGAACAATAATACAAGAAAGAGACAATAAGACAGTTCAAAGCAAATTAGCCAACTTCTTTTGTACTGTACAGAAATAAAAAGTAAAGTGTATATGAATTTTTATGATTCTTTCACGAACCCATTTTTTATGAGCATTCAGTTGTAACGAACAAATATCGCAGTGCCTTTGCGCTTGTTATAAGCGAGTTCGACTGTAATTTTAAAAATTCTTTCGTTTTGCTAATTTATGTACTTTTTTTTTTATGAGGCATGTATTGCACTATGATTAAGGTTTTTGACATTTCACCTTTTTTATCTTTCATACTAGAAACATTGATGCCAATAAAGGAAAATATGCCACACCTTCCGGCTGAAGTCAAACTAGCATTATCAAGGTCGCCGATTCATTGCCTTGACCACTGGCTCACTGAGAACAACTATCAAGGTGATGGTAGGGAGGGTGATCCACAGATCACTGCTTCGACTCCAGTCTAAGTTATATGGCATATTTTCTTTTCTCTACCTGTAAACACAACTTCTAGTATTAAACATAGAAACGTGGAATGCTAAAAACTACCAAGTTGAGTAATCCTTCTGCACCCTCTTTTAATAGGTAATCCCCCCCCCCCTTACACACACTTTGGTTAACATACAGCACTGTCTAAGGTTTACTTTACTAAATTAAATATTGTAGTCTCTCCCATTTATCATATATTCTAAATAATATGTACTTAGAGCAGTGGTTCCCAACTCAGTTTAAGCCGCGGACCATTTTTCCACTTCAATTGGACTCGCGGACCACTTTGAAAAATTCTCAAGAGTTGGCTTCAAGACCTTAATAAAAAAAAGGGAACTGGGTCTTTTTTTGGGGAAAATGTGTTTGTAAAATCGTTCTTTGGAAGAAAAAAAAAATAAGCAGAAAAAATACAGTCAAATCTCGTTAAGATGAACACGCTTAAGACGAATTACTTTTAATACGAACCGTTTTCTGAAGTTCCATCAGATTGTAAAATACTACAAATATACCATCAATTTCATTTTTATATTTAATTTTAATATTTAAATTTTTGTAAGTGCTTTTTTTTTAAATAATGACCAGTCTCGTGGACCTCTTAGGACTCCTTCGTGGACCACCAGTTGGGAACCACTGACTTAGAGTGATAAGTATGTGCATGATTAATGTACTATTACATCAGTTGGAACACTCTGTTTGTGGTAATGACTTTGCAGTTATAAGTATTGAAGAAATACAGTAATTCCATTCGATTAGAATAATATTTATTAAAAGCTTTAAATGTTTAGGTTAATTCAATAATGCACCAAGAAATAATTCAAATACAACGTTAGAAAAATTTAGTAGGCCTTTTTAGCCTTAGTGGTAGGAGTGCACACGTCGATGGTAAATCGAAGACTGATTATTATCTTAGAATTCGAAACGCGGTTACACACCGTTGCCAAATACAAAAAAGTGAAGTTATAATTATACAATATATGTTGCCAGATATGGAAAGTGAAATTATGTTTATTTGAAAAATATGAAATAAAAGGAAACGATTTGGCATGGTGCCAATTTCAGAAAATGAACTTATTAAGTTTGCATTTCTTAGAATCCTTTGTGGCAACAACCAAGGAAGCCTGCAAAATGAACATAGCATTTCTATTGTGAAGGTCCACAACTTCATGCAAAGGCAACTTCAATTTATTTCATTGTTTAGTGTACAGATAGCTAAGATATGATTTTTTTTAAACAGGTTCATAGATAACATTTCACTACCACAGTTTGTAACAGGGGCTTTGGGTTTAGATAATTTTGGGGCACCCTTTTTATTTTAAATTTTAAAATAAGAAAAATCAGGGTTGGCAAGTTTCTGTCAAGACGGTTGAAACCACTGGTTAAAACTGGCATGGTAGAAACTAGTTTCTGCCACAAAAGTGGCAATAACCGGCAGGGACCCAGAAAATAGTTATTTCATGCGTTAAAAACTTATCAGAATACCCCAACTTGCAAAAGGGAATGAATTTTATTTAAAGTAAAATAAGTTTAGTTACAATGTGTATAGTATTTATTCGAAGGTTACATCAAAGCAAATTCTATATATTTATTCTATAATTTTTCATAGCAGTCTATAATAAAATATCAGTTTTGGTGCGATTTCCTAATTCAAATAATTTCTTAATTTATTATGAATAGACGAAAAGCGTTACAGAAGCATTTTTCCAAGCCCAACAATACTGCAGGCAATATTATCACTGAGTGAACAAGAATTATGAAATATTCGTTTGGGCCGTTCCATGGAACTTGAAACTAGAGCTAATTTTTTAATTTTTTTTAAAATAGGTGACTACCATTATTTTATGTCAAGATGTTTTTTCCAATGATGTTATTATTTATATGCATGTCAAAAAATATCTAAAACTAAAATTGAAGGGTTGAAATGCCGTATGCTAAAAAGCTTTCATTTTCACATATTGAACATTTATTTTTTGAGAGTTTTTAACTCTTCTGATACAGCAACCCAATTTTAAAATTTAACTGCTATTATATAATACATTAAAAAACATTATTATGTCACATTAGTTTTTACTATTCAGCTTCCAACGAATACATTTAATCTCAATATCATATACATGATATAAACTTGTATTCATCACCAATGCAAGGTTAATTTACTTATATCATCTGGAAAAAGAATTGACAGATTTTTTCATCAGCAGTTTGTGAGTTCTAGGCTATCATGTGTATGACAATGAAATTTGCCATCATCTTCTATCGGTATTTAAAAAAAAAAAATGCTGTTGTTCACAGTTACATATTTTGGTGATATATATGAAGATATAGAAATAATATGCACAGAAAATATACACACAGATATAGAAAAGTAAATCACACACATTATCCGACAACACTACGATGGTCATCATTCTTGAAACCAAAAGTCTAAACTTCATGACAGTTGTACACCAGAATTATGACATGAAATTAAAACAGTTCTTCCAGATTTTCAATAACATGTTTGTGTTAAACGAATGCAGGCCTCTGTATTTGAAAGCAACAAAAAGAAACCGTTTAGTGCTACAACTTGATTTTGCTATGAATCATAGCCTACATGTGAATGGTAAGGAGAGGTGCAGTCAGCATTATTGAGTCGCAAAAGTGTTACTTTATTCATAGCAGCGTTCTTTGATGCTAAATGTTTTCCTATAGTTTCAGACACAAATGATAAAACCAAAAGCGTAGTTATTGTATTTTTAACTAACCTCCTAAATGTAATTCAACCTGAACGCAAATCAAAATTAATTATTTGGACTGATGGACCATCAAGTGAATTTAAGAACAAATATATGACATACCTTTTACATAAACTAAATCTACAATTCAAACACAAATTTCATAGCATTGATTGAAAATACACGGTTACATCTTGTGGCAAAGGTGTAGTTGATGGAATCAGTGGCTTAGCAAAATCTTGAGTGTGTGCAGAAGTGACTGGTGCAAGATAAGTAGTTCAAATGACGACAGATTTTGTCATTGTTGCTGCTAAAGTTCTGCCTAAAGTCGTTGTTGAGCCGATAATGGTCAAAAACAAAAGAAGTCAAAGGAATACAAAGTATGTACACAATTATTTGCTGCAATTCTGAATTGCGTTTTTACAGTAATTCTAAATTTCCAAAACCAGCCATCATTTTAAAATGTTCTCAGTCAGATGTTGACGATCCAATGGAAGTGAACATTCTTTTGTGAAAATTTATTCTGGCAAAAGTTACAGGAAAAAAAAAAAGATATAAAAACTTTGTCAAGTTATATAAACAGCATAAATAAAAATGACTTTGATAAACATGTGTATTAATATAGTAATGCATATAAATATGTATATTAACATAGGAATATGTGAGTTGTAGCTCTGTAACCCTCCCAGCATTGAGACTTATAACCCCCTTACGAACTTTCTGTGTACGCTTATGGTTGCAATTGACCTTTTCAATTATATTTATCCTAAGCCTCTAATATGGACTTCCATACTTCTATGGGTAGCTGAGAAAAATTATTACCTCCTTCTCAAGGCTGTCAAACATTTTAGTGAATGTACAAGATACTAAAATGCTACAAAAATAATTTATACTGCTTGGCAATTAGTAATGATGTGAGTACAAAACTTTTGAAAGGTAATGCACAGCAGAATCGGGCAAATCAGATTTTTAAACGACTAGGGGGCTTGAGTCCCCTCTGCCGCTCCATATAGGCACCCTTGGCTTCTAATATGTATACTTTGTAAACCAATTTTATTCCAGTTATAGTTACTAGTAATATTTGTATGTGGATTAATCATTTATACAAATAAATGCAACAATATATTTAAAGTGCACATGCCCCAAAACAGAACGTGCTAAAAAGTGCGATGCATGTTGCAGAACGAACAGCTTCACTGCAAAACAGTCGCGGGGTGAAACAATTATTTTTTGGTCTTAAAATAAATAAAAAAAAACCAATAAGTTCAACAAATATTTTCTGCATTTCTATTTAAAAAGGAATTTACATTTTATAGAATTTAAAAATGTATATAATACATATATAAATATATACATGCATTTCCTGCAGAACATTTTTGATCAGCTGAAGGCTTGTTGCAGAACATTACACAACATTCTGCTCTGTGGTGCACATGTAATTTGTACTCTGTCACATACATCATCACTGTATCACATACATGATAGTATGTTTAAATTTCTTTGTCAACAGCACTTTAATTGTATGGGTGTAAGGAAAATGTTTTCCATAATTTCAGTTCCTCTTTCAACTGCAAAAAAATTTCATCCGTAAAATCATTGTATTTTCATAGAAATAAATTTACAAAGCATTGCACTTAATATGGACTTCCAAAAATTGTCGAATATGTAATAGTTACAAATTTAATTACCATACTGTTAATTATTCTAAAATATGTCTGAAACATTTTTTATACAGATGCAAGAGTGAAATTTTTAGAATAATAAAATTAAGTTTAAGTTCGGCTAAATATTTAGTTTTATTACCTTTTAAAAGTCTATCTAAGGAAATACCACTTACAAATGTCGCATGCATGATCGTGGAAAGGCCCATTTTTACTTTGTTTTTAAACTAGACCACATAGAAACTAAAACAATTTCTAAGATTTTATTGGAGTAGTATGTTTTAGGAAAAGGAGCTCATTTTGCTCAAAAAGCTATAAAGTAAAGCACAAAATTTAGGTTAATGACATTAAGGAATTTCCTGCTCATGTGACAATTTAGATCACATGTACTTTGGATAAGCATATAAACTGGCATATATGATGTTGAGTTATTGCCTGATAAAGTTTACTTTTTACCCTTTTTTGATTCATTTCCATGAGATTATCATTATGTTAGGGTCAACCAAATTTCATAAGCATCTGGAATAGAAAAGTCATCTTTCCGAATCTTATACAGGGCAATAGCAATTTTAAAAGCTGCAACAAGTCTTTTACATCTTTATTAATCATCTGATTATTTATGACTTGAACAGCCCCTTTATCATCCATATCATTTTCATGATCTGCAAGTTATATAGATGGGATGATTCTTTATGAATAATTCCAAGCAATCTACCTAACTTTTCCACCTTATATTGCTGGGTATTTGTGGCTTTACAGTGTTTATGTATTCCTTTAGCCAAGCACCCTGTCTGTAATGATTTCTAAAATATTTCTAAACAGATACCCTATGTTTTAAAACAGACTTAAAAACAAAAAGTGTGGTTCATTGGCTGTAATACAACTTATTCGATTAGTCATAAACCATTGAGGCTTTTTTTTACAGCCAGTCTGTTAATGTTGTTGCTTTTTATTTTATGGACAAAGGTTTAATTAGATGAAATAGACCTAATAATTTAAATAATATGGCCTGCGAAAGATGGTTTTTGTAACAAATCTTTGATGTACTCTAGTATTTTTTAATTATTTTAAAACATTTTAATTATTAAAATTATTAATATAAAGCTTTACGATATATTAAATTATTGTAATAAACATATATTTTGTAATCTTTCATTTACTAAATGATACAATGCTGTTTTCTGTATTTTCATTAGTTTCTCCCACTTTCTGCTGGGTATAACCAGTTTCTGCTGGAAAAAAGCCAACCCTGGGAAAAATATAACATATAAAAAACTCATACTCTCTCTCTTTGCCAATTTGAGCCCCCATTTGAGTCTGGGTTCAGACTCAGTTGGCCTTCTCGTTAAGAGGGCTTGGGTGCTATTTGGTTTCTGATTCTTTTCCAATTTAGAAATCTTTATGAAAGACAGTATCTCTGAATATGAGATTCATATTTATTTTAAAATGTATTTTAGATAAATATTGATAGGTAACTAACAAATTGTGTGTGTAGTTTATGAAAAATAATTTGGTGAAACTGAACTTCTGATTTTACGTTCTAGTTATATCTCATCTGTGGGAAAGATGTCATATATGCTAGAGCATTTGCATAATGGATGGCAAGTGGATCGAGCCATCTTATCTGAAGAAGATCGGTTGGTTGTTATTCGATTCGGGCATGATTGGGATCCAACGTGCATGAAAATGGATGAAACACTCTACAAAATTGCACAGAGAATCAAGAACTTTGCCGTTGTATATCTTGTTGATACAACAGAAGTCCCGGATTTTAATAAGATGTATGAACTTTATGATCCTTGCACCCTCATGTTTTTCTTCCGCAATAAACATATACAGATAGATTTGGGGACTGGCAATAATAACAAAATTAACTGGGCTATTGAAGATAAGCATGAAATGATTGACATATTGGAAGTGGTGTACCGCGGTGCTAGAAAAGGGCGAGGTTTGGTTATTTCCCCTAAAGACTATTCAACAAAGTATCGCTACTAAATTGTGCTTATTGATTAATTTTGTTATTTATCTAACTGTATTCTAAATAAATAGAGTAAGTTGCTAACACCATGACATTTTAAATTTATTTATAACTCTCTGTTAAAAATGTATTTTGTCTTTTATCCATTAAATAATGCCGATTTCACACCACACAGGTGCTGTGAAATCTCTGTCAGGGTCCAGGGGAGGGAGAAAAATGGTTCCGGCATGAAACCGTTTTCTTTCCCTTTCTTTAAGGAAATTTATGAGCATTGTTAAAAAAACCTTAAGAGCTCACCCGAAATCCTGGAAATAATGACCATATATGTGTAGTAATGAAATGAAACAACTTGCTTTGATAATTCCTTGGCTATTTTTCAGTTATTACACGTTCTGCTTTCTTTTTGTGGCATTGGTGTATGCAGAAAGTTTATGTGGAGGTCATATAACTACAACTTCATATGTATATACAAAATTGTGTTATAATGGGAGGTTATGACCCCAATCATAACCTCAAATTTCATCTCTGACCCAAGATTGGAAAATCTCTCTCTATGTATATAGCTTTGAGTTTGTTTCTAGAAGTATGAGTGCTTTTTTTTAACCTTAAAATAAGTTTGGTTAAACGAAGCAACACATTCAAAGAAAAAAGACATTCAATAATGGGCAGTCTGATTGTCATGAACCTTGAAAGCAATTTTTTATTGCATTGGGTTTTTGAGCCAATTGAGGAATAATAATGATAGCTATCTTCGTAATTCTTGCTGGTTTCAAGACTTTTTATTGAAAATGGCTAACTGAATGGAAAACAAAACACCTGGGTTATAAATGTTTTGCTCAGGTCAGCTGAGAGAGTGATGATGACAGAGCCTGCTGACCTCTGACCTATAAGAAAATGGTAGAGGAGTAAAGAACCCCTGTGGAGAGAAACTGGGTCATTGTCACACAACCACAAAGAAAGTCTTCGTAAAAAACCATTATAGGAAAGAGTTTTTTTAATTATACTAATGATTATGGAAAAATGTAGAAATAAAAAAAAAAGATAGAAAACATACATACAGCTACACGGCCACCATGTTTTTATTATAGTAAATATCAAACAAGATCTAAAAAATAGTATGGAGGTAAATTTTATTAGGAGAAATAATAAGTAAATAATAGCGAAAAGATAAGCTGGGATATAGAAGATAATATGGGAGAGATATAAAAATAAGAGTCTTACGTCTAAAAACAGCGTTCCCATGCACCTGAAGAACCTGAAATTGCCAGGTAATTTGAAATCATCCTTGAAAATCAGGCAAAAAAGGTTTGAACCAAAAAAAGTTGGGGAAAACACTCCTCATTTTTATTTTGAACAGCTGAATTTCCTCATGAACATGGTTATCCTCCCCTTACCGAAAACGAAGTTCAATTCAAAGTTTTGTTCGCAATTAGTGAGGGAATTTTGGCAAAAAAATAGGGAAAAGTCTGGAAATTTCATTCTCGAAGAGGAGTGAGAACCCTTCAAATTACTGACTTGTAAACTAGAAAATGCAGGGAATAATTGTAAATAAAAGAATTCATTATTCCGTCAGTGATATGATTTTTTTTTAACTAAAAATGTTTGTATAAAATTCCTGTTAACCAGTCAGGTGTGTTCTTTTTTTCAGGTCATGGTTATCCATTCAAGTGCATTTTTCTCGATTGAAGGTTTTTTGGATTTATGTGGGTATGATTGTAGAGTCTCTTGATCTCATTTGTGCTTTAGTTTTCTGGTTGAAAGAAACCGCTAGCGTTTTCTCTCATTTTTGTTTGGTATTTATTGTGAGGGTCATATATAGTTTTTTTCTATCGTGATTTTCGAGTGCGAGGAATGCGGTCGAAAATATACAAAATTGAGTGCTTTAAGCAGGCATTGCCACTTATCACATGTATCGGTGGATGCAGCATGTGCTTTTGTCTATACCATAAAAACAAATATACAAGGCATGATAATTTGGAACATTGTATGCGTGTTCATGAAAATACAGTTAATGAAAACAACAGATTAAAACATACATGCAAAGCTGTAGAAAGGAGTTCAAGAGAAAAGATGTTCTTCTAAATCATTTGAAAAGTTGTGTAGGTTTAGTGGGGATGATTCTAAGCTTGTTAAAAAATGTTAGGTATGTGACTATCGTTGATGATGGTATGTGTTAAATGGATTCAGCCAGAGATATTTATTTCTGAACAATTATCGTGTGTAGTTAATTAATATTCTAAAGGGAAACCTTGAAAAAAATAGGGGTTAAAATAGTATATTTCCGTTCAAGTAAATTATACTAGAAGGAGTGGTGTTTGTAGTGAGCAAATTGCTATGCAGTTTTTTTTTTTTCAAGGTAAATGTAATATAGCACTGTCTGGAATTGATACCACATGTGCCACTAATCCGGGTTCGACTCCCAGCAGTGCAAAAAGAACGCTTACTCAGAGATCTCATAAAGATCGCACTGCTCACTGTAGTCCGGGGTTTGGTTCCCTAGGCCTTAAGAGGTTCGGATTCCTCGGAAAACAGTAGGTCCCGGCGCAGCATGACCACTGTAGTCTTTGAACCAAAAAGGAAGAAAAAGAAAATGATACCACATGTGCTATAGAACTTCCTTTGGTGGAATTATATCTTTTTCACCAGGATTTCAGTATGAAGGGTGTAATTGGGATACGGATGTTTTTTTTAATTTTGAAATGAAGGTTTACATGTATATCCCTCGACATAGAAGCAGTTATTTACCTCTTTCTCTCATTTTAGAGGCAAAGTATTCTATAATGTAAAAATTGATGATGAAAAATGTTTCTTATGGTCAGTTTTAGCATTTCCTTCACCCTTGAAAAGGATCCACATCGTATAAATATATGGACAATAAAAAAGGTTTGGATTTTACTAGTATATATTTTCTTTACAGATAATACAGGTCTCAAAATTTGAAAAGCAGAATCATATTTCTTTCAGTGTGTTTGGTTTTGATGAGGTGGGAGGGGTGTATTCCTTTTATATATCACCAAATGTAAATTTAATTTTCAGGTTAATTTGGTGCATGAGGGTAAGTCCCACTTCTATGTAATTAAGGATTTAAAAACTTTTTTGTTCTCATTGACAAGATATGAGGAAAATTTATCTGTGCGTATCGTTTATATGGATTTTGTGTGACAAGCATATGTCATTATGTTAGTAATGTGGTGCTCAAAAGTCAAATTAGTTGAAAGTGATTAAGTGGTTGAGTTTTAAAAATTATTCATGCAGTTAAAGGTGTCCTACATACTTTATGCAGATTTGTTTATTTATTTTTAGGAAAAAAAAAAATATCTAAAATTTTGGAAGGCAAAAATATGACAAAACTTGCAAGGTACACCAGTTTTGGTTATTAATATGTAATAATAGATTACACAGAGCGTTGTGTTAAGGAACTTGTATATGGGGATAGTGATGTATATAGTTGATGTGTTTTTGCAGTCTTTGCTTTGTGAGGAGGAGCAGTCTATAACCAATCTCTTAAAACGAAATGTACCAGTGCTAATGAGTGATGAAGATCATGCAAACTTTGGCAATGTGTGGGTTTATCACATATGTGAGAAGCTCTTAAAGATGTGTTTTTGATCATTGTTATGTAACGGATCAGTATCAGAGTATTACTCATAAGAGGTGTAATTTGAATTTCAGTTTTAAGTATAAAATTCCTGTATTTTTTCATAACTTTCAAGAATGTAATTTGTATCATATGCAGGATACAGGGAAAATTAAGGATAGTTATGGGTGTATTCCTAGTAATAGTTAACAAACAGTATATTTCATTTTCTTGGAGAAATTTACTCTTTATTGACTCTCTTAACACTTCACTCAAAAAAACTTACAGAAGATCTCTCTCTTCTTTTACTAAAAATTGATTTAAAATTTTGAAGATGGTCACATTGATTTCATTATTAGAAAGTGATTATTTCTCTATGATTATATGAATAAATCAGCAAAGTTTTTTGAAACTGTTTACTACTAATTGAAGCCTTTTTCAATTTTCTCACTGAAACACACATTGCAGATGCAGATTATAAGCATGCTAAAAGCATTTGGGAAAATTTTTCTATTAAAAAATTGGGTTAATATTTGGATGTATACATTTTAAGTTATGTTTTGTTTTTAGCTGATGTGTTTGAGTAACTTCGGAACCTTTCCTTGTCTTATTATTCTATTCATCCTTGTCATAACTATAGAGCTCCTTGTCCCACCTGGGAGGCACGTCTTTATCTTTTGCAGACATGTCTGGGAGTCATTTCTGATAATGAACAAGGTTAAATTGGAGTTATTAACAGATATTGACATGCATCTCATTATAGAAGTTGGTGGGGGGTGGCACAGATCTCTAATAGATATGCAAAAGCGAATATGTCTCATCATGGTATCAATCTTCCCAACTCCTATATTACATGTCTTGGTTCTAATAATCTTTATGGTTGTGGCATGAGGTGGACCTGGAGAAGCTGCAAATCGAAGAAATAGGCCTGTCTGATATTACTGACATTGGGTATATTTTGGAGGTGGATCTAAGGTATCTAAAAGGTTTGTACTATAATTATATTAAGGAGATATATGAGTCTTAAGCCTCATTACTCTTCTCTGATGCAGATTCCTTAACTTATGAGATTGAAACAGAAGACTCTTATCATGGTATTTCATCAGATTTGTGTTCTTTAATATAATGAATTATCCTTTAACTCACTTTCTACTTAGCAATAAAAATGAGAAGGCTATCCGGGGGGATGAGAAATAAAATAATCACAGGATTTGTATTGGTCTTGAGAATTTTTATTGGCTCAAAAATTTACAGCCTGAAAACTTTGAGAAGTTAACAGCAAAGTGGATTTCGAAGGCTGCTGTTAGAAAAAACATTCGACATGCTATTATTAAAAGCGTCTTTTAAATAACCAAATGATGTATACAGATATAACATAAATTCAGAGTAAACGTCATAACCTAGTCATTTATAGCATTCGGAAAAAAATTTTATGTCCTGTGAAAAATAAGCATTGTATTCTAGGCAGTGGAATTTTAAGACGCATTAGCTTTTGGTCGTTATAAAATTTCCAAACTGGAAAAATAAAATGTATTTGTCTAGATATAATGTATAAGTGTAATGTTTTCCAATGATTTCTTTTATAAATAGTTTCAGTATGGAAATTTTAATTAACAAGTGAGTGTATTTGGTTAAATGATTTGATAGCAAAAATTAAAGGAAGTAAAATATGCATGTATTGTTTCCTATAAATGTAATGTATGTCTGCTACTTAGGGCTTTCCTAAATTCTCGTAACGAGAACAGAAGAAACCATTAGTAGGTGCAATTGTGCATGTGTGTGTGTATTATTGAGGAACCACTTCAACTCTTGTAATGAGAGTAGTAGAAATCATCAGTGTACTATTTCTGTTGAAGGACTTCCCAAATTCTTGTAATAAGAATGGAAGAAACCATTGGAGTGTGTGTTAGTGAAGGGTCACTTCAATTCTTTTAATGAGAGTGATGGAAGCCATAATGTGTAAATCCTACAAAAGGACTTCCCAAGTTCTTGTAATGAGAACCAAGGAAGCAATTAGTGTGTGTGTTGGTAAGGGACCCCTTCAACTCTTGTAATAAGAACAGGGAAACAATCATTATATGTACGTATAATTGAGGGGCCACTTCAACTCTTGTAATGAGAGCAGTGGAAACCGTCAGTGTACGATTTCTGCCTAGGGTTTCCCAAATTCTTGTAACGCGAATAGAAGAAACCATCACTGTGTTTGTGTTAGTTATTGAGGTGTCACTTTAACTCTTTTAATTAAAGTAATGGAAGCCATAATGTGTGAATCCTACTGAGGGACTTCCAAGTTCTTGTAATGAGAACTTAGGAAACAGTTAGTGTGTGTGTTTATGAGGGGCCGCTTCAACTCTTGTAATGAGAACAGCGGAAACCATCAATGTGTGATTTCTACCGAGGGACTTCCCAAATTCTTACAATGAAAACAGAAGAAATAATTCAAGTGTATTATTGGGGGAGGGGGGGGCACTTCATCTCTTTTAATGAGTACAGTTGAAACCATCAATATTAGAATTCTACTGAAGAATTCCCAAATTTCTTGTAATGAGGATGGAGGAAACTATCGTTATTTGTGTGAGGGGCGTGTAAAAAGAGGATAGAGTAAATTGCGTGTGTGTGATTGCTTTCTCTCAAAATCATCTAAAACATTTATATTCTTTAAAACAGCGGTCTCCAACTCAATTTAAGCCGCGGACCACTTTTCCACTTCAATTTTACCTGAGGACCACTTCGAAAAATTCTCAGGAGTTTGGGATGGATTTAGGGGAGTGGTGATTGGCCCCCTCCTTGAATGAAAATTTAACATTGAAAAGATACAAGGTAAAGGTCCAATGAGGTATCATTTTCAAAAATCAAGTCATTAATCGCCCCCCGAATGACCTTTAAATCCGTCCCTACACGAGTTGACTGCAAGACCTTAATAAAAAAGGGAGCTGGGTCTTTATGGGGGAAAGATGTGAATATATAGAAGTGAAAAAAGCAGTGTTGGCAACAGTGAAGCCAAACAAAGCAGTGCTGTCAAGATGAAATCCCTTATGGCAGAAATGGAAGTCCCTACGTGCAAGAGCATAGACAGCTTTTCTTCAAGGGTGAAGGGAGGTGAAAAATACTACAAATATGCCATTAGTTTCATTTTTATATTTAATTTTAATATTTAATAATAATTTTCTTTTTCATTTTGTTTTAAATAATGACCCATATCATGGATCATTTCGGACTCCTTCATGGACCACTAGTTGGGAACCACTGCTTTAAAACCATACATACATATTTTACTAAAACCTTTCAGGAATAGAGGTCGAAAAGGTACATGAAACTACAACGGGCACCCTAAACAGGGTGGGCCTCGGCTGTGATATACACAGTTTCCTGCTGAAGACCCAATGTAGTTTCAGAAAATAAAAATTTCGTATAAATTTTAGAACATGAATAATCAAACGTAAAATTCAAATTTAAGATATTTGAAGTTGAAAAGAATAATTGTATTGAAAAAACAACATAGTGTGAGACTTAAAATTTCTGTTTGTAAACAAATTACAAACAAAAGTGTAGTCTTGAAAATATTGAAATGTAAATTTTGCAATCTTAAAAAAGAAATACCTAAAGTATAATATTTTTTATATACTATAAACTTAACAGTTATTTTGACATTGGTGTAAAGTTTAAAAAAGCGTTTCTTGAGCCAACTGCTCCCTTTGTCAAGTGAAGGCAGAATTATAAACTTGCAATCATAAAAATTTCTGAACAATAATTTTAATTTGTAAATTTGAAAAACTAAATTCATAATTTTGAAAAAAAAATTGTGAGCTTAAAACTAAAAATCAAAATTAAAAGTAAATTTGCAAAGTTGAAAAAAAAAATTGAACATGAAAATTTCCTGAAACTTGACATTGTATAAAAAAAGTATAAAAAAATAATAAACCATCTAGAAAACATTTTCAGAGAAATTTAATGAATATAGCATTAAAATTACTCTAAAAGATTAGTGAAGGATATAAGATACTATTACCCTTTACAGGGATAACACAATTGCCAAATAATGATCAACATGCAAAGCCACTGGGGCAAGTTTTTGTGGGGGAATTTATTATACAGCAATTTTCGGTACCCATGTTTAAGTAGCTGAAGCTAAAGCTTTGTAGGAAAAACAGAGACACCGTCCTCATCCTGGATTTGCACTAGGGTCCCTCTGTTGAGCCTCTAGAGTGTCTTGGACCGCTAGACGAATGAGGACAGGTAATAACGCTCTCTTTCTCCGTATATAAGGATGTAAGATATTATTACCCTCCGCAGGGATAACACAATTGCCAAATAATGGTCAACACAAGAAAGCCTCCGGGGCGAGATTTTTGTGAGTTTTCGTGGGGGAATTTATTATACAATAATTTTTGACACCCAGCTGAAGCTTTTTTGTTTTAGAAGAAAAAGACGTGTTATCCCTTAGAAAGGTAATATCTTGCGTCCTTATATACGGAGAAAGAGAGCATTGCTACTGTCCTCGTTCATCTGATATATACCCACTAAATATTCAAATTACAAGAAAGAAAAGAAAATATTGCGCAAATTATTTTTCTATACTTTTTCTGCATATGTAAATTGTACAGTAATCGTGTAGCAATTTTTCAAAGAAAAATATGAATAAGAATACCAAGAGAGAGAAAGGTACTATATGAAATACAATCCTAAATTATCACCTATCTGTGTGAATGGGTCAAATGTCCAAGAAGAAATGCTTGAATTTGTCTTTCTCTACAAAAAAAAAAAAAAATATAAAGTATGTTTTCTGTTTTGTTTTGTTTGTAAATATGGACGAATTATTTCATTGCTACTGAATATTTTATTTTGTTTCTTTTCTGGTAAGTACATTTATAAGAAAAATTAAAAACTTGAAAGTAAATTTCACCCTCCCCTCAAACGAAATTTGACACCACCCCTGAACAAATATTCTGGCAGACACACCGGAACCAACTGAGACCCCTTCCCATGAGTTTTGAATTGTTATGCTACTGCCAGGGGAGAAAGAAAAAGGCGCAGCTACTCAAATTTGGAAGATAATTCGTAATTTGTTTAAGCTGTTTTTCAGTTATTACACATTTGCTCTCATTTTATGGCAGATGGTTTCATTAGGCATGTAATTTAAATCTAAGTGTATCCCCTCTACTCGAGAAAGCCAATGTCTTAAGAAGGGAGGGGCCATTAAATTAGGTCTGTCACTCCGGTGGAAATCATCCTTGACCAGGCTTTCATTCCATGTTTATGTGGTTATTGTGCGGAAGCTTTTTTTAAACTCTAATTCAGTGGTTTCCAACAGCCTTCAACCAGCGCCCCACTTTTATAATAGCCAATTGTTTATTCACAAAAAAAATAAATACAAAACTAGAGTGCAGAAGTGCTTAAAAATGATATTACACATGACAGTTGAAAATTGATTTTAAAATGAGATGACGCATAAAATAAAAGAAAAAATCGTGTAGGCATATATTTTATGCAGGCTTAAGGAGAAAGCCTCTCTTACATGTTCTAGTACAAAGATTAAAAAACAAAACAAAAAACAGATGCTGAAAAATGCTATTATGCAGCACATTTAAAAATGTTATACCGTCTTATAAATATGTAAAAATATTCGTAAAATATAGAAAATGTCTTGCGTTTTATGCAATTTAGGGTTTGTAAAACAGATGAAATTTGATAAAATGGTGGCAATGGCTTTTGCGTGAAGTGGACTCGAACATGGGACCGTTTGGCTAAGAATCCAGTAACGTCTCCGGAATAATGCACTGGGTAGCAATCAGGAGTGACCGTAAGTTCAATCTGGATTCCCTGAACATACCAGAAAATTCCCTGAAAAGTTACGTAATATTTTTGGTAAAAACACTGATTTCCGAAAGAATATAAAAAATTATAGGAAAATCCCCGAACAAAATCACCCCTGTAGCAAGTACGATTCCCAGCATGAGAATGCTCTTTTTTTTTTTTATCGTTTTTGAAAAACCATAGCCAGAAAACCTCTTTTCAATAATATAAGAGGTAAAAAAAAATGAGAGCTAGAAAAGTGATTGTGATTAAACATGCTATTACGCATGACGTTTACAGATTGATACATAAATGTTATACCCCTCCGAAAAATGTATAAAAATTCGCATAAAGTACCTGCAAATATCTCCCGTTTTTTTACAATTTGCAGTCTGCAAAACAAATGAAATTTTAACAAACGATGACAAAGGTTTCTACATCAAAGGGAATTGATCTGGAGACCTTTTAGCCAAGAGACGAGTGACGTCACCGGGTTACTGTAAAGCATGGGCGTCGTTTGCGTGAGGCAGGGGCAGTTGCCCCCCACCCCTAGAATTGAAATATATGCAATATTTTTAATACATTAAAAGGTTAAAGTAATTATTTGCTTCGGAATAACGTTGGTAAAATGCCTCCCCCACATCGTAATTTGCCTTAACAATGCCCTTGGTAGCAAGTACGATTCCCGAAGTAATTTTTTTTTTTTTTCTGCGCGCGCCTAAGAACAGAGTTCGTTTCGATTCAATGAAGCGACGAACCAAATGAAAGAGAAAGATCGCTAATGAACGGGCATAGCGAAACAACCTGTTGTTTGCATTAATATAAGAGATTAAAAAAAAAAGAGGGAAAGGCATTTATAAAAGCTATTATGTATGGCATGTAAAAATTGATTGAAAAATGTTGTATCAATCCGAAATATGCGTAAAATACATAGAAATACCGTCTATTGTATGCAATGTACAATTTGTAAAACGTATGAAATTTAAAAAACGATGACAAAGGCTTCTACTTGAAAGGAAATCGACTTTGGGACCGTTTGCCTGAGAGACCGGTGATGTCACCGGATTATTGCAAAGGGTAGTAAGTACGATTTTTTTTTAGCCTAAAAATTAATTTCGTTCTATTCATTGAGGAGATGCATAGAATGAAAGGAAAAAATCGTTTAGTCATATATTTTATGCAGGCCTAAGGAAAAAAAAGCCTCTTACAATCTATGGTATACAGGATTAAAAAAAATAGTGGGCAAAAGTGCTTAAAAATGCCGTTATGTTATATTTAAAGACGTCACAGCGTCTTAAAAATGTGTAAAAAATATGCGTAAAGTATAGGAAAATGTCTTCTATTTCACGCAATTTAGAGTTTGTCAAATAGATGAAATTTGAAAAAAATTTGACAATAGTTTCTGCGTGAAGGGGATTCGAACTCGGAACCTTTCAGCTGAGTGGCGAGTGTCGTCACCGGTATAATGCGGAGGGTTGAAAACACGATTCAAGACATGGGAATGTTTTTTTTTTTCATTAGAAATGGATTTCGTTCTATTAAATGAGGCGAAGCATAGAATGAAAGGAAAAAATCGTTTAGGCATATATTTTATGCAGGTGTAAGGAGAAAGCCTTTTACATGTTCTCGTACATAAGAGATTATAAAAAAATAGAGGGCAAAAATGCTAATATGCATGATATTTAAAAAGATATACCTATCGTAAAAATATATACAAATATGCGTAAAGTACATGAAAATGTCTTCTATGTTATACAATTTAGCGTTTGTAAAACAGATGAAATTTCAAAAAAATTTGACAATACTTTCTGCGTGTAGGGGATTCGAACTTGGGACCTCTCCGAAACGTTGGCACCTTAATGATTTGTTATATATTGAAAATTGGCAATTTAATATATATATTAATCAAACTTGCCTTCCTGATTACTAAAATTTGATTATCGCTGATATTCGATATTAGCTAAAGGAAAGAAAAAAAAAGCTCTTCTACCACACATACATGAATTTGACGTCATAAATCAAACATGGCGAATTTACGATGATTTACTAGAAAAATTACAATTTTTTCCATGTAGGTGCCGAAATCATGGACGAAATGTTATGTTTTCGGGTTTTGTTCCCATGACAGTAGAGCTTTGGATTCTTCGTAGAACTGTACGTCTCGGCGCAGCTTGACCTCTGCTCTCCTTGGACCGTAAAAACGCAAACGAGATATTTTATATTAGTGTGATGCATATAATCACATGGGCAAGAATTCTTCAATCGTTAACAGTGCAAATTTCATAATGAGTGATATTTCATTTGAGATTTTTTTTTCAATAAAAGAAAAACGATTGTCAAGAATGCAAAAGTTTTATTGTTGGTCAATGTATCTACATTTGCTTTAATTTAATAATTAACTCTCAGACGAATGGAATTCTTAAAAACAAAATCAAGATCAGTGTTCAGTAAACTCAAAACTTCTAATATTACGATTATGGGAAAGTTATTTTTGGTCATTCGAAGTAAGTTCATTGTACCACAAATATTCTTAGGAGGTAATGTTCGTTCAGGCTATCAAAAGATAATTTGATTACAGAGAATCTCTTAATGTTCTAATACGCATGTTTGTATATAATAGTAGATTTATTTTTCATTTTACATTATAGTATAAATTTAAAATTGTCAATCATAATTTATAAATATGAAAACACAAATGTTCATACTATATCATATTACGCGCATTTTGTACTTTTACATTTCTTTACGGAAAAATAATATAGTAGACCCATGTTTCAACGAACCTCCAATTTATAAACTTTACGGTTTTACGAACTATTTAAATTGGTCACGAAAATATAACATAGAACTAACATTCAGTTTCGCTTCGATTTACCCGTAACAAGCGAGTCTAGTTATGTGCTTAACCGGAAATCCGGCCCTGATGCTTGGGAACTTTACTTTTTGCTTACCGCAGTTATTAGCAAATTCTTCATTTCGCCGCCGGATAACTCTTCAACCATTATTTCCATGTATGATTGGGAAGATCGACTCTTCAAATAATTTTTTACCATTGAGACCCCTCCTGCGTATAAGCATATATGCTAATTTAACCTATATGGTTGAATCGGGACCGCGCTCTGTAGCAAGATAAGTAGTGCTGCTGCCATTTTGAATTCCAAATTAGACTAATTTTGTAGTTGACTAATTTCCCAAACAATCAAAATCGATATAAAGATAGAATGGGCCTAAAAAAATTGAGAAGATCCTTAAAATATAATTGTACTACAAAGAGTATTCTGAATATAGGTGATATTTAGAGTTGGGGGGGGAAAGCAGCGTTCTAATTTCGGCTTCGCATAAGGCGCCATATTTCTTAAGTCCCCCCCCCCCCTACTTCAGTGAATGAGATAAAGGTTGTTAATGATCATTGTATATATTTATTTGGCACTTATACAAAGGGCCCAGCATCGGCTGCAGCTGGCTTATGTACGTATATTATATGCCGCTTTTATCGCTGAACTGACGTTAACATGGCTTCTCGCTTACTCTTTGGTCCTCCATGTCAGGTAGCTTGTTGCTATAAGTTTGTCGAGATATTTGTCTATGTGTTTTGTAGTTTCCACCACTGTGCCAAATATGCGTTTTATGACAAGGCGATGCCAAACTCCATCTTCTCTTTCAGTACCGTTACTGAATCCAGGTGCCATGAATTCGAATTCCTTGTTGTGTCTAAGGAACGTTTTAACAGTAAATTCGCCCAAACCAAATTTCTAAGCAATTGCCAACACTCATTTTATCAATTGGATTTTCTCGCGTGCCTCTCTTGCCACATTTTCTAAGTTTTGAAAAACGCTCTGCATTTTATACTGCATAGGGCACGAAGCAGTAAAAATTTATGTGTATAGTTAGCAGGCCTGTAGCCAGGATGAAGGGGCAACTGGACAAGGCAAAGGGCATATGGGGCACAGGGCACCCTGGGATTGTTATATATATATATCATCATCATATTCAACCATTATCTATCCACTGCTGGATGAAGGTCTCTCCAAATGCTTTCCACACAAGTCTATCCTGGGCCATTCGTTTCCACGTCACCCCAACCTGTTTTCTTATTTCATCCACCCATCTAGTTTGAGGACGTTTTCTAGGTCTTCGGTGGTCTCTTGGAATCCAGTTCAGAATTTCTGTTGTCCATCGTTGATCAGTTCTTCTTGCAATATGCCCAGCCCATCGCCATTTCAGCCCTTTTACTTTAACAATGATGTCCTCTACTCTAGTTTGCTCTCTCACCCAAGTGTTTCTTTTTCGATCTCTCCTAGTTATTCCAAGCATGCACCTCTCCATGCTCCTTTGCGTTGTCTGTAACTTTCGTATTGCTCCAACTGTCTTCAACCTCTTCGTCGGTATGGCTTGATGTTGGTGCATATACCTGTACTATTTGAAGTTGGTATCGCTGGGTTAGTTGAACAACAAGCCTCGCTGCTCGATCTGATGTACTTTCAACTTCCAGAAGACAGTCTTTAATTCTTTTGTTGATTAAGAAGCCAACACCACTTGTTCTTCCAGTTTCCGTTCCTCTATAGTAAAACAAATGTCCGCTTTTCAGTTCCACCAACTCTTCACCTTTTCTTCTAATTTCACTGAGTCCTACAATGTCCCATTTGATCTTGTCTAGTTCCTCTTCCAATTCCTGAAGTTTTGCTTCAGAAGCAAGGGATCGTCCATTAAACGTAGCCAAGGTCAATAACAAACGGCAGCCTGGGCCATTCCAGTGATTCTTAGCACCCCCTGCTTTCATGCCACACTGACCGCTGCCTTGATCAGGAGCACTCCAGCACCTGGAGACTAGGGGCCATGGTTTCTGGTGTGTCAACATAATGGAGGAATTAGCCATAATTTCACCACGCTGGCTAAACGGGTTGGTGAATTAGCCCTCCCCTTCCGCCTTTCTATCCGTGTAGCAAATATTAATTTGCCACATAAATAGAAAGCTCAGCCTGCACCACTTGAAGGCGGGGTAGGACACTAGGTTACTGGCCTGGCCGGTTCCACACATCGTCACATACGTTCAGCGTGTGGGTCTCCTTCCAGTTAGATACCAGCAACCCTTTTGCAGGCCATATATATATATATAAACTGATATTTGTAAAAATTGCAACACCATGAAGGACTCTCCCGAATTGAATGAAATTTAATGTACAAACGACCTGTGTTGATACAAATAAACGATTAAAATTACAAAGCAAAAAAACAATATTACATGTCGAAAATCAGTATTTGGTGAAGCCACCACGCGCTGCAATAA
>QLNU02015003.1:38757690-38786023 GCA_006491805.2 Dysdera silvatica | reverse complement strand
TGGGTAGGGAGGGCATTCATGATTACCTTATATGCGTTATTATAAAATGATATTTTCTGAATGAATTTATTTTAAATTTTATTTTTTCACTGTTTGGTGAGGTAGTTGTGTTTCACTGAAATTTTCATAATTTTAAATTAAGGTAAATTAAGGGTGTGCTTTCCCGAGGAGGGCGGATCAATCAAATTCAACAGTAGAGTTTGACTAATATTTAATAAATGAGCAAAAAAAAGTAAATTTTTTAACTTTTGCGCTCCTTTGTAATAAACCTGGGCCTTCTTTCTCACCATTCTAGCACAGATGGTGGAGGTATTCTGTTCGGTTCAGGGGCCATAGTTAAATGATTTTTATAGGGGGAGGGGGCTTAAAATTCATTAGCCTTTCGATCTATTTTATTAATATATTTAATAATGCTAACTATCTAAACAGACTAATTAATAACTAAGCAGACAATTTAATGTTAATAAATTTCTTAAATTTTGTATTCAGTCAACGATGGGTTCTGCAATGGTAACATGTTCGCTTAGCGCACTGTTATCCTGGGTTCGACTCCCAATTGTACCTCCTTCCCCTAAAAAAGTAGAGAGATTACAGTCAAACTGCTCACTGCAGTTTGGGGTTGATTTCCTAGGCTTTGGGAGGTTTGGAATCTTTGGAAAACTTTAGGTTCCGACGCAATACAACCTTTATTGTTCTTGTGCCATAAAACTCAAATAAGCGTGAATCGACAATTGATATGGTGGTAGTAGAATTCTAGAAAAGGAGGAAAGGAAAGAGTTGTTTTTTTTCTTTGATCTTTCAGAATGGTGCTCCATATCATTTAGCAGTGTAAACTTCTGTCCAAACAGCTTGTTACTAACAATCTGAACAGCCTTAATGGCTTGCCTTGTACTCAAATGAGTTTCAGCCATTAACTGTGCAATAAATAGTTAAAATATTTTCATCAATTTCTTTGGAACAACCAGCGAATTTCCAAGTTGATACTTTCTTAACACTATGGATGTGCCAATAATATTTTAAATGCCACTGTGTTTGTGTACCGTCATCAACCATAGTAGGGGTAATTTCAATTAATTTTCACTTTTTTGCAGACCTCAAGAGCTTTGATGTTCACACATTACTTGTATTAGATTTGCCAGAATGTTGTATGAACTCATCTTCTTTTAACAGTTCATTGAAGCGAGAAGGAGTAACGATGTTGACATCTTTTTGTTTTTCCTTGGTATTTATATCAGTTGAAGTATCCTCCATTTTTTCTGATTGTACAGTTCTTGAATTGCTTCCCATTTTTCTTGAAATTCTTCCTATCTCACATAGTTTTTTCTGTTCCTCTCCTTTTTGCCACACAATATATTCAGTAGTCAATTTTGTACAAATTCTAAGATTTCTGCTCGATTTCTGGCCATTATAAAATTCATCAAATGTCTTTCCAGTTTGTACTGAGGTAAACACCCTACATCAAAAGTTGTTTGCCAAGAATTTGCCATTCGTTTTTCTTTTTGACCATCATTTGCCTATATTATATATGTTGTCTATATTTTGTAAACGGAACTTTTTAACGGTAAGATGAGAAGCTGGACAGCAGTCGTTTGAATTCCAAATGTCAGTCATTTCCTTTGCTAAACTACCTTTCATGATATTGACAGATGATTTCCCACTTTTAATTGTGGATATCACACATTGAATAATATCCTCATTAGTTGGGTAATTGTGATTTATTAAAATTAAATTCACTTTCACCTTTATCCATAATTATTATGCACTTTCACAGATATAACTTAAAATGAAAATAAAGAACTAGTATTCCATCTACAGTGTAAGGAAACCCAAATAACATAGGATATAACACCCCACATATATGAATATGTAGATATGTCTATTATTGAATATAGCTATAGTTTACTCATTTTTAAAGATACCAAAAAACAAATAGCATTTTTGGAAATGGGAAGATAAAGTAATTAAGGTGGTTCAATCCAAAATTTTGAAAACTTTTTCGTTACCCCCCTTTTACTAAAAAACGTTGATTAAAATTGTTGTTTAATAAGTTAATATTGTTTATTGTTTGTCTCAATTTACTAGTTTGTTTTTCAACATAATGTCAATACGTAAGTTTTGGGTACATATATTGAAGGTCGCAGTTTTTGTGTTCTCATTATTGATGGGGACACACTGGGAAGGGATGGGTAGAAAGGGGCAGCAAAATAGTAAATCCGCCCATGAGGGTACAATTAGCAAAAGATTATTTTATGATAATAACGCTATGAAAACTGAAAATCCATGGAAGAGTTGTATAAAGATGCCCTATAGTATACTTAACAGTAGGCGACGTACAAAATTTTGTTTTCAAATAAACAATTCAAAAATAATGAACATGATGAATGATTCAATATGCGAAGTTGAAACGTGTATTGTAATACAGAATTGTAAACGAACTACCATAAAAGATTTTTTTTGTGCAATACAGTTCGTGTATCGAAGAATTGCAAATCTTCGATACTTAAGTAAATTTTTTTTTTTAAATCCTGATATAAAATCAAATATTGAAAATGGGGTTGGGAGGGGTGTATATACTTTGTTATGATTTAAGCCGGCATAATAATTTTATTATCTTGTTTTTGTATGGAATAGGCATGTATAGAGTTAGCATGGAGAAGTTTGTACTATATTGATGTAACTAAGAACACAAAATAAGGCAAAAATTAAAATTAATAAATATAAAATGCAGTGATAAAATAAATATTCTTATCGAGAGGAAAATATGTGGGTGTCAAATTTATTAGTAATAAAAAATCCCCATGAAAACTCACCCAACAGGTACTGGTATCATGAAAGTACTTAATGTAGAGCTTTTCTTATAGGTATGCCACATGAATATTTAAATTTTTATTTTCAAAAGTCAACACATTTGACTGACATGTCAAGGGTATTTTAATTTTTTAAATGTTATTCCATTTTCCTACTATATCTAGAAAATCTCCTCTGGGACTGCCATGGGATATCAGGTAATTAATTTAAACATACTGTGCATGTACCCATTTTCATTCAAAAATTATATAATGCACTTGTTTTCTGCCATTATTGTTATTTTAATTTTTTTTAGAAAATTATATGTTACTCTTCCATTTATTTTCTACAATATCCATGAATCCCATTCTGCGACCGCCATGCACTACTCGAATATTAGAATTAGAAATTACATTTTTATACCAAAAATGACCTTGCATGCACATTTCTTAAAAAAAAAAAATACTTACAGATCTTGGCAAATAGGTTTTTGGTTGCGATCGGAGTCCTAAACATGTTTTGTTAAAAAGAGTTTTACATATTTTTTACTAATATTATTTACTCATTTCACATAAGTAGAACATTCTCCGAGGGGAGGGGGGGTATGTAGTAGGATGGACATTTCAATAGAATTTTCTGGAGAACAGGGGAAAGGCAAATCTGTGCTTAACTTTATTATCTATTATTTCCACTCACTAACTATTTAACTACAGCAACTATGGATGTTTCTATATTTATATGGTTTCTGACTAAAGGAACCTACAATGGTCTTTTCATGCTTTCTTGGGACTTACTGTTTCCCGAGGAATTCGAACCTCTGGACCTACAATTTTCAGAGGAATCCGAACCTCTTAAGGCCTAGGGAACCAAACCCCGGACTACAGTGAGCAGTGCGATCTTTATGAGATCTCTGAGTAAGCGTTCTTTTTGCACTGCTGGGAGTCGAACCCGGATTAGCGGCGCACTAGGAGAACGCGTTACCACACTGCGCCACCGCAGGGCCCCCTGTATGCACAGCTTCGTTATGGTCGTTTAAAATCAAGCATTGCTTTTGAAGCTTCAACGTTTATATAATAGTAATTTGTGGTGGTAACACTGTGGTCATGATCACAAGAACATCAATAGAAAATGAAGTTAAATATGCTGAAAAATTTACAGATCTACTGAATTTTGAGTAATTTGGTTCAGTATTTTAATGTTTGAAATATGAGAATTAAACGTTTCTTTAAAACTATATTTCAGTTCGATGCATTTAAACTTTTTTTTTTTTAATATTCATTTCAGCGTACTACATTGAAATGTTTTTCATAAAATATATTCCAGTTTACTGCATTTAAAATACGTTTGAATCTAATGTATTTGAATGTTTTCTTTAAAATACATTTCAGTTTATTGCATTGAAATGTTTCCTTTAAAATATATTTCAATTTACTGCATTCAGACGTTTCTTTTAAAATATGTTTCAGTTCTGAGTCCATTACCAGACGTTACGACAAACCTATTTCTGATTGTCAGTTTTCAACCAAGACCACGAGACCCACTAGCAGAGGGTGCTTTAATCCCAGTTCAAGCACCACTTTTGCAATTGATGAGACAAGGCGGAGGAGAGGGCGCGCTTGAAGAACCAATAGACGAACTCGATATATAAAGTCAAGCTCCTACTGCCCATTATGCTACATATAAATGCAAACACACAATGACTGGAATCTCTTCATACAAAACATACACAATACCCAAATTGACCAATATTGTATTCAACTCGAACTAAATTTCGTTTTCTCATTGAAATATTTGACGTCCCCATATTGAAATTAATGCCATTTAAATATCGAACATTTGTTTTTTAAAATTCAGTAAAGACATCTCTATTTTGAACCTAAGATTTTCAAAATGCATTTTCTCTCCTTCTCCCAATGTATAATTTTTTTAATAGTTGTCATAAAAGATAGGACATCACATAATAAAGGGATAAAGAATAATTCGTTTCGTCTTTATATTTCTTAAAATACATTCACAACATTTTGTAAATAATATTAAGTAAGCAATTTTCATGTGCACATATACAGTGTTTCTCAAACTTTGGTCACTCACAAACCAATTTAAGCATTCCTTTATTTACCGCGGGCCACTGGGGAGAGATTCCCCTCCCCACATTAAAAAAATACATTGCCTGAAATTAAAGTTGCCAACTAGGGCTAATAATATTAAGCCCTACTTAGCCCATCATACTAATCCCCGCTCCCCATCTCTCCCAAGTAAAGACATATCCAAAGTAACCCTCGAGTTATGTGATTTATTGGCTGGCTTATGCACGTATGTAAGACCAGAAGAAATTTATTTATCCCTTAAAATATAATTTGTAGTTAATTTAAACTTTTTTTTCTTCTGTTTTGGCTTTTATATTCGTCTCTAAAATTTCATAATTTTTTTTAAAGTATTTATACTGTTTCCGCAACTTATGTATATTCTACAATTTTCTCAAAAGTTTTTCATGTAATTTAACCTCTTCTGATGATGATTCGCACAGCTCGAATCGAAACGTAAAGTTTTAGCAATAAATAATCGTTTTGCTATACAGCTGACTACCTGAAAATTTGTTGTTGATTAATTTACACTCATTTTGTGGCAAATCTTAAGCTTTATCAGTTTTCTACTTCAAAAAAGCACCAGCTTTTCGCAGAACATCTCCGGTCATGTTCTTAAAATATGGGTTGGTGGCCAAACCCACCTGAAACAAAATAATTTTTAGAGTAACACTATTTGATAAGGAGAGTATAAGTTACGATCTTATTTTGTCAAATTTACCATGAAAATTACATTTTTAATTTAATTAAATAATAATAAGCAATGTAGACAGCATGGGTGTATTCAGAGGGTTCAAACCTTTCATGAATCGCCGAAAGGTAAGGTTTATAACAAGCAATATTTATGAGAAATTCCTTAAATCTCACCCGAACCCAAATTCTAGCTACACTGGCAATTTTTAGTTCACTTTTTTTCTGAAATTTGGTGATGATCCTGCAGACCACACTTTAAGCAACATTACTCTAATAAATCCGTTTTTTTGCTCTTTGGAATTTAGAAGTATTAAATATTTGACACTGTTCTTTGTTATGAAATTTTTATTACTGACTATAATGAAGCAATTTATGGATGAAAATCTCACCAAATCGCATAATAGATGCTACATTATACACCCCCACCCCCCAACAATATGTATGAAACAATTAAAATATATTAGGTCGAATAATGAATAGTATTGATATTGCTTTTGTCACCAATGGGAAGGCAACTACAAAGCATATTTATAATAGGTGATGGGGAGGAACACCAATTAATAAATACAGAAGGAGTGAGAGAAATTCGTTTCACGTTTTCAGTTACTTTCAATTTTATGTGTTGCTTGCAATTTGTGGATGGGGATAATTTAGAAGGCTAGCAGGGAGATGATATGGCAAGTCTTCGTCCAATGCAAGCGTAATGTGCATATTCTCATGGCTTAAAATTGTTTGATGAGTTATCCAAGGTAGAAGCTTAAGTTTGATCTCTGAACCTCCGCAAGTTTCCATATAAAAGCATCTTTAGGAGTTAAGCTTGGCTTAGTGGATCCAAAGACCGCGGCGAAGTTCTTACTCTTGGACAGTATACAATTTGTTTTTAGTTGTAAGAGATTTGTAATTAATTCTGTAGTTGTAAGAGATACGGTGAATTCCTATAATGGGATACTACAAAACATAGTAAGGCCATGCACAGGGAGAAGGGTCCATGGATGGGGAGTTAACCCGTTTGAATAATTTTATTTGCTTTAAAATCAAATTCCTTACAAGAAGGAAGAAATTTTCTACCACCCCTCCCCCACTTTTCGAAATCATGTTCACAAATCTGAAACATACATGTTTCCTGCCACAAAATTACTCAAAGGGTAACTTCAGACATATGCGACAGCTGAACAGGATCCATGTTAAGCTGCTAAATAATAATAAGCTCGCTGAAATAATAGCAGTGGCCTACATTTACGAACACCCATGCTTACTGAGATTTAAATCCAAATCAACAAAGGGAAGAATCGTGGATTGTTTCGAGAAGATATTTGGATATTAAAGGTGGGGTCAGAGCATAATAAAAACGCCCAAATTCACATTCAAACCAGGAAAAGGAAAAGAAGAGGAGAGGCGTGAGTGAAAAACATGGATTTGTCACTCTTACAAAGGACGTCTAGTGAATGCAATAAATATTAACTTTTAAGCTATAATTATTTTTTGTGTATTTTATGCCCCAAGATTGCAATAAGCCACTTGGGATGGGACACATAGCTTAATGTGACATCTAAACTATGACACATCTGCATATATCCAAACTTAGTGGAAGTCGAACATAATTTAGTGTGAGTAAAGATGATGCATGTAACCACTGGACCACCAAGGACGCCAACCCTACGGGGGCTCAGACACCTTTGGCTCCTCCAAATTTATGGAGAACTAAAAATATGTAGAACATAGTTAAGGAAGAGGCATAATGAATGTAGGAATTGGATTCTTTTAGTTGTTTTGCTTGCTTGGATGGCATCAATATAAGATTAAGATAGGTGAATATCGCGACTTCGAGTCGAAAAATAGGAGGAAAACATTGCATTCAGAGAGTCAGAATGGAATGAAGATAAAGATGAGTCGGAAGTTTGTAGTATGTTGGTTGGTGTAAAAAGAGTGTTTTATTAATAAATATGTTGCAGTCCCTTTGCAAGTACTGATCTTTTCTGCAACCTTTGAAAACGCCATTCCACATTTTTACAATATATATATTGATAATGCTTTTCTCATATTGCTGTAAACATGCAACTAAACTTCATTTTGGAAAGGAAACAGGCCTACATTTTATTGCACCAACACAGACCTGCAATATTTTAATAATTACTAAGCAACTATTATTTTCTTTTAATAAATTTGGGGGGTAGGGCAAAGACCCGTGCTTAAAACTGAAAACAAATCTAAGAAAGTGGATCGAGGAAAAGGACAGAAGCTCATATACACCAACATTTTCTCCAAGTTTATGCCCACTTACGGACCACCAAGTAAAAATTACTTAAATTCCGGGTGGAAGAAGTGAGGGGGGGACTGGTTAAAGTGGTTGTTAACCGATTAAAAGAGGACTGATTGACAGGGAGTGAACTGCACAAAATTAAAACATTTAAATATAGTGAAAAAATATTACCCATGAAGCACAGACAACAATCGCACAAGGTATTTCTCACAAAAAAGGAATTTTTTTTATTGCAAATACTACCTGAATTAATCGTGTTTTGAATTTACATGAGAGGTGTGCTTCACAATAAAATATTCTCAAATAAGAAACTTTACATGTTCATTATTTACAAGAAAATAGATAAATAACTGATTTTCTTCAAGCGGAGGATTTTCTTTTATCTCGATACATTTTGAGCGTTCATATATTTGCCATAAATAAGTTCCAACAGCTTCAAGCGCCCTCTTTAGCTTGTCATGGAAAAAGCCTATTTACAATTTCATTGATGTCGTTATTCTGGCTTCTTCAGGAAGTTTATCTTCCTTTTCTTGGTCTTTCTTAATCTTTTGCCACTTCTGAACCAGAGAAGGAATGTTTTTCTTCTTCAAAGCAAGACCTGCTTGTAATTTTGGCTGAAAAATAAGATGCAAAGCAACGAAACTAGCATTAAAGTGAAAATTAGCTAAAGTTAATAATAAGGCTAAAAAAACATATACATACAGGATGATTCAGAATAGCTTTTATCATAATTATCTTTTCAACAGCTAGTCATAGAAAAAACTTCAAAGGGAAAATGTTTTAAAACTACCTAAAACTGTTGAATATGTTACTTTAAAGATGGATAGGTATATTAGCTCTACACCAAAGTTTCCAGTACTTTTTATGAATTCCTCGACTTTTCCTCAGTCCCTTCCCCCGTTGAATTCCCTATTTTCAGGTCCGCGAGAAAATTTTGGTGGTCTGCAGAAAAATCTGGACATTATTTGCATTTTTAATGTTTTATTAATAATAAAACAAAAATAATATTCTAAGAAATTCTCATATTCTGAATGACAATTTCCACCTTTATATTGCACTAAATTCACGAAATGTGGTCCGCGGGATTTAAAATTATGAATTTAGTGGTCCGTGAGGTCCGAAAGGTTGGCAACTGCTGTAGTATTGGATAAATAATAGTTGTTTATGGCTACGACAGGACAAGGCTGCAGCCAGGATTTCGTTTCGTGAGGGGGGGGGGGTTAAAACATTTTTACAGCATGTATTGATTCATGGTATGAAAGGCCGTACTCAAGTTCCATTAAAAATTTCGTTTCAGAGGGGACCCTAAGACCACCCCCCCATTGCAGAAAACAATTCCTTTGGCTTTTCCTGCAAAATTCCCCGACCAATTAAAAAATGACTTAATGATTGTGGAAGCTTTAGCTACTCGGAACGGAAGTTAGGATTATTTGTCCATGATTTTATGGCTTAAGGACTATGATGGTCATGTTACACCGGGACCCACTGTTTCCACGGAATCCGAACCTCTCAAGGCCTAAGGAACTGAACCCTGGATTACACTGAGCAGTGCGATCTTTATGAGATCTCCGAGTAAGCGTTCTTTGCACTGTTGGGAGTCGAACCCGGATTAACAGCACACTAGGCGAATGCGTTACCACACTGTACCACTGCAGGGTACGGAAGGTTTGATCAAAGTATCTTGTTTTTTTTCTGACTTTTTTAGAGATGTTTTAAAATTCTCTGGAAACTCCAGGTTTTCCAGAGGCGTGGGAATCCTGTATGACTAATGTAGATTAGTATTTCCGGGCCCTAACATCAGTTATATAGGGTCACCAGAGATTCTCCTTGAATTTGTCATTTTAGTTTTCTAAGCATTCCATGACTAAATATTTTAATGTGGAAATATTCCGGGGAGAATAATAGGTGCAAATGCATTGGAAAGTCCAGGCCAAGAACGCCTAAATAATAGCTGTGAAGAAAACTGCAGTGAACAAACCATGTATTTTTAAATACATTGTATTCACGAATGTGTGAGTTGTTGCGACACATTGCATAAAGTTATGAAAAAGAAAGCAAAAACAAGAAATAATCACAGTTAAAATTACTTAATAATGCTGTTGATAGCTATTTCGGTGGATGATCAGCCACAAAACAGTTATGACTCTGTTTACATACGTAGGCATGAAGCATTGCAAACATCGTGATCACAAAGTAGCAAACTGAAAGGTATTTTTAAGTTGTAGCTAGAAGTGGCGTCTCTTGTTGTAGAAAGGAGAAACATTTTCCAAATTGGTGAAAGTGGATTGAAGAGGAGCTAGTTATTCACAGAATTGATTGCATTGGTAAATATGCAAAAAGTTTTGAAGAAATTGAGATCAAAAGTTGAAGAGACTTTTTCAATTAACTGTGCTTTGTAAAAAAGAAATTTGTAGCCAGCTTCTCATGAATGTTTTGCCAGTGCAGATTTGTGGAATTCTTGTTTAAGAAAATACGCCTAATGCTCTTTTAATCTAAAGCATAAGGCCCAATGTGTTTGGACAATGTATATCATATAACAGAACATGTCGGGCCTTACATTTTCGATTAAAAGAGCATGAGGCGTATGTTAATAAACCAGAATTCCATAAATCTGCATTGGCAAAACATTCATGGGAAGTTGACCACAAATTTTTTTTTTCCAAAGCACAGTTAATTGCAAAATTATTCTTCAACTTTTGACCTCAACTTCTAAGCATATCACATCTTTACAAATGCAGTCAATTCCGTGAATGACCAACTCTCTTTCAATGTGCTTTCACCGATTTGGAAATTTTTCTTCTTTCTACAGCAAGAGACGCAATCCCTAACATACAACTTGTAAACACCTCTCAGTTCGCTAATTTCTGATCATGATCTTGGTAACGCTTCACGCCCACGTATGTATGTAAACAAAGTTATAAGTGTTCTGAGGATGGTGGCGGATTCGCCAACGAAATAGCTATCAACAGTGTTACTAAACAATTTTAACTGCTAATTTTACTTGCTCTTTCATTCATGAATAATCAAGAATTTTCAGACATCGAAATCTTTTAGGGTTAGAGAAATGATATACCATTAATTATGACCAGTTATAAAAAGCCCCTGAAAGCCGATTATAATAATATGAGGTACATCCATATTCTTAAAACTGAACATATGCATTGTAAATACCAGTGACCAATCAGCAAGAAGTATACCAACAAAGTGTACATTAATAGAAGGAGCGTACCGGTACCCTTTAAGATTATGCCATAATTATTCATACTTATGATAACTTAATGTATGAAATTTAAAAAAATGGAAAAGTATTCACAAGTACTTTCGTTGGAGCCGGATCCGCATCTTATGAAAAAATAATTTACTGGGCCATGGCCTTATAAAGGTTCAGAAACACCAATGTAGATGATCATGAATGCTCACCTTTTTCTTTTCTTTCTTGTTTGTTACTAATACAGTTGATGTACTCTTTATGAGACTCTTATGGGAGGAGGAACTACTTGAAGATGAAGTGGCAACCTCATGTAAGTTTCCACCTTCTACAGTTTCTGAACCATGGTTTGACGTAGAGGGCATTGACATGGGTGCAACTGTTGCAGCATCTCCAATCATTGCTGAAGATGAATATACATTTAGCGATGAACTACACGATGGTAGGATATTACTAGAAGGCATGGAGAGTGGTAAAGCAGCAGCATCATTTATCACGGATGAAGATTTATATAAATTCTGAGATGAACTACACGATGGTAAAGATAAAGGTGCCCATGGCAAAACATGGTTTGCTGAAGTATTGTCCACAGGTATCAGAGGCTGTGGTGGTTTTGTTATGACTCCATGATCGGAATTTCCTGTGGATGTAGAAGACACAACGTTCATTGTAGCTCGTAAAGGATGTTCAGGTGATCTCGTTGAAGAACACTCCAAAAATGCATGCTTAAATGGCATCGGACTAACTTTCATAGAGCGTGTGACCTCTTGGCTGAAATAATAATTTATCACTTCATTAAAAAATTAGAATTTTTTAAAGTTAAAATCAATTTTAAATTAGCTTCATTTGCATGAAATAACCTTTTAAATGTTTCGTGGAGAAAAGATGCACAAGAGTCCACAAACATTATGTAAGTCTTATTATGAATGTCAATCCTTTAAAGTTTTAGTCATTAGTTAGATCATTTCATTATTAGATCATTTCCTCATTTCATTATTAGATCATTTCCTCATTCATAGTCACTAGTTATATCATTTCATCATTAGTTACGAGTAAAAAAGCTTACATGGTGATGTAAAATCAAAGTTGTACTGCATATGGCATAAACAATACGTATGTAACGCAGGTTTTAACTATTACATTTAATGGTGATCCAAATCAGTATTGTTTTGGAAATAAAACTCTGAACAACAAATCAGTAGATATAAATAGCAAACGCTCATTACAATTTAGAAAGGCAAAACATGGTCAACATATGCATTATTCATATGCCATCATAGGGTGATGATTGTGTATAAAGATAAATCATATGTGTATCTTCACATATTATTTATTCTGATTATTATTATATCTACTCACGTTAAACTGACTTCTCACAATATAGACTTAACTTTATTAATTATTATTTAAGTAAATTATTCTAAAAAAAAGTCTCTTTTATACATGCTCTCCGCTATCAAGAGCAGTCTTAGCAGTTTTTAGATTTTATTCTTTGGTTAACTAAAAATAATATACCCCTTCCTCCCACTAGGATAACTTTCCTAGAAGACAGACTTTAAAAACTTGATTACATTGGGCAAGTTTTTAATTTATTGAAAAACATATGGATTACAAATATTTAAAATGTGCTACAATTTATAGATTTTATGTTTTGACGCATGGTGTTACTACCACTGGTGTAACTGGGAGTGATGAGAGGGTTATGAGTGGCATAGTGCCCCTTAAAAAAAAGTTTATCCTTCCTAAGAAAATCGAAAATTTCAACGGAATACTACGCGCTGAGTATTGTATTGGATGCCCTTCCTAAAACTCTATAATCTCCACTAGAATTTTGGGCTAGTAACGCCAATGTACATAACCTAATAACGTTATCTTTTATTGTATTGATTATTGCAGTAAAAACGAACCTGCAATTTCATTAAAAAAAAACAAAAAAACTGAACAACAGTTCAAAAACCAGTACTGATTAGTCATTATTATTGTTTCTAGAAGAAGTTTATGTTATTATTAAGTATTAAGTTTATGTTATGAAATTATCGTTCCTTCCAAGAAGAAAGGAAAATAGCAGTCTGGCATCACTGGTGAACTAATTTGTTAAAAAAAAATACCCTCAGTCATCTATCTTTTGTAATTCTTTCCTTGAAAGATGCTAACATGTGCATACTGAGTTAATGAGGTTTGACTGCATTTAATTTTTGTTGTTAATCATACACTTTACACATATTTACAAACAACTCACTTAACAAATGAAGCTGAATCAGAGCTATTAGAATCCTCAAGATCCATATCAACATCTGGTATTTCACCTTCCTCAAATTCTGTGCTGTCTGGTGGAGGGGGTGGAGGGCTTTCGGGAGGTGGAGTTTTTGGAGGCGGTGGTAATGGTGGAGGAGATTCAACACCTGGTGGTGGTGGAGGTGGTGATGGTTGAGGTTGAGAAAGCTGATTAAGCCACTTCCTAGATGTACTTGGAAAAGTCTCAGCAACTTCTACATAGAAAAAGAAGAAATTTTAAAATGAACGCTGCCATGTTTTAAGTATAACACTGTCATCTATAATGCGTAAATTACTGCAGCAGTGTATATATGCACAAAGAATAAATATTTCTAAATCCTGTTTCTGTAAAAGCCAAACGAGTTAAAATCGAGAATACATTGCCCGATTTCTCATTGCTAATATAGAACATATTCCATATAGAAATATTACGCACCATCTTCATGGTTTTCTTCTTTAATTGGAAATATAGTACTCTGACTATTCTTTTGTATGTGTTCTTCACACATCGAAGATGATACTAATGGGAATTGCGCTGTGGATGTTTGAAAGGCCGCAGCAGAAGTTGAGGCTGATTCCGCTATGTGATTACCCCATGTAGACTTGCTATGTATCTGGGCTGGTACGATCAGTTCTGATGGAAATGTCCATTGCGCATGCTGTGTTCTGTTGTTCACATAGAAATATCTTTTATTCTCCCTGTTGAAAATTAGAAAAAAACAAAAGCCACAATGTGAAAGATGTTCCAATAAATATAAAGAAGTTTCACTATGAGAAAAAAAGCAATTCAGTTAAAAACAAATGCGCAATGGCATTTCATTCACGATAAGAGTGTTCACTAGTTTATGCAGGAACCGTTCATAAAAGACACCCACACTTTTGGCTTATGGTGACAAAGTTTAAGGTCAAAGTTAAAAATGCTGCCAAGTTATCCAAAGGCACAGATATCAATCTCCTCAAAAAAAAAAAAAAAAAAATTGAATATTTATGGGACATTTTAAAACTACATAAAAGGTTTATAAACGATTTACTAAAATCAATTAGGCAACAAGAATTACTTAAGATGACAAGTCTATAATTAAATATATTCTTTTATAGTCTTTATTATATATCAATGCATTTCAAAAATTGCCTTTTGGTATATATATAACGCTCGCTATAGTAAGATATTAATAACAGGGGAGAGATGAGAAGTAAACAACAGTGCTTATGCTGAATAAAAATTCGTGGATGTATTTTGTGAATGGTTCCGCACAAATTTCTTTTCATATTTAAAAGTGTATCAAAGGATCTCACATTTAAGTTCCTACACTGAACACAATCTTTTTAGTAAAGAAGACACCCACATACAAAGTAACTCCACCTCGCCATTTCGATCTTGAGAAATAATTAACATTGATACAACAGATGAAAGTGAAATAAATCAATACATAAAAATGTCCTGTTTGATAGTGAAGATCATTTTCATTAGAGAATTCAGCTTTTCTTATTGTAAATGCTCTCCACTTGAAATCCACCAGAATCCGAGTTCATGGTTACATTACCTGTATTATGGATGGAAATCAAAGATGTCTGTTTAGTGCGTTGAAAGGAAGAGAAATTCTCCAACTGGGAAGGTATCTGGAAAAAGATGCTCTAAAATACATTAAAAACCATAAACTAGTATCAGATACTTTTTGAATGATATTAAACGCGTTCACTTCAATCTATACATACTGATTCACTTAAGCTGAGTATGTTGATTTAGTGCATTTGTATTCATGTATCTTAAATTTGTATGATAGTATGTGAGATCACAATGCTGAGTCTGGATTCAGGAGCATATGCTTACATGCAACTAAGCTCAACAAATTCAACTTAGCACCAGTAATTCGAAAATAATGGTTATAATCATCAAGATGGCTTTATTCAGAATAAAATTGCAAGTAATGGCAATGAAGTTCTTTAAAGTAACGAACAAAAATGGTAAAAAAAAAGAGATTTTGAAACTTTGTGGATGGTAGTTTGTATTCAAGAAAGAAAGAATGCATTTAGTACTGAAATTTGTGAAAGGGATGCTTGTGGAAGAACTTGGGGGAAGCGATACTTACGGAACATTTTTGAGGGAAGAGATGTCTGTGGAAGAACTTTGAAGGTAAAAATAGATGTCTGCAAAATAACTTTGTAGAGGAAATTTCATTAATGAATGCATTTAATGTTCATTAATAAAAAACGGTTTAATTAGACAAATTATGTATTATGCTATTGTGGCTAACATATTGATGCCTGCATGAGTTTTTTTTTTTTTTTGAATAGAATGACATGGTTTAAGTGTCATCAGAGTCATAATATATTTATCGACTTCCACATTTAACATATGCCATGACTGATACGAGGAAATGTATTCGACATCTACGGTAAGGAGTCAACAAAATTTGAACAACCTACGTACGAAATTACCATTATGATTATAAAAGAGAATAACAATTTTGTTTAAAACATTAAACTTAAAAATGGTCTGAATCCTTTTGAGCTGAATTATTGTTTCTTCAATATTTTGAAAGAATAGTGTCTTTAAAATTCCGAAAGCAAACTCATTGCAAAAAATATAACTGGGAAAAGAAAGAAAAGACCTTTTCTTCCTGTAAAAATAAAATAGACCAACTGTCTCTTCAAGAAGAACATCACTGCCAATAAAGGCCTAGGTTTAATATGTAGGAGCACTTCTTCAAACCAAATTAATATTTGAAGTTGGAATTCAAAAATTCCAAACACAGGTGCTAGATATTACGAAAATGATATTTTAAAAATTCAGGTGCTGATAAACCACGCCCTTTAAGAATCACAGTGACATGAAAAATAAATTAATAATAAATTAAAATTTCCATGATAATATATTCATTTTGTTTGTGATTTATGGCATAAAAGTAATTAAAATAATTTTGTACCAGAACCTACACTTTTCTAAAAAATCTTATCACACAGGTCAAGAGCTGGAAACTTACACAGTGAATTTCGCACATGACATGACTCAAAAGCAAAATTTTGAACATGAATGCGACAATTCAAAAGAAGTACTTCGTTTGTTAAAAAAATCCCCATTTTCACATCTTTCGAACTGGAATGTTATCAGATATTGGTGACAAAAGTGTTTAAAACAGTAAATCTGCAATTAGACTAACTGACCTTACGAACATTTGCTAGTTCTCTTCTCCCTCTACATATATAAACATGGACGGATTTGCCATTTTTCCACCCTTAGACTAATTTTTTTCCACCCCTTCCTACCTGTCCACCTCCCTCCAATCAGTAGTAGGAACATAAAAATTGTTACATTCAATATATGCCAAAAACTTTTGTATTGATACTAAAAATGTTGAAAAATAAACGTTAAACAATATTAACTTATAGTGCAGGTCTTTTTTTTTGCATATAATAAATCAAATTCAATGTTACTGAAATAAATTTTAATTTTTGCAAAAAATAAATAAAAGCCCATTAAACACTGGTATTTAAATGGAAAACATGACGTCTAGCTTCCTTCTCGCCAAAACATCTGATTATATCATCGTATGATATTGAGTTTGATAAGACTCAATACACAAAATTTTGCCGTCTTAGTCTATAGCCTATTGGAAAGCACGGAACTGTATATAAACCTGCATCGAAAACTTACTTTTTCCTCTTGAAGCTTTAATCTCTTCATTAATAATCATATTTGACCATCATACCACTACCCAACAAGGTAGTATGGCAGTGTTTGTAGAGGCTAGTATTATAAATACATAACACTATCAAAATCTGTGCTGTAAAAATTAAACAGCTAAAATTTGATATCCATTATTTTTAAGACCTTTAGAGCAATGAATGTGGATTCATGCAGTATAAGGACTGTGCTGTTTGTATTATAAAATTGTTCTAAATCATACATTAACTGTATGATCTGGCAGGCGGAATGAAACTGCACCATTTCTTTGGCACAACACACCTAAAGGTTACCGACTCCATATCCAGGAAATTAAATACCAGGATATGAATTCTTAAAAAAAAAAAAGAGTTTGTTAGCCGATAAATTTAAATCCAGATTTTTTTTTGTATACTAGATAAACACAATACTTCTACGTAACCATATGGTAAAGCTATTTCTCAGCAGTGCTGTATTTTTCGGTTTATGTGTTTCAGTGCTATATTTTTCGGTATTTATCAATTTTTCAATACTGATCAATCTCATAGTTATTTGCTGCTGCGCTTGCTCTAAAAGCAACTTGAAGTGGAATGGAAAGATTCAAGGCTGTCTCTGAATGCATTTAGATATATCCGTGACTTATATGGACATGAGTATTATTGGTTTAAGGTTGTGTGAATTTAACCATTAAGGGATAGCTTTTGTTAAACATTGTGATGTGCTTTGAGGTTACAGTTTGTGAGGAATGATTCATTTTGGTGAGTTAAATGATAAAGGTGAGATAGTTACCATCCTGGGTAGAACGAAATTCACCATGGTAGAACATATTTTATGCATACATAAAAATTCAACCAAAATCACTAATAAACAACATTTCAAATTTTATGAAATGAGGACTCATATTTCTAAACTTGCTTCAACGTTTAATGTGTAGCAATAATGAGCATCTTCCAACAATCGACTCTTAGCTGAATAAACTTAAAAGTATATCAAACTTCTCTTTCGAGGACAATGGTGGTTTGATTGAACTTCATGGTGCAACAACTCTGCAAAGTGCTATACTACATTGTATGCATGATTGTACATTCCACATCTCAAGATTGTACCATGGATAGTTTGGAATGGGATTAACAGCTTAATGTAAGTTTTGAACCATGATACATTTACATATAACCGAGCAGATTGACTCAAACATGGGCCTGAAGACAGTCAGTTTATGCTCTAAAACACAAGGACAGTTGTCATGCTAAGCTAGGACAATACAATTTTCCGGAGTTTGTTTGTGGTTTTACGGCTCAAAGACTACAATGGTCATGCTGCGCCGGGACCTATTGTTTTCCGAGGAATCCGAACCTCCAAGGCCTCAGGAACAAAACCCTGGACTACAACTACAGTGTGATCTTTGAGTAAGCATTCTTGACACCATTGGGAGTTGAACCCAAGTTAACGGCGCACTAGGCAAATGCGTTACCACACTGCGCCACCGGAGGGCCCAATTTTTCGGAGCAAACCTTCATTACATAGGGAACCACATTTCTAACTGCCGACAAAAAATGGCATAATACACAAATGTGCCACCGCTATGCCACTGTAGAGCCCCAAAAGCAGTGGTCTTAACACGGGCAGTAATTTTTTCATGGGAAAAAAATGCAAAATTCACGGGACAACTACAGGAAAAATCTTAAATTTCACGGAAATTAAAAAAAGTTTGTGGTAGAAGTGTAACACTTAAAAAAAAGTTTTGAAATAGTAATATAAATAACTATTACATTACTAAATAAGCATTATACAGGGGTAATAACAAACACTAGCCTACCTAGTAATATAACGAAATTGTTTTTGTTAATATATGCTTATGATAAAGTTCAATTGATAAATTACACACAATAAGCCAGTACCAACATTAAGTAATAACAATATAATAAATTGTCATTAAAAACAGAGTTATATATGCAAAATTATATTTTCATATGTTGACACTGAAAGGAAGAAATATAAAATTTTATCACCCTATATTAATGTTAAATGGAAATAAAATTAAACAAAAGTTTAAGAAAAGAATTTTTCTCAATATTCAGACAGAAATACATACTTTGTACATATATAGGCTAAATATATTTCTCTGACAAATTTCATTCAAAATATCTTTTAATGATGGCAGTATTAAAATTATTTAAATAAAAAAATTGATCAAAAAATCATAATATAAATTAGGCAATAATATAAAAATTTAAAATTTACAAAAATTCTGAAATTGTGAAAAATCTTAAGAATTCACGAAATCATGCTAAAAAACTTAGAATTTACAGAAATTCACACCATGATAAAATTACTGCCCTAGTCATAACCAGTGAGACACATACACACACATACATACCAAACATCAACTGTCACACATATACAATCGCAATGCGTAACACGTTGCAGTAACCAAGTGTTCAAAGATATACAATTAACACGTAACCATCAGTAGAAAAAAAAAAGTTTCATTCTAGTATGTTCAAGGCTTTCCTCAGACCCCTGAAACTTTTGTAGTAGTCCACATATATCTTTGACAAACTTTAAAAGTAGTTTGATTTCCGTTTGGCAAAATCCACAGCATTGGTTCCATCTACGAAAACCTTTTTCCCTGAATCAAAGGTGTCATAAACAGAAAAAAAAGAAGCAAACACTCTTTTGACAAATAGAAGAATAAGAAAAAAAAATTTAATGGTTGGTTACAGCAGATTTAGTGATCAAAATATCTGCATAGTCAGAATATGGCTGTTGATTCGAGGTAAGTCAGAGGCATAGCTACTTCCATTTCTGACTCTTGCAAGCCAAGGATAAAGGCATTTTAGCTTGAATCGAAGTCACTGCTCAGAGAATAAACCAGTCTAACTCAATTCTTTTACAACCTTTCTTTAACGAAGGGGATACCCTACTCACCCCATGACAATATTTTCAAAGAAACCGCCCACACTCTTCCGAGTGTCTGCTATTGGAAAACATGGTGTAACATATACTGCTCAAAACTGAAAAATTATGCCACCTGTTTGCGGGTGGGAAAATTCCAAAATCGAACAACCTACATGTGAGAGATTATGTGCAAGTCCTCATTTCACTGAATACGAAATTAAAATTCTGCCTACCTGTGTACAACGCTGCACATCCTGCACATCTTCAGCCAGTGAAAATCCACTCTTCATAAAAATAATCTCCAAGTGTGATGCGTTTTGAAACTCAAGAAATAATACTTTTCTGGTTTAGATTAGGCATCAATTCATAGCTTTATAATCCATTCAGGAACATTTAAACACATTTTCTTTTAACTAAAAGTTTTATTTTATACATAAAAGTATATACAGTTCTGTGAGGAAAACAAGTTGCTGTTTCACAATACGTTTTCACACAGTTCTTCATACAAAGTATTTCGCATAAAGCTGAAAGACATTCAAGCAGTCCATACCTGTCCCACTGGCATGTCCAATCGCCAGAGACAGCCCCGGATTCGTAGTGATGAAGATAAACATTTACATCCTGTAGACGATCCATAAAATACTGTGCGTCTAACACACCAGCCTGCCAGTCAACAAGACGGGTCTAAAACAGAGAAATAGACACCACTTTCAAATTTAAAAGCAGCAGAAACAAAAGCATAATCAGTGAGCACAGAATGCCAACAGCAGAAACACAAATGCTTCCCAAGATGGCAGCATGTGTCGTTCATTTTACCATATTAGAAATCTGTTGATCAGTGAGCATTAAACAGTGTAAACAAACTTTTGAAGAAAACATCCCATTTTAACAGAATTTTTGTTTCTCCATAACTTTTAAACGTTTTATTAATTCAATTAAAAAAATAGTGCACTATGTTGCATATGGATGTAAAAGCAATTAAAAAAGACAAATACATAGTGTGTCTACCCAAATTCTGTTTCAAAGTTCAATGATTTTTGCAGGTTTTTCAAACAAGAACTTCATGGATTTCCAGTCGCTAATTACAGTAAACAACACACAATGCATTAAAATTTGTGTAATCAGAACAAGTTTAAAGACAATAAAATTTACTAATGCACACCCCAAAACCATTTATAAATTATGGTGAATTTACAAATACAGAAACTATTAAAAAATGCATTTCTTGTATTAACAAAACTTGTATTAATTATTGGTAACATTTCCATTTGTCCTTTTTTGAGTTCATTATAAAAGAGTTTAACTATATAATCGCAAAGCTGATGCTTCATCTTCTATTTCATTTAAAATGTGTATGACTGTATATAAGGCAAAGGAGATTGGTATGATCAAAATTCCTTACAGATTGGATAATTTAGCTAAAAACTTTTTTTTAAAGTTTTAGTTATATATTTGGCAAACATTTTCTCCTGAAAAATATATAGGCTTAATAATTTTATATAAATTATATTAGTTTTGGTGCAAAATGGTAACTTTTGGAAGAAGTTTAGTCAAAAGTATAAGTTTTTCAAAATTTTCAGTAGGTAATGTGGTATGAAAAGCACAGTTCAGGAAAATTATTTTAATAAGTTATTTATTATAACAATGAATTTCAAATTTCCCTGACTTTTACAGTCAGAAAAAACTTCCCTGACTTTTCCGGATCTGTAGACATCCTGTATATAATAAAAAGTGAAAATTGATCTTCGCAATACTAAGTTTGTGCATCATTATTTTAATAATTAATATAGATTATGCACACAATTTTATGCAGCCATTATAGAAATTTGGGAATGTTAAATATTGGTTAAGTACTTGAAATGCTATTTAACAGATTTTCACTATAGCAGTGGTTGGCTATGCCTTTTTGAAACTAAGGCTCCTTCTATTACTATTTTGTGCTCACTGAGCATAACTAACATGATGTAATTAACAATCACTTGTTCTAAGCAAACACTTTATGTGGCACAGTGTTCTCACTACTATTAAATATAAAAATGCTTGAATACAGTGCCAGAAAATGCTTGAAGACAAGCGAGAAATCACAAAATGTGGAAAACCAGAGGACGCAACTTTATGCAAATGAGATTAAACTACCATGAGGTGGAACTGAATATTTCCTGATAGTATTTATTTTAAAACCTTAAAACTACTTTTAATATACCATTCAATGATTTGAGGATGCTATACAGCTTGGGGGGAAAAAATATAAGGGTAGACAGGATTTTATATGTCACAACTTAAATTAGCATATTTTATCTTGTTTTTATCATAGTATTAAGCATTGCAAATCATTTTACGTAGTTGGTTTCACAGCAAATATGCTCTTTCAAATGCCGAAAAGTAAAGAATCATCAGAGATTGAGCGAGGTCAAACCCTTAGTTTCAACGCATGTGGAATGAGTGGATGTGAAATTTTGTGAAAAATAAATTTATTTACGACTGTTGCATATAATTTTTTAATGATCCAGAAAACTACGGGGGAAAAAAATGCACAGGTAGGCCAGTTTCTGTTACTACCTGTCAAAGGCGAGCTATATTTAGGCAAGCTTGTCATAAAAAGCAATTTCATCCCAAATTAAAAGCAATTTAGGATTATCTTGTTCTAGCCAAATGGTAAGCAATGTGTTAATGAGGAACCCAAACATTTAATACTTAAAAATAAGCACAACCACCTCTTACGAAAAAATATTGTGCTTTCAGGTGAAAAGAAGTTTAATTTAGATGGATTCTATTATTACTGGCATCACCTTCATCATGAAAAAGCCACATTTTCAAAGCGACAGTTTGGTGGTGGCTCTGTGAAGGTGTGGGGATGAGTTTGCTTCTGAAGGTGTTATCATATAACAACATAGGGTTAGTAATTGATATCCACACTAATTACCTGAATCTGAACAACCAAATTCGATAATGAAGCCATCGTTGAATGATTAGAGACTAAAAAGTTTAGTTTCTCCAACAAAACAGTTGATAAATCAACGATCTCCCCCTAAAACGAGAGACACTTTCATTACATATGCCAATAATTAATTGTAATTACCAAGTAATCTAAAAGTATTACTCTTTCTATATATATAGAATATATTAAAAATTGCTTACCTTTTAAAACTACCTACTTTTCTTTCTCATAGACTTAGGTTATGTATTAGCATTGTAGGTGTTTCACAGTTTTTATTCCAAACTTAACGTGATCATAGAAGATGGGGGAAAATGATTTAACGAGAGTATTGAATGATGATCTGCGCATGAAAGCTTCCTGGATGAAACATATTGGTAAGTTGTTACTTACCATGGTAACTGGAAGTTCTATCAACGTTACGGTAGAAATCAAATTTGGCTTCTTTCACTACAATACCATGGTAACTACAGTTTTGTTACAATTCCACTTTCTAATTATTAATTCAATTAATCCATTAGAGATGTCTATATATTATAAAACGTCTGAATAATAGCCACCTGGATGGGATTTTACAAAAGTGACAGTGATGATTAGTACTGTTAAAATAACCATTTGTGTAGTTATTGTTAATTTTATTTTAATACTGAAATTCTTAAATAACAGCCACCTCCAAAGAACGATCACTTTTGCTGAGTTCCATAGGGGACTATCATTCTAGGTTTCCGGCAGCTTGTTGTTTCAGAAAACCATACGAGTACAAACAGAAGTTCATTTGAGTATCATGAAAAAATTGAAATTAAGACCTTGAAGCACCGCAATCCACATTTTCCCTCAAAGTACTAAACTTCTATCATACAGAAAATCCACTCCTGGAAAACAAGACTGAATACAAGTACAGTAAGGATATGCAGAGGCATTAAACCATGATGCACCTCAGAAGAAAAAAAACGGAGGGGGGGGACTTGTTACAAACGCGTGTGAATCTGGATTGGGCAACGTGGAGAACAGTAAGCATCTGCAGGGACAGTTACCTACTTTAAATAGACATCTGTTTTTGGATACACCCAGTTTCATACCTATTTATTGTAATACTAAAAAAGGGAATTGCTATCACTTGTTGGGAAAAAAAAGGATACTTGATGCTCAGAATAACCTCACGATTGCAGACTGTTTAGTGGGGTTATAAAAATCTAAAAAGCCAAAAAGAGAATGAAGTAATTAAAAAATTCAGAAATCTGCAACTGTATAAAACAGGATTGTCCAACCTTTTTGGGCGGTAGGCCACTTAAAAACTACTTACGGATCTCGTAGGCCAGTGGCTCTGGGGAAAAAAAAATTACAAAAAGTCTCCCTTGAGAGTTTCTTCCGGTTATTCATTTCATGATTTATGATATGGAAAGGGGTAACCGACGATTTCACTGGGTTTTTCCTTATTTCTAAAAAGAAAGAAAAAAAAAAGCATATATATTTCTTTTTGTTCCAAGCAATTGTTGGCAGGCCGGATTGCGGCGCGTGGGCCATATGTTGGACAGCCCGGGTATAAAACAATGAATTTTCCATTGTGATATGCGTACAATGAGAGAGAGAGAATTCCTTTACTCCCCTTCAGGAAAACATTTGTATTTTATAGACCGAAGACAGCAAGGGCCACGCCCAATCTGGACATACAATTTTTCCAAGGATTCCGAATGTCTGTCATTTAGGCAATCAAATTTAAGAGTATATATCAATAGGAAAAATAGCAGGTGCTAAGTAATAGGATTCAAATCCACAACTTCTATATGGTGAACGAATATGTTGTCTTTACATCACAGTACGATTTTCAACTTTTCAAGCATCAGAAAGATGATTAGAAATGTTGAGCCCGGCTAATTATTGTTTCTAGTTCTATGCAACAAAGCTGCATAAGCTACTTGCGATGGGATAAATGGCTCAACATAATCAATAATTTATCCTGTTTACAATTTACCAATTTAAATGGAATTGAACTTGGTTTAACGACCTCAAGAACTACAAGTGTTACCAGAGAGCTGCACAAGTACCTTTCTTGCTCTAATCAATATCTACGTCACTGAAAATATTTGGTTAAATTAACAAAACAATGGAAAGAATTTTCCTATAAATGCTGAAAGAAATGAGTGGAATAATGGAGATTTACATTTCTTTAAAATATTTAATAAAAAATTAGCATGATTGCTCTTATTGCTATTGACTTAGAATTGCCAGTTTCTGAACTGAGGACACAGCAGATTAAATGGATTTTGGTAAAAAAAATCTTTGCTGATAATATTTTGTGTGCAAAAACTATGCACACGTTGTAAAAAATTAAACTATGATTTTAAATTATTTTTGCTGAAACAAAACATAAATTGATACATTAAATCAGTAAAACCTTTTTATTAAAAAACAATAGTGTTTTAACTGAAAAAATACTGATGTTTTTTTAACTGTGTATCCGATCACTTAAAACTTATACCATAAAATATTTTTCTTTCAATATACTAAGAACTTTATATTAAATTCATCATTAAAATTATAAATCTTATAAAAACTTAAATTGCAGGGCTCCTGACAGACTTTTTGGAAGAAACTAGGTGAAGAAGGATATTTTTTTGTTTGTGAGTTTTACGGAAGGTCAACAAAAGTCATGCTGCACCTAGACCTACAGTGAACAACACAGTTAGTCGGTAAATATTCTTTTTTTTTCACTACTTGAAGTCATACCTAGGATACTAGGCAAATGCGCTATCACCACACTACTACATGGCTTTTAAAAAAATAAAAACAATGCAGACCTAATATAGTAATTTGTATACTGTAACGACCTGCAAAAGGGTTGCTGGTATCTAACTGGAAGGAGACCCACACGCTGAACGTATGTGACGATGTGTGGAACCGGCCAGGCCAGTAACCTAGTGTCCTACCCCGCCTTCAAGTGGTGCAGGCTGGGCTTTCTATTTATGAGGCAAATTAATATTTGCTGCACGGATGGAAAGGCGGAAGGGGAGGGCTAATTCACCAACCCGTCTAGCCAGCGTGGTGAAATGATGGCTAATTCCTCCAATATGCTAATACACCAAAAACCATGGCCCCTAGTCTCCAGGTGCTGGAGTGCTCCTGATCAAGGCAGCGGTCAGCGTGGCATGAAAGCAGGGGGTGCTAAGAATCACTGGAATGGCCCAGGCTGCCGTTTGTTATTGACCTTGGCAACGTATAATGGACGATCCCTTGCTTCTGAAGCAAAACTTCAAGAATTGGAAGAAGAACTTGACAAGATCAAATGGGACATTGTAGGACTCAGTGAAGTTAGAAGAAAAGGTGAAGAGTTGGTGGAACTTAAAAGTGGACATTTGTTTTATTATAGAGGAACGGAAACTGGAAGAACAAGTGGTGTTGGCTTCTTAATCAACAAAAGAATTAAAGACTACCTTCTTGAAGTCGAAAGCACGTCAGATCGAGCAGCGAGGCTCGTTGTTCAACTAACCCAGCGATACCAACTTCAGATAGTACAGGTATATGCACCAACATCAAGCCATACCGACGAAGAGGTTGAAGAATTTTATGAAGAAATCAAAGAGTTACACACCAAAGGGAAACAACATATCAAGCTCATCATGGGGGATTTCAATGCAAGAATTGGACAACAGGAACAAGGAGAGACATCGGTTGGTAAATACGGATATGGGGAAAGGAATGAACGTGGCGATCAACTCATCGAATTTGCAGAAGCTGAAAACCTTAGCATCATGAATTCATTTTTTAAGAAGAAACCGCAAAGAAAATGGACATGGAAACACCCAAATGGGGGAACTAGTGAAATTGACTATATCCTGGCAAACAAGAAATCAATTATTGAAGATTGCAGTGTACTGAACAGATTTAATACTGGAAGTGATCATCGAATGGTGAGATGTAAAATGCACTTAAATACTAAATTAGAACGACAGAAGCTCATTAGGAAACAAGTAAGTAAGAGGGTGGATTTAAAGAAATTAAAAGAAAATACCGAGGCATTCAAGTTGGAATTAAAAAATCGCTTTTCTGCACTGGAAGGACTTATTGATGAAAGTGATATCTCAGAAGCAAATGAAAACATTGTTAAGACAATAGTTGAAACTGCTGGGGAAATTGGTGGTGTAACCTGTAAAAAGCACAATAGCAAATTATCTGAGAAGACGAAACAGCTCATGAAAAGGCGAAGAGATATGAAGGTGGACAATCGAAATACCAGTTCCAGGATTGAGTACATAGAACTTTGTAAAACTCTGCGCAAAAGCATGAAAGAAGACATAAGAAAATTCAATTGTGAGTTAGTAAGGAAGGCCATTGAAAATAACAAGAGCCTTAGGGTTGTTAAAGGAAGTTTATCTGTTGGGAAGAAACACATCATTGCATTAAAAGGAGAGGATGGCACCGTAACAAGAAATAGGGAAGAAATACTTAGAAGAGTTGAAGAATTCTACAAAAAACTATATGAAAGTAACAGTGGATTAAACGAAGACACTGAAATAGTCGAAGGAACAGCTCCTAAAATCTTAAAAGAAGAAGTTTCATTTGCAATAAAAAGTATGAAGAAAGGAAGAGCCCCTGGCGATGATGGTATTACATTAGATATCCTAAAAGAAGCTGGAGAATATGTAGAAGACATACTTGCAAAATTCTTTACCAAATGTCTTAACAGCGGTAACATACCAAACCAATGGGATTCTGCAACAGTAATTCTTTTGCATAAAAAAGGTGATAAAGAGGATTTGAAAAATTACCGACCAATTAGCTTGTTACCTGCTATTTATAAAATCTTCACAAAAGTGCTAACACATCGCCTGCAGAAAAAATTAGATGCAGCTCAACCAAGAGAACAAGCTGGATTTCGAAGTGGATTCAGTACAGTGGACCATATTCAAGTATTAAGAGAATTAATTGAAAGAACACATGAATATGAACTTCCATTGTGTGTTGCATTTATTGACTATGAGAAGGCCTTTGACTCTATTAAAACATCAGCAGTCATCAACTCTTTAAGATCAACAGACATTGAGGATGTGTACATTGACATGGTGAAACGTGTGTATAAAAATGCAAGTGCAAAATTTCGGTTACATAAAGATACCAAAACTATCAAAATTGGTAAAGGTGTGAGGCAGGGAGATACCATTTCTCCAAAACTTTTTACTTCAGCTTTACAGATGATTTTTCAGCTGATAAATTGGAATAACAAGGGAATAAAAATAAATGGTGAATATTTAAATCATTTGCGGTTTGCTGATGACATTGTTATTTTTTCAACGAACCCATCAGAACTCCAAGACATGGTACAGGAGCTCTCAACTAGAAGTAAAGAAGTTGGACTCAAGATGAACCTACAAAAAACTAAGATCATGTTCAATAATTTTGTAGAGGAAACAAAAATACAAGTTGACAACATTGAGCTAGAAATTGCTGATTCATATATTTACCTTGGCCAGCTGATTTCAATGGATGGCAACATTATGAAAGAACTCAACAGACGTATTAAACTTGGCTGGAG
>QLNU02015003.1:38732008-38750814 GCA_006491805.2 Dysdera silvatica | reverse complement strand
GTAAAACCACCCAAAACATACCCATTGGACAGAAAAATTTGCAAAAGAAGGGTATCATTGTGAAAGAAATATCTAGCTGGGCCAATTTTATCTGACCATATTTGAAGGTTGTTTGTTAAGAGGGGGTTTTGTCGTATAGTCTGCTCATATGGCATTCTGAAACAGGACATAATGTGACTCCTGACAGCTCTTGCTCTAAGATACTAATCGTGATTAGAACATTAAATTTTCTGCATGTTGTTTTTGGAAAGTGCAGAAATCACACATTAACGTAATAATTCCATAATCCTACATTTTTCGACAAGTAAAAAATTACATTATCACTGAAGATGAAAACTAATAAAAATAAAAATAAAGTGCATTGACACTCCAGTGAAAGAAGAATCTCAAGACTAGCGGGGAAGGGAGGTTAAAATTATCCCTTTCTCACCCCACTTTCCAAGTCACATAAAATATGATTTCATTGCTTTCACTTTAAAACAATACTCCCAGGACACTTTGGGTTGCGACCCCTCTTCCCAACGAACATGTTTTTTAAAGAGATTACTGCAATAGTGGTATGCACAAAGACAATTTCCTGTATACAGTGGAACTTGGTAAACTGACCACTGCAGTCCAGTCCCAAAGGCAGGTTTTATTGTACAGGGTGTCCATAAAAGAAGTATACAACTTCAAATTTTATTTGCATCGAAACTACAATAGCTAGAAACTTAATTCTTTTTTTAAATTACGTGGCAACAGTCAAAGTTTTTTCAAGTATAGTTAGAATGTCTCCACATGTCAAACAGGGCATGTGCGTTCATGGAACGTAAAATACACCGAAAATAACAGTGATGGCATTGGAGCAGTTCCCTCATTTCTTTCGCCACTCAATTTCAACGATGAGTCAACTTTTCATGTGTCCGGCGAAGTTAACAAGCATAACTGTCGAACCTGGGGCACTGAAAATCCCCATGTGCTCATAAAACAAACAAACCCAAAAGACACGCACATGAGAGAGAGAGAGAGAGATAGCCAAAAGGTTAACGTTTGGTGCGGTGTAATGGTAGATAATCTTACTGGATCATTTTCTTTGCTGAAAATGTGGCTACTATCACAACGTATTTGGACATGTTGAAAAATGTTTGGAATATACTGGAGTCGTGGAACTACAAATCGTTCCGACATGCCCAGTAACCACGTTTTCAGCAAAGAAAAGGGGGTCCATTAAGACTGTTCAAAATTCTCGGGAGGGGGGGGCACGTCATTTTGTTTTTTCATTTTTAAATAAAAAAGCAAGAACATAGTACCAAGAATATTTTGGGTGCAGCCCCCCCCCAGCATAGGTCCCCAGACTTCATCCGGGCTCCCGAATTGCACTCCCCCTCTTGTTGGCCTTGCTATTTAGGACAGGGTTTTCATCTATGGTATACCTAAAAACACGGTACCATAAGAGCTAACTTTAGAGCCTGAGCTCTACTTGAGATTTCGAACAGATCAACTAGACACCGGGCAACTGCATAAAGCTATGGAGGCACATACTTCTCACTGAAAAATTTTAAGGATTTAACATCTAAACTAAAAGTAGGATTAAAATCTGTAGTTAACAAAATTAGTATTCGGGTTTACTTCCTATTCTTTACTTTTCAAACGAATTTCTCTAAGTAAGAATCTTTACATAGTTTTATCATATTTGAAATATTTTTAATACAATAAAAACTGCTTCAATGTACTCAAAGCTTCTTTAAAACAGTAACTTTGAAGAAATGTAATGCTGGGACAGGGGAGCATTATACTTGAAAGTCAACACCAACAATACAATCTTCTTTTTTTTCCCCCCAGAGAATTTTACAGAAACAAGGACCATGCCTAAAAAAAGTCCAAGGACCACTGCCATGAATAAGAATTATTTTTTTACATCCATCATTTGGTTTTAACCTTCTTATCCTTCCCACCCCCAGCATAAAAAAAGTAATTTTTCTTTCAATCTAATAATGATAATTACCCTTCCCTTGGCTTTAGGTCCTGCTTTTTCGCCTTTTTGACACATTTAGTTTCTGAAGACGTTGGTGTTGATGAAGACCGTGTTGCAGGAACATTGACCCTTGCAGCAGCATATTTCAAATAAGCCAAATATTCAGGCGGGCATTCCCAAGTCACTTCGTTGGTTTGCATATTCCAATAATAAGAATAGCCAGACGACTCATCCTGACACTGTTGCCACATACAATACCCAAGAGAGGGGCCTGAAAAAACAAAAAAGAAATACAGACATTAAATAAGACACCCTGATTTCATTTCTAAAAGTGAAATGAACCAATCCAAGGCAAAAATGAAATCTAGCAAGATAGTGAATGCAAAAAACAGAGGTTAAATTTATGCCAGTGGGGAGAATACAAGAAATTTCTAAGCATAATAATTTTAAAAATACAAATAGATTAAATTTCTGCCATTGAAATTAATGTAAATTAACATCCCAGCTTCAGTTTGTATTTCATAAAATGAGGGTAACTAAGGTTATGATGTGCAAAGATCAACAGTTTTTCAAGAGATCAGAGCCTTTGCTACCTGGTGTTCCTCAACCTTCATGAGGTCGCATCCTGGACTAAGGATTAAAAAAAGTAACTTCCATTTTACCGTAAGTATTATAATCATTTCCTCTAACGGAACTTCTATATTTTGCTCAGGTTTTATTTGCAAGCATTTTACGGGGAAAATGGACTTAATTCTTCCTTTAATCATGGTTCACACATAGTGAGGAAAATTTTTTACCCCCCCCCACCCCCCAAAATTTTTTTTCCGGTTTTCTAGCAAAATTTCTTAACCAATAGCCAGTGATTTCCCTCTGCGGGTCCAACTAAATTTCAGTTATAAGGGAGGATAGCTTCACGTTCGCAGAAGATCCAGCTATTCAAAACAAAAGTTAGAAAGTTAGTGACCAGGAGTGAGAAAAAAATCCATTTTCCCCTGTCAATTTTAGGTTTTGCAGATGTGTGTGAAGCCTGTTTCCTAATAGTGTATTTCTCTTTCAGATATCTAACAGAATCATTTATATCAAACATATAGTGCTATTGATTATTACTTTTACACAGGATTCCCCATCTTTTTTCTGCAGCTATTCCACAAACTACTAAGTGATCAAAAACTTCCTCTGCTGCTATAGACCTTCAAGGACCTGGGTTTCCTTAATGACTATTGCCCACTCTTCTGTTTAAAGTCTTCATTAACTTTTCTCCAATTTTTTTCAAGATCTTTCCACATTTCTTCCAGCTACCTTTTCCTGGGTTGTCCCACTTTTCTTTCTTCAATCTGCGGTGGTTCCCATTATCTTTCTAACTATTCTCTATATAGCCTTTTCCATTTATTCTGCATGCCTGAATGAACTAAGTCTTCTTTATTTTTATAACAAGTTTCAGATTATTACACAGATGGCATACTTTTCAGTATTTTTTGTAATTCTTCACTTATAGTTTTCATTAACTGTCCTCTATATGTGGAAATATTTGTGTCTATGTGTGTCTTATTTGTCCTCTATATGTTCAGAAGAACTTGTTTTTTCCCCACATTCTACTAATATTTCTCCATTTCAAATAGCTGATGTTCATATCTCAGCTCCACGTAGAAGAGTGCACTATTAAGTCTTAATAAAATGAAAAATCAAAGACGTGGTGTATCTCAGTCAATTCCATTATGGTCCTTTTTTATTGCTGTTCTGAAGATGGTTTGGTAAAGTTTTGTAAAAGATGTGAACAGTGAAAATTTTTACACATCGTTGTCCATATACCAAAGGGGAATAAATTTTTAAAATATAGGCACATTTCATAAGATTAAGTGAAGTAATTTCCATTTTATTTAGCTTACAGATGACTTTCAAAACAACGAGCTTTAAATCACATAGGTGGCTCTGCACTGCATTTCACTGCACTTTGAGCTGATTAACTTTATACCTTTGTATGGTCTGTAAAGGGTCTCATTTGAATGAAAAAGGTGGCCCATACGATAAATGCTAGCGAAGATTCACTGTACTTGTATTTAATGTAACTTACTTTATTTGCATGCAGGGTGAGCAAAAGGATTCTTGATATTTAAATGTGTGAAAGGTGACTCAAACGATGAGTGTTGAAAATTCATCACTTTATGTGTATGTATGGTCAGCAAAGGATTCCTAACATTGAAGTAAAAGAAGAGTCACATGGTAAATGCTAGCGAAGACTTGGAACACACTGGACCATAAGCCTTATCCCTAAGTCGGTACAGGCGGGGAGCTTTCCATCAATGAAACAAAATTTATCTTTATAGGATAATAAAGAGAGAGAAACAGAGACGGTGCTAAACAATTTAACAGTCCATCCCGCCAAGCTACTTTCATTAAGACTCCAAGCGAAATCATTATCTAGAACTGGATAAATATCAATTAAAGATGACAATGAATATGAGGAAAAGCATTAATTTCAAACTAATGTTGTATTTTCTTTAATTAAAGAGCAATACCTGGTTTGGAAGAAACTGGTTGAACCATGTGGTCAACGACTTCATGTTTTCCTTCCTCTTTTCCTGGACTTATTTTTGCAGAAGTCGATGAATTGCCAGAACTAGGAAGCTTGGGACTGTCTTTTGTTAACTGTTTTGGTTCAGCTTCGGAAGATTCACCTTCCTCCGTAGTGCTAGTCAAGGAAATTGCATCAATTTCCTGAAACAAAACAAAACAGCCATGTACAGATAATGGAAAATATTACAAAATTTATTCCAGGCGTAAATATAATATCTGTAAAATATAGCTTAACCCATAATTAAATGTTTTTTTTATAAAATAGCATCTACAAAACATTTCTATATGGAATAAGACCCCTACAAATAGCTTTGTAGAGCTAATACATATACAGAAGGTTCTTGTTTGATCACTGAAATTGATCAAGGAAGTTAAAGCGGCTCAATGCAGTAGGCCAGCACTACTTGATATAGACTTGCTGAAGTGGGGTCAAGGTTTGGATCTCCCCTAAATTGTAGGTTCAGTTTGTTAAATCAACTGGCCAATGAGATGAGCTCAAGGTTTCGTTTTTTCTAAGACACTATCATCATACTATATTGTAGCACTGAGAAAAACCTCCACCATGCAGTGGACAAATAATGATCGTTGTCGATGATACACAGTCCAAGCCATGTGAGGACACACAGACGTAGCAACAAAATTTCAAACAGTTAAGTGGTTTATTTTATATAAATCAAATTTGCAAATATAAATAAAATTTGCTGCAACGTGCATTTCGATCAATTTAATACCAGTCTCTTTGCAATTTGGTTTAAATAGTAGTCTATGTACTACACCATTCTGCGAAATAACTGGCAACAATATATATACGTTCGTAAAGAGATTATATATTGTCCTTCGTAGCTCAGTGGGTAGAGCCTCCGCCCGGCAAGTGGAAGGTCGTGGGTTCAGGTCCCACCGAAGGCAGAAATATTTATTTTCTTTCGAACGTTTCACCATCTAATCACGCCATACCATCGGCGTTGGTATCACTACGCCAATAAACGTTGATTGATTGACATTGTTGTTAGAGTTAAGTGGTTTGTTTACTTAAGTGGACTTCCGTAAAATGTTACACAACATTTTTCTCTTAAATGTTTATATTATCAGGGTTCCCACTCATTATTGGAGAAGAAAATTCCCTGATTTTTCTAGGTTTCTCCCTGACTCCTCCAGTAGAACTTCCTAACCAATTACAAAATTTTCAACTAAACTTCAGTTGAATGGGAAAACGGTTTCACATTTGTGTAGAATTTAGCTATTCAAAGTAGAAGTTAAAGCTTTGCCAGACTTTTCCAGGTCTTAACTAAAAACTCTTCCTTTTCCCTGACTTTTCAGGACGTTTTCTTAACAATCCCAGGTTGCGTGGAGACCGTGATCATCTCTGTCATTAAATTACATATTCCAATTTCAAAGTTTGTACAATAGCTATAGTACTTACTTAATAATTATAGTGTGCCACTATACTTTGTTTATAATGACTGAAAGTACAGAAAAGAAAATGTTTACATTTGATTTTAAAGAACCTAAGGTCTTAAACCTTTGAATGAATTCTTTAAAAAGACAGGTTTTTCTCTGCCTGCCAAAATTACCATAAACCCACTATGGGCATGAATATCAAAATACAGGGCCATTCATGGCACGGATGCAAAAAGTACCCCCTGCATCTGGGTAGCTACAGACTATTATATTGTCTTTGATTTTTGTATCAAAGACAATATCAAGGATCTTTAATTTTATGAAAATAAAAATTAAAAAGTATTCCTTTTCCATGACAGTGATTTAAAACCATGTATACATAGACATAGAAGTAATACCATCATATATCAGATTCTTAATTAAAAATAATCTTAAATTATAATAAGAACAACCTTATTGTTTTTGTACATGGGAAGACCAACAACCTAGGAACAGCTCTGACAGAATGTTTATTTAAGCAAGGATGGTTCTGGGCCAACCACTCCTTGTAAATGAATGAATAAAATTGTGGAAAAGTATGAGATACAAAGGTGTTACATAACTAACTCACCATACAATACAGATAGGCAGATGTTGCTACACAAGTTTGGGTGTGCTGTAATCTTTTCGTCGAAATACAAGATTGGTTTCATGAACACTTTTTTTGTGTTTGTATTAGGTTGAAATTTCATAACAAAACACCAGTTTAATTCTTGGCAAAGTATTGCTGTGGGGAACACACACACATATATATATGAGACTTAAACTTTGGAATGAAGGGATTCTATGGATAAATATTATGTCCTTTAATGAATAATTGCTACAGCTACTTCACATAGTTACAATGTTGTGTCTTCTACATTAAAGCACATAACAAATCGTCCTAATCCATCTTAAGTATATTGTCAAGGTAATATCCACTATATTTCTATGTCATGATAAGCGTTGCTGCTCTGCTTCCAACCTCCACCTTGGTTGCTTTACATTTCTTGAGTGTTCTCCATTTCCACGCATGCATGTTATGAATTACAAGAAAGTAGAAAAAGAGAGTATTTTAAAATTTAAAGATGAAAAAACAAAGTTATTTTATGGAAAACATACCTTTAGAAAATCTGCTACTTGAGAATCCATGGGAGGAGCTGTGGCAACTTTAGCCTGACTTTCCGATACAGATGAAACGGAAGGTTCAGCATCTCTTCCTTATAATTGAAAAGCAAAACAACGCATTTGTATATAGTAAAAAAAAATAAATGAATGCTTCTAAATAAGAGTTACCAAATCATATTGAATTTGGTAAAGGCAGTTAAAATTTTTAACATAGGAAAAAAATTCTCATGGTACGTAACAAAGGTATGGGAGAAATTGAAAAATGTTTGAAATATTGCAGACAAAACCATTTATAATTAGCTTTTTATAATCATTGTTGTTACATAAAACAAACTGGAAAACAATTTCTTTTGTTGTGCGATTTTACAGTTAACGAGTAGCAAATCTTCCTTTCTACTAGGTTCATAGGTTTCATATTTGTGGCGAGCGAGTGGCATTCTCATCTGGCGAGTACGGTTTGCCATGATTTGTTAAGCCCTGATTATAATGGAACCCATTTTCTGCAAAATTAATCAACGACAATAAATGGAATTTACTTACGAGGGGAATTTCCAGACTCATCATCACTGTCACTGTATTGTGTTAAAGATCTTGATGGAATTACTTTACTGTTTACAACTAAAACGATAACACAAACATGCAGTTTTATTTAAAAATAAAACAGTTTAAAAACGCACAAAAGACAAAGCAACACAGTTTAAAAACACCAATCTAAAGCTAAGAAAGTTGTACTTCTGAGTTATATAAATTCAATTGCAAAATAACGAGTACACCAATATAATAAACATCTATTAGCAAATTTCAACACTAATAAACAATATATATACTTTTTTAACTTCATTAGCTCACTAATTCAAATACAATAGATGGAGCTGCGTTCATTGATACATGTGATGGTATAACTTAGAAGTAGGCAAACACTGTTCTGTTTTAGGATGCCGGGATAACTAAGGTTGGTTGGTTGTATTTTTAGGGTTCAAGGACAACAAGGTTTATTTTGTGCCAGACAAGGTGAAAGAGTATATACCGTAGACAACTAAGATAATGTGGCACCAGCACCTATAGCCCCCCTAGGAATAAAAATTTCTGCTGCTTAGAAAACCCAGCAAACCCTAGACTACAGAGGAGAGAAAAAACCAATACATAATATGGTACTATTGGAATCAAATTCGGGTTAAACCACAGTAGAGCAAAGTGGGCAAATATTATCCAAATATCATACTTTTCAGGGATAAGAAAACCAAACTATTTTCACATATGGAAATTAAGGATGAGACAGAATATTCAGCTAGATTCAAGGCTGGACATCAACTACCTTTAAAGAAAAGTTTTAACTTTATTCTGAATTTAAAACATGAAAAATACATATTTATATTTATGATGAATTTTAAAGGAAGTTGACATTTGGCTACCAAATATGTGGCCTGAAAGCTAGTCAAATATTTGGTCGCATGACTAATGGCAATTTCAATTTGGACTGTGATTCTGTAATGACGAAAAACAATATAGAAAGTACTAGGTACTCTTTGGAGATGAACACAGACTACGTTTAAAGTGGTGAAATGCATTACCACTATGCTACAGAAGGATACTCTCCCAAACCATATTACAGGGTTCGATTCCCTAGGTGATACAGGTTATTAAAATCTCTCGGGGGAAAATGGTAGGTTTCTACATTGATTGATCTTAAATACGCTTGGATCATAAAATGCAAAAACAACACAATCATATTTTATAATGTGATTTATATTTTGTATGTATATACAAATTGTACACACATGTATGAAAATAAATTCATTTGTATTGTATAACTCAGACAGTGATGGCCCTTCCAATGACATCATCATCAGATTTTTATTTTTTTTTCATTATGCTAATAACACTGAATAGTGTGTTCGTCCCCAAGAGCATACATTTACACAAATAGCGAGTCACTGGAATACACTATTTTTTTAATATCAAGTCCTTTCCTTCTATTCTGCACATTTTACACACTACAGCGCATCAATGGCACCCTTGTTTTCTGTTATCAACATGATTACATGCTCACAAGCCCACATATAAAATAACATTAAGCAAACTTTGTACACAAATCCTTCGCTACAAACTAAAAGCAGGTTGAACGATTTATTGCACTTACACTGGAAACAGAAGTATCCAAAGCCGAAAGCCTTTACATAAAGTTAAGTATTGTGGAAAGAAACACAAGTCAGAGCTGCGGTTATGGCTAAGAAGAGAATGAGACCAAACACTATGTGGCAACTGACATATATTATTGAGTAAAGGTTGAAATACACGGTCGTCAATGGCCCCAGGGCGACTAAATATCGGAGAATGGCGATTAAAAATACGACTTCAGTCACCATCACACTCGCCACTTTATTGTTTCCCAATGCAATCTTGTCCATTTTGACTCTGCAGGGAGGTCTCATTCTGAATCCACAAACTACTTAATATTCTTAATGAAAAATGTTGATCAAACAAACCCTCCTAAGGCTTCAGTATTTAAAGGTTTGTGGTCACGTGAAAGTGGCTACTAACTCAAACAAAGTGGCCTCTATTAGAAAGGACCATGCTAGCCAGTGGCAACTAATCAAATACCTGAGTTTTAAGCTTTATTATTGAGCAAGGCATCTATGGTGGCTGCGCTGATGGATCAGGCCATCTGCAGCACCATGCAAAACCTGCTATCATTAATCATCGCATGGTCAATCAATAATATCTCAAAACTTTTTAGCATTATAAAATTCAATAAAAATACAAGATTTTTTTTTTTAGTGATGAAAGATTTATCGATAACTTTACACACTTTTAAGATGTTGTAGAAAAACTTCATACGTAATACCTTAACAAAATAATAACTTCAACACCATATTTTATATTTGGCGCAGTATAGCCCAGATGCTCTTGCGCCATAAAAAAGCCAAACAAACAATCATATTTTATAAACTGCTATTTAGGAATTGTAGACAGTAAGTAATATAATAGATAGTTATGTAATATAATTGTTAAATGTTACCTGGTGGGGGCTTCTTTTCTTCTAATTGTAGAATTTGCCGCCTTCCTGTTTTACTTCTTTTTACCATTTTTTATACTGGCTTAAAAAAAAATATCAGGAATATGTTAAAGTTATGTACATAGAGTGGTAATTTAATAAGTTGAAATTGAGAAGAGTTAAAAAAAAAATATACTTAATTATAACGTTATTGTTACACATGCATACACAAAAACATTTTATTCTTTCAATTAAAAATCAAAGCAGTTGTAATGGGAGGGGGGGTGAGTTTCCACACATATCGAAAAAAAAAAAAAAAATTCTGACTAATTTCTTTGGCTTCTCTTTGTAGATTCAACTGAACTTCGATTGTACGGAAGATAGCTTCACATTCAGGGATGAGAAATTTGGTTATTCAATACAGAAGTTAGGAAAATTTTTCCCACCTTTGAACAGAAAATCACGTTTCCTCGATAATTCCAGGTATGTAGAAACCTTGGTTATATCTGAGTGCAAGTAAAATATGTGTTGACACCGGGTACTTGTATTTATGTTAATCTTGTACTGTGTCTGGGGAGGACTGGTCCGGCGGCCGGCGTGCCCTCATGGGCTATAGGACTCGCGTCCTCCCATAATCCAGGATATGTGTGCCCTTTGAGAGGACCCAGTCTGCCTTTGTATTATGTTATGCATAGGGCATTCAAAAAGTTTCTGGATACTCAAAAACGGTTACAGATAGGGAATTTTCAGTTTCTCCTATGAATCCTATATACTTTTAAACCTTATCCATAGATGGCGTTAAAAGCTCATTCAAACCTATTTTTAGAAATATGACCTTAAAGGCAGCGTCATAACATCTCTCTTTGTCGCAAACAATAGAGCTTGAAAAATGCGATTTCAGAGCTATGATTCTTTACGATTTTAAAAAAGGTTTAGGTGCTGAAGCTTGTTTGGAATGCATTTCTGAATGTTCTCCTGACTCTGCGGTTAGACGAACAAATATTTTTAATTGGTATAGTGAATTTAGAAGAGGAAGAACCAGCCTGAAAGACGCCTACTGAGGCAGGCCTTCAACTTCAGTGAACAAGGAAACAGTTGATGCTGTGTGAAAACTTGCATTTTATAAAATTCTCCACAAGTTTCATAATAGTTGATTTTAGTCATTAATATTGCCTTCAGACTGTTCACATTAAGCTGAGTTTTGTCAAAGGTCCATATGCCATTCATAACAGAAAATACCCTTTCAGTGGCAGCATTGGTTTCAGAAAGGAAAAATTCATTAAAGCAGGATAAATTATGACATTTTCACCAATCTGGGACAAATTGGCATCCTCAAGGGACTTCGAAAAAAAGGGTCAAAATCCGAGACATCTGGTCACCTAATTGATTCTCAAAGAACAATTACTGCTGACTGGTACATTAGCGAATGTGTGCCCAAAGTCCTTCAAAACTGGGAAGGGAGACACCCAACGACAGGCCTAATGTGGCACCACAATAATGTTAAACCACACACAGCCTTCAAAACCATGAGCTTTTTAAATGAAAAAGGTGTCCATATATTACCCATCCACCATATTCTCCCGACTTGGCACCATGCACCTTTTTTCATTTCCTACTGTAAAGGACAGAACGTGTGGAAAGGTTTTTTCCTCAAGTGAAGATGCACAGTATACCCAAAGATGAGTGGAAAAATCCTTTAATAATTGGTTTCAAAGGATGAAACGTTGTGAAGAACATAATGGTGAATACTTTGAAAAGATGTAATAGTCTCTTTCATTTTAAATGTTATACTTTTTTTAATTCAGAAATTTTTTGAGTGCCCCTAGTATTTTATTGTAACTGCCATTCATTCTGATGCCTTTTTTTTATTTTGCACGGTCACTTCGTATGGGCTTCATAATATTGGGAATTGGTCAGACTTGAGAAAATAGCACGATAGACGTGTTACCTCAAGAGTTGAAATAAAAATTTCTTTCATATGGAACATCTAATAATATTGCCAAAATGGGGATTAGGGAAATTAACTCACACCCCTTGTGCACATTCCTGCAAGTAGTTCAGTGAGCAGTCAAATAAGTTTACCACAAAATATTTACATGCCATTTACTACAAAAGTGACGGAAAGACCTTTTTCACAAGGAACGTATGTGATTTCTTCATCTCCATTCCAAAACAGGCATTTGAGATGAGACTGATAGCTTAAAACTGATTTTTAAACAATAATGCTTACTGTCCAACCAAGCTCTGGAAACTGGTATGCATATCAATTAAATTCAAGTACTCTAAAATACTCTTTCCCTTAAAAAAATCCCATTTGTACATAATTCAACTGTCAGCTAATGGATTGCTGGGCGTCTTGTGTAAGTAAATTCTCCCATATTCAGTGGCGGACTGGGTCTAAAAATGTTGGTTTCCATGGAAAAACAGGGGGCCCACCCACAACTAAAACGTATCGTTTTATTTTTATAAGAAAAAAATTTCAAAAAATTCAAGGAAAAAAAAGGTACAATTAATATTAACATATTGTTTAATGCTTAAGGGGCCTCACTTCTTCCAGGGCTCACAAGGCATACTAGTCATCCTGCCACTTAACACTATGGCCATTTCGCCACTGTTTAAACCTCTACTTTATTTTTTTATCCAAACACATGTTTCATAAATCGTTTATTTACTCATGTATACGATTTGCTTATCTATTTGTATTCTGCCGTTACGAGTGCCCTATAGATCAAATATTTCAGAGGTTTCTATAAACCACTGAATTTGCCATGGCAAAAAAATTTGCATTTACAAAAATAGTTTAAAATTTATTAAATACAAAATCGGGAAAATATGTGGTAGAAAATAACTATCAATAAAATTAATTTACTTCGGCAGCTAATAAACAACGTTATAAACCAAACCAAATTCATAAAACATCAATAAACATGAAATAGAAAACATAAAATTCAGTCTTGTGATCAGCATTGCCATAGGGTAGAGATGAAAGTCGCGAATTATAATATTCCAATTTAATCCTTTCACTGTGAATGAATTTTTTAAAATTGAAATTATTAATAAAGAGATTTTTATTAGACATATTATTAGAGATTAAAATAAGAATAAATGGAATAGTGAGTTAGCAAATTCTTAACGATAGGTTTGCAGATCATGGAAAAAAAAAAGAAAAGAACTATGGCTGCTGTCACATGCACTATATTCCCAGGGCAGAATCGTTGTGAGTTTACCGAGTGGGGATGAGTGAATGAAGAAAAAAAAAAAGATAAGATAAGAAGAGAAAGAAGAAATAGAAGTTGAGCCAAGAGGATGACTGTACTTTCACTTATGGTTTTCTCCACAGATATGATGATGATTTTGAAAATTGCTGTAGAGAAAGGTTAGAGAAAGATGGCTGCTGTACGAGGCGCTGTTTTCCCAAGGAGTGCTATTTATGCACACTCTTTACAGGTATGCTGGTTGCATTTTTCTTTGGGAAAGATGGCCCCTAGCGGTGGTATTCTATTTTCAGTCGGCTTTATAGATATATTGTTATTATTGTCAATTATGCAAAACAAACTTTTGATTATCTAGGGCTCTTCCATATCTCGGTCATATCTCGCACTATGCTTTTCTACTAGCCAATGGCTGGGCGGCTTGGTTATAACCCAACCCCTTGCAATGTTAAAGGGACTTCTCAGTTTTTATGGTGTTTTGTTTTGTAGCTTTCTGCCTATCAGCAATTTGCAAATTGGTGATATTGGATGTAATCTGATATGCAACCTACATGTATTTTGTTTACGTTTTAACCTCTGATACTGTCATGTCAGCCTTTTACGTTGAACGTTCGATTTGGACTTTTCGCTGTGATTTTCAAAGTAACGAATTTTTCTTTTACTGGAAAGATATTTTGACAAAGGATGTGGAAGAAACTGAAAGTAGGGTATGTTATGCATTTAAGGGTTCCATAATATATACTATTGGGCATTTTTAACATGTTTTTTTTCCCTTTCCTGTTACAAGTTTTGTAGTTCATTGGTGTAACTAGTGGGGAGTAACTAGGGGTTGATACCTCTCCCTGAGAAGAAATTTGTGCTCCCCTACCTATAAAAACGAATATTATACCAAATCTATATGAGGTGAATTGAGGTGGTTGTAGTCACTCCCGCCTAGATCTCCAGGCTAGATATACCAATGGTGATATTTAAAAAATTTCATTGGATGACAGTTCTCCGTGGCCAAACGACACTAGGATCCCCTGTGCGCTTTGTCGCCAAGACATGGCAACCTCCTTTCCGGATTACGTCATCGTGCGCTCGCTTCCCGGCCGCCATGTTTTTTTAAGGAGTAATTACCTGTTATACTGAGTTTACTACCTATTATACTCTTTTCAGATTTTTTTAACCAAAAAAACTGCTGTCTTTAAGCGTCTGATTTTTTATGGCTTTTGGAATCATTTCCCCCCCATTTCCTTTTTGTGACGCCGTCTCCACATATACTCTGCGTAGTATGAGTCAAACAGCTTTTCAGCGCCGACATTCCGATTCTCCATTATCCCCTCATACCTTCTTCCTCCCCAACACCTTACCTTCTGCGAAGTACGAGTCCAACAGCTGATCAACGCCGATTTGCGAAGTACGAGTCCAACTGCTTCTCATCACCGACAATGTGATACTCCACATTCCGCTCATCTGCCCACTACCTCCTCTCCCTTCCAAACCTCTTCCCCTGTACCTCCTTAAACCTCTTCCTGCCATACCTCCTCAAACCGCTTCCGCTCATATTTCATGAAACCTTTTCCTCCCATACCTCCTTTAACCCCTTCCTCCTATACCTCCTCTCTATCCAAAACAAACTTATCAGTTCCAATCTGTTGCAAAAGTAAAAACATTTAAACGTTCGCTCATCCTATTGCTACAACTTGTAAACCACCACTGGCATGAACGGATCCTATGACACCACAATACAACTGCCACGCACATGCATATATTTTCAACATTCCACAAAACTTTCCCTCTGTTTTAAGAGTATAGCATCAGTTTTGGAGACGAGTTGGCGACAAAACAGGGGATATATCTGTAGTTTTACCACCTATTATACCCTTTTCAGATTTTTTTTAACAAAAAAAAAACAAAAACCAACCTTCTGTCTTTACGCATCTGATTTTTTATGGGTTTTGGAATCATTTCTTCCACATCTTCTTTTTTACGCTGGCTCCACATGTTGTCTGCAAAGTATGAGTCAAACATCTTTACATCGCCGACATTGCCATGCTCCATGTTCCCCTCATACCTATTCCCCCCTCCCCCATACCTTGTGCGAAGTACGCTTCCAACAGCTTCTCATCCCTGACATTGTGATACTCCATATTCCCCTCATCTCTGTTCCTCATCATCTGTTCCAAACAAACTTTCAGTTTCAATCTGTTACAAAAATAAAGTTTAAACGTTTGCTAAAACTCACAAAACACCACCGCCATGATGGATGCTATGCTGAACGGACGCTGTGACACTACAATACAACTACCCTGTGCATGCACGCATTTTTCACGCTCCACAAAATTCCCTCCGTTTTAAAAGTATAGCAGAAGTTTTGGCGACGAGTTGGTGACAAAACAGGGAATACATCTGTAGTTTTACCGTTCACTGTTTGTGTCACAGGCATAAATTTATATTGCCCCTCCATCCCAAATAATTTAAAAGCATATATTGAAATTTGTAAATGTACATACATAATACATGTTTGGTCCCCCCCTCCCCCCCCAATAATTTCAAAAGCTTAATGTGTTTGGTTTATATTTACGGTAGTATTATGGTATGGCTGTGTTTTTTATGCATGTTAATAAAATTAATGTTATAATTAGCATGGGCTGCAAGTAATGCAAAGGGGAGAGGGAGATGGCTGTAATGCTTTATCATAGTCACTGATAGGACGGACACACGTTTCGCAATGTGTGGTTGCACATTAGCCTAGCATGCTGTTAATCTGGGTTCGGCTTTCAAAGGTGCTGAAAAAGAACACTTACCATTAACTGGTGGAACTGCATAACACGTTACTTACTGAATTTTTTCCAGTGTTACCAAAAAAGTTGTCGATGCCAAAAATGTTGCCAGTTGTTTTATGACCACTGGAAATATTTTGGTTGCCTCCAAGTTAAGTTTGTTGCCCTAAATTTTTCATTGTATGAAATGAGAAATTTTTCAGTCATTACAATGATAAAATAAATATTTATTCGTAAAGTTATTGCCATATTCGCTTGCATGTTAAGGAGTGAAAATAGGAATAGATGATTTGCCCATGATGCAATTCTTTTAATCATCATCTGTTGTACAGCTATGTTCTGTACAATTATCACTCTATGAGACAAGCGAATCTTCTGGCAAAAGAAGTAATTGTTTTCGACTTTTATATAGTTTCTGGTATGGTTTTCTCTGTTTCGCACTTAACCACACGTTAATGACTTCATTTGATTCAAAATCTTCGCTACGTGCAGATGATAGTGTTATTTGTATTAAGTCTGTTGTAACGAAAACATGCAGTTTGCTTTGCCAATTACCTTTTACCCTTTTCATGACAGAAAAACCTTGTTCACAATCCACACTCTGAGTTGGAAGAATAAGAGGCAAGTTTATTAATAAACAAAAAATCCTCATGGTACTCGATTTATTTACAGAACTCCAAACACACTTGGAGACATTCTTGTAGTTCGCGTACAAAAAATGTTTAAAATCAATCCATTCGCATATAATGCCTTTAACAGAACAGTTGTTTACATGCATAACATCATCAAATATTGTAATGCATTCGGTAATTTCTCTGTCCCTATATGTTCTTCCAAATTTTCTGGCCCAAATTTTGAAATTCAAAATGTTCATAGAATTTATGATTGAAACATCTTCAAATCTATTTTTCAGTGATTGAAGAAGAGATTTTATTGTACCTGATGAAGCAGCAAAATACTTGTAACCTTTGAGTTTTATTTTTACATTATGAAATATTTTTAAAGGCAGAATACCACTAAAGTTGATTTCTTGGCTTGATTCTAGTTTTTCCGTGTACATAAGGAATTGTGTAATGTAGAAAATACTTCAAGGAGGGGCAAATTTGGTAGTTGAAAATCTAATGATAACTGACTGAGAATAGGCAGAATGTCCATCAGAAAATGCAAGTATAAAATAAAGTTCTTGTGGGTAATCACTTTGAAAAGCTATTTTGACTTACCCTTCGCTTCAGCACTGTATCCACTTACAGAAAGCTGTTCGAGGTGTTTAATAAGAGCTAGATATAACTAATCAACTGCAGTTGCAGCTTCAAGAGAGACAGTAATTCGCCTTGTTCCATCAGCACACATGGGTTTCACAAACCTTGACTTCAATGCTCTGCATGCTGTTTTGAGGTTGTTCATATTTAGAGCATTTCTTGAATGGAAACAATAGATTCTCTGAAGTGTTTTTTGAAGTGGAACTTTTTATGATATGGAGAAGTATTGAAAGCTTCTTTGTGTCAAACTGGTAGCAGCAGTACAAAACATGTGTTGAAAATCTGATTATATATTGCATTTTAGCGATATTTTCAATATTATAAATATCGAGATTAAAAAAATAATTTTTAGTTGCCCAAGGTTAAAATTTTTTTTGTTTAATTTGCCTTTCTAAAAATTTGATTGCCGGGGCAAGTGGGTAACCACAAATCGACCCTTGCCTAGACGTATAGAAGCATGCATTGCCGCCAGGAGAGAGTTTCACCATCTATGGATCTATGCATTTAATGTGCAATTCCTAGCCATTGATGGGTCCTACGGCCTTGAATTTTTTATCATTTCCTTACCTGTGTATGTGCTGAATGCACATTTAATTTCAATAAAAACAGACAATTTCTTCATGGTGCTTCATTTGTTTTCCAAAAGAGTGTATTTATTATGTGCTTCGTGTACTTGGAGTTGAAAATAAAAGTTGCTTTTTGAAATATCCTACACTCTTTTGTTTTTTGTTTTATAATTTAATTTAAAAAATAATAATTTGAAAAAAAGAGAGAGATATATATATCAAAACAGAAATTTATGTTGTACCATTATTTTGTAGCGTAAAACTGTGATTTCAGCTGCTTGAGAAAAGTTAGTTTAAATCAAGAAGCCCATAAGATAATTGGCACTAATTTAATATGATTGTATATGCAGTAAATATGTACATCCTCCCTCACTGGTGTATTCTCCATTTCCAGGCAGTGGGGTGGCAGGTTGATGGTGATTATAATCTCCCATTGCCGCATAATTTTGTATACCTGCCTGCCTACTTACTTTCCTTTTTTTTTATTTATACAATTTGGTTTACAGGACAAGGTGACCAAAGAAAACATAATACGCATACATTATCATTTCCCTGACCTGTGGGATAACGGGGGGGAAAAGAGTTGATACAATAGCTGGCTTGACTAGTTTATATCATCCCAAGGCCAGTGGTGCACTAAATAATAACAGGCCCATAATGTCAATGTACTCCTGTTATTTATGAGTATAGAATTGTAGTTTTTTAACCTCTCCAAATGAACTTCCTGCATATGTTTATTATCCCACTGGTAATGGCAAATTTTGACTTTGAAAGTCCCGACTTTTTATGGTAAAGTTGCCAACCCTACAGTGTAGTCAGTTTTAAGGCTACTTCTTCTAAGGTATTCATGTGTATGTGATGGTACGTAGAAATTTCTATTCTACTGTGGATAATGGTAGCTGATGATAATGATATACATCATGGGTGCCCATGGGGG
>QLNU02015003.1:38702466-38723128 GCA_006491805.2 Dysdera silvatica | reverse complement strand
GTTAAAGCTGTACAGCATTTGTTACAGTCAGTACTTGTTATGTATTATTTGGGAGGGCAGAGGGAGTTTTCCCTAGAAGCTAATATTTAAGACAGAAATTGATAACCAATTACTTTCTCTCTGTATTTGTGTAACATAGTGCCTCATACAGTGCGCCGTTAATGCGGGTTCAACTCCTAACAGTGCAATAAATGCTTACTCAGAGATCTCATAAAGATCGCACTGCTCACTGTAGTCCGGGGTTTGGTTCCCTAGGCCTTAAGAGGTTCGGATTCCTCGGAAAACAGTAGGTCCCGGCGCAGCATGACCACTGTAGTCTTTGAGCCGTAAAACCAAAAAGAAAAACAAAAAAAAGTGCCTCATACCTTAGTGATTAGGAATGCTGCCTTGAGAGCATTTTGGCCAGGTTGGATTTCCACTGAGTTGTATGTAAATGTATCCGGGTTTGGATGACACGTTACACCGTCAATACCATCCCAAATTGCTCAGTAGTGCATTCGTGGGATGAAAAATACACACATATTTGAAACCTGCCCTCCCCCCCCACCTCTCCTTAACACTTTCACTGCTAACTGAGTTACCTGAGTTGACACAGGGAGCAAATACATTATTTCATATGATGACTACTAGTATACTCGTGTGAATTTATTTATTGCTGAAAGTAATGTTATATCTGTATTTAAAAAATAAAATAGAAAATAATTTAAAAGCATAAAAATGCAGATAGTATCTTCGTGCATGTGAATGGACGCACCTTGGTAGCAAACGTGTTAAAATCTGTGGGTGTGTGTGTGTATGTGTTTTGAAAATTTTTTTTTTTTTTTATAATTTTGATGTCTTGGACTTGTTCACCTGAAATTTAGATTCAAATTTTCAGACCTAAACTTTGAGAAGTTTTTTTAAAGCTTGAAATTGTACCAGAAAAAAGAACTCTTGCTAAATATCTTTTTACTTTTAGTGGGTTATGGATGCATTGATCTGTAATGGACTGGGGATTTATTTGGGAATATTGAGTTTGAAGTACCTGTCCATGAGGCCCTATCATTGGAGAGGGCTATGGAACATACCAACTTATGGAGGAAAACTCAAGCGAATTGCATCCCAGTTTGTTCCTCACAGCTGGATTGAATTTGACTGGAAGCCTGCTTCATCCTTTGTGCGTTGGATTTGCGTTTTAGGCATCATATTTATGGTAGGTTATTGAAGACTTTTGTCTCCGTTGTTGTAAAAATAATTATAGGTACTTTTTTTTTCTAAAATTAATTGTTAAACTTATTTCACTTATAGATGTTAATTGTGATAATTTAAATTTTTGAAAAATTTGTATTCTTTTGTAACTTAAATAATCTTAAATATTTCACCTTGTAATGGTTTTCAATTTTAAAGAATAGTTCGGTCTGACTAAGAGAATCACCATCGAAAAGACTTGAATTGTGAAATTTTGAGTGTTTCTCTTTCGAGGTATAACTTCATATTTCTAATGTAATATGTTGTTAAAAGATTGACAGAAAAGTCACAAAGGTAAAATTTTGTTCAAACCATTGTTTTCTTCTACAAGTTACCACCACTACTCACTGCAGTTTTCAATTGTATATCGAAAAGAGATGTTGCTATTTTTCTTCTAATTATATTTTTAATGCAAATTAATGATTTTAATATGAGTGAATGCTTATGTGTGTATGTATACAATAAACGTTTAGATTTTTTTCAGGAAGCTATAGATTCGCATGCAGCATGACCTTAACTGTCGTTGCACGGTAAAAATACAAGCATAAACCTAACACACTACAGAATGATGTGAAATTCTTAGTGCAAACTTTATTGGGTAGTTAAGGAACATTAAAACACACATACAAAACTGTGCTCTGTGATTGTGAAGTGTGGTCATGTTTTTGCCTAGTACACCATTAATCCGGGTTCGACTCCCAATAATGCAAAGAACGTTTACTCAGAGATCTCGTAACGAACGCATTGTTTACTGTAGTCTGTGGTTTTGGTTCTATAGTCGTTAAGAGGTTCGATTTCCTTGTAAAATAGTAGGTCCCGCCGCACCATGATCATTGTAGTTTTTGAACCCATAAAACCATGAACACACACACACACACACTGTCAAAGCCTTAAAAGGGTTGGATTCCTTGTAAAAAATCATGGGTCCCGGCACACGCAGTGTAACCTTTTTTGTTGTAGCATCTCATGTGACTAACAAATGTGACCATCTTTAAACATATTAATTTATCATTATTAAATGTCATATGTGATAATAGATCATGTTAAAAAAATTATACTTTGTAAGTCTTCCGTTATTCTTTCAATAGAACATTAAAAAATAATTGCTTTTGACTTTGTGTGTAATATTGTTTTTTGTTTTTTTATAAATTCTGTTTTGACTAATGTTTTAATTCAGCAACAACAACTGCGGTAAACAATTTTGATCAACAACTTGTCTGCTACAAACACCAACCAACAATAACCATGATGTCCTTGCATGATACAAACAAACAAAATTAAAACAAATCTTTTTCATTGCTGAATGCATTTTCAGAGATGTAATTATGGAATATCCTTTAACTGTACAGAAACAAGCATGTGGATTCTGCATGCAGAGAGTAATTTATTGGCAGTCCCATGCATTAAATGCATGACTGCCACCCCAGCATTCATGAAATGCTTGCATATTATGCACTTTGACAAAACTTTGGCAATTTTTGAAAAAACAGACTGAATGATTAAAAAAAAAAAAGATATTTAAACAACCATACACTGTATAAAAAGATTTTTTTTTTATTAATTTGCAATGTTTTGGCTACATAACCTTTCTGTAGTTTCAAAAATGCATGAAATTTTAATGCTAATAAAAAAGGAAATGTACACACTACTCGAGACAAAAATATGGAAATTCTAAATATCAAGACAAAAATATGGAAATTTTCTTGCTAGTACTTGATCTAACCACCATTGGTAAAATAACCCTTTTCCAATCTTCTGCGCTCCAGATTTCATGTTCTTTATTAACGATTAGTTATTTTCAGCAACAAAAGCAGATTTTGTTTAATGATGTTAAACAAAAGTAGTCGTCGCAAAGAAGAGAAATTCCATTCCTCCTGTGTTTCAAGTCAGATCAGATTTCCCCCAAGTGTGATGGTAAGGTTCCATGTTTGCTTATGGTGTTGGAAGTCTTTATTTCCTTAATAGGAATGTAAACAGTCCCTATTATGTTGAAATTTTGACAGATCACCTCATTCCAAGTGCAAATTATTATTTTCCATATGGCAAGTACACTTACTAACAGGATAGAGCACCATATCATACAGCCAAGAATACCACGGCATGGTTGCCGGAACACGATATCACAGTTCTCAAGTGGTCAGGCAATAGTCCTGACCTTAATCCAATTGAAAACATTTGGGAAAAAATGAAAAGGGCTATTGGTAAAGTGAAATCAGCTGCAATGGATGATTTAAGGAAAACAATTCATGATGTTTGGTATGCAATCACAAATGATGATTGTCAGCAGTTAGTGGAGTCCATGCCTCATAGATAGAATCCAAGCAGTTGTCATAGCCAAGGGTGGTTAGACCAAGTACTAGCAAGAAAATTGACATATTTTTGTCTTGTGTAGTGTTTATTTACATTTCCTTTTTTTTTTTTATTAGCATTAAAATTTCATGCATTTTTGAAACTACAGAAAGATTATGTAGTCAAAACATTGCAAATTTATAAAAAAAAAGTGTTCTTTTTGTACAGCGTATGGTTGTTGTTTAAATATCTAATTTTGTTTTTTAATCACTCGGTTTGTTTTTTCAATAATTGCCAAACTTTTGTCTAGAAGTGTACATATAGATTAACGTTCAGCGAAGAAAAGCTGAGTGTCATGCTACCAAACAGTAACTTCTGGCACTAAAGGGATGTCATAAAAAGGTTTAATTTGGTGTTTTTCCCCTTCCTATTGAGGTTTGTGCAGAGTTTTGAATAACCCTACTTTAATTTTTAGACTTAAATGGTATACAGTTATCTCATACGGTTTAAGCATAGTTTGACACTTAATGTTAATTATTATTATTATACATTTGTGTTTATTTACATTATTATTTATCTTTGAAAGTATGATCCATGGGATTTTTTTTATATCTTATAGTCACTTATGTTGGAGTTGAATACTTTCTATTTAAAATTTGTGCTGTGGTTACCTCCATCACATTTTTTGAATCTCTATCGGTTGCTTTTCGTGGTCTTTGCCGGAGCTGTTTCCATAAGGGAGGTTTTCCAGTATTTGGATGACCCGTAAGTAAAATGGTTTAATCTAAATTTCAAAAGTTTTGTTCAGTTATCAAGTTTTCAAATCTGGCCTTGTACTTTCACGGTTTCTGACCTGAGGCGTTTGAAAACATAATTTTTTTTTATGGAAAACGGATTTACGCGGTGAATAATACAATAGTTTAAATAATAACAATAAAATAGTTTGGCGAAGGGATGGTTTGATTGGCTTGATGACGGTACAAATGCCTAAAAGAATCGCATACCAAAAATAAGTTGACCACCACAGTCATGTGCTGCCGTTTTTTTGCATTGCTTTTCGATGACAACAAAAAAAGTGTAATTTTTCTTTTCATAAATATGCTTTATAGAGATGGTTTGTTTTATTTCCACACATTCTTTAAAATATGAAAATTCTACTCAAGTTTTACAGAAACTGCAGACAATTGGAAAAAGATTGGAAAAGGCAACTTTGCAAAAATTACTTTGAAAAGGCACTAAGGGTCGTTTTTTAGAACAGACATGAAGAGCGTGATTTTACAGAATAACACGTTCTTTAAGGATCCATAGCTTATTATTATTATTATATGTCAGAGTTCAATATATTTACTTCGGGGAACACAATTATAAACATATGATTAGAAAATCATTCCTATATCTCCATTATCTTCGTAAACAAATTAGTATTACTAAAGGGGACTCCTGAAGTAATTAAGGAGTGTTCAGATGAAGAGCAATCACTACTAACAAGACTGACACCCCACCTTTTTGAAGTTTTCCTTATGAAAACCTACTTTATTCTTTGGTTCAGTAGCCACTGAAAAGAAAATTTGTCGTATAATCGTAATTGTTGATTCCTCCTCACTCCTTAATTAGTGAAGGAGTCCCCTTTTGTAATCATGTACAGGGTGATCCAAATTAAACAGGAGTGTTCAGACCTCTCTGTAGAGAAAACTACTTGGCCAATTTCACCCAAATTTCGTACACATGCTCCCCTGAGTATGCGGTTTTGATTTCTGAAAGAAAACATTGAGTTCATATTTCGGTTGCTAGGGAAGGAAATGGCGCTGCGGAGCAGGCAATTTATTAATATTAACAACGAAAAAGTGTTTTAACATGCAATAACCTTTATTGCAATCACATGAAATTAACTACAAATTACAGTATACCGTAGGACAGTAGGTATGACTAAAAAAAGATTTGTGCAATAACTTTATTGCTATCACATGTGGAACCACACTATCATCACAGATACGGCTCGGTATGTCCGCCGTCTCTTTGCTCTAGAAATTGCATTCGATGCACAACACATTCCACGGCAGAACGTAACTCATTCGCTTGGAGGTGGGATACATGTTGCGAAATTCTGTCTTTTAAGACTGCTAAGTTCGGAACATTGCCTTTATAAACGCAGCTCTTTAAATATCCCCACAGCCAAAAGTCACAAGGGTTAAGATCGGGTGACCGAGGCGGCCAAGATGTTGAAAATGACCTGCTAATCACTCTGTCATCCGAAAAGTTTTGCCGTAATAATGTTTGAACAGGCAACGCGATGTGCGGGGGTGCACCATCTTGCATGAAAATTGTAGCGTCAAGCCAATTTCTCTGTTGAAGCGAAGGAATGACAAAGTTCCAGAGCATAAATGCATACCTAGAGACAGTAACAGAACATGTCATTGGCCCCGAGGCCGTATTTTCTTCAAAGAAGTAAGGACCAATGACGAAAGATGAGGTGAAGCCACACCACACTGTCACTTTTGGAGCATGCAACGGAATTTGTTGATGAACGTGGGGATTTGTGTCAGACCAAATACGGCAGTTACGTGTGTTTACAGCGCCATTCAAGTGGAAATGGGCCTCATCACTCCACAGTATCTGCCAAGGCCATTCATCATCCACTGTCATCCGAGCAATGAACATCAAAGCAAATGTTTTCCGCACGTCATTATCACCAGAAAGCAATTGCTGAGTGTGGGCTATCTTATATGGATAAAACTTCAGGACATTTCTCATAACTCTCCACACTGTCGTATATGGCATGTCCAATTCCCGTGATATCGCACGTGCACTACTGCTACCATGTGCACTTGCTGCTTCCTGCTCAACTACTGCAGTTGCAACTTCTTCAAATTGCTGCACTCGAGTTGGTTTGCGGCCTCGTCCTGGTTTAACGGTGAATGTTCCGCTCTTTTCGGAATGCAAGATTATTTTTCGAAGATTTGTAATTGTGAGAGTGCGTCTGCGTAAACCTTTTACCTGTCGAAATGCTTTAAGTGCCGCAGAAGCATTGCTATTTCGTTGATAAAAGAGCTTAACGAGTAACGCGCGATCTGGTAAAGTAAGTTTCATGACGGAGTCCTCGTATGGTGGAAAAATGCTTCACGACTCCTTATATAGGCAGAGGATGTTGCGCATGTTAAGTAATATGTAAATTGCCTGCTCCGCAGCGCCATTTCCTCCTCTAGCGGCCGAAATATGAACTCAATTTTTTCTTTCAGAAATCGAAACCGCATACTTAGGGGAGCATGTGTGCGAAATTTGAGTGAAATTGGCAGAGTAGTTGGAGGTCTAAACACCTATTTAATTTGGATTATCTGGTATGTGTGAGTAGAACCTCCATATAACGAAATGGATGGTTCCATGAAAAAGATTTATTATATAGAAAATTCGCTAGGTGGAAACGATGTATTCATGAACCAGGGCAGTGCAATATGATACCACAATTAAAATCCCGTTTTTCAGTAAACGACTGTTTCTCATAAATAACATTGAGCCATTTAAAAATAGATGTTTTTAAGTGTGAAATATACATGCATATAAAGGTGAGAATTGTTCAACTCTTTTCCTAAATGGAAATATATTTAGTACTTTTTTCACACACATTCATGCTTTTGTAGAAAAATTTCTAATATCCTGCTGCACAACAAATGGTGATGTTGATTCATCATAAAAGTGTTCGCACTTATTAACGCTTTACCTACCGCTTGCAACTGAAATGTATACATCGAAAAAACCAAATGATTCGATTGGAGATTATATGTGTAATATAATTTTTAAGTACAGTATTTTTTTTATGGGTAATATAATTAATTGAGCAGCAAACGCTGGCAGTTGAAAGACCGATTAATAGGCTACCGGATGTTAAGTGTTGGTGAAAAATAGCCTATTGATAGGCTTCTGGTAAAGTGTTAAGACATGTTTTGTTCGCCACACGTCTTAAAATCGTAATGCATTCCAACGGTATTAGGGAACCCAATGTCACTGACGTGACCACTTAATTTTCTGTTTTGGTCGTTAAAAATTTTATTATATAAAAATTTATTTCGTTATATAGAAACACTTTCATATGTAATGACCATGGGGATTTACTAAAGTTTTTCTATATAGAGAATTTCTCTATACAAAAGTTCTTTATATTGAGGTTCTACTGTATTTTGGTTATAACAATGGTGATTTTGTTTTACATGAGGAAGTCGGATATAATGACTGGACTTGACAGCCATTTGTTGGAACCATATGGATTTGAGGCAACACTGGGATCATACTGTTCCATTCAAATAAAAGAAGTTGGGCACATTGTTCGGTTAAGTGAATTGAATTTGTTTTTTGTTGAACCTCTAATGCTAAATTCATAGCAAAGGACTGATGTATTTGAATCCTCAATAAACCAAAGAACTATTATGTTCGCAGAGAGCAGATGTGGTTGTCTGTTGTATGAAATTAAAAAATTGCAGAAAATTCTAGAGTATATAACGTAGAAAACAAACGTTATCAATAATATTTATAATACTAGTGACTTCTGAACAGTGCCAGTTGAAGGTTTTTATAAGCCCTAGGCTGTAAAGATGTGTTAGGCCCTTGTGATATTTAATTATTTAATTAATAAATCATGTTTTTTTGTTAACATGTTCACTGCCAACTCCAAGTTTTCTCGCAGTTGGCACAGGGAACAAAAATACCATTTCATATGCCAACTATGAGTATACTCGTGTGAATTTATTTACTGTTAAAAGTGATCAATGTATATTTAAAAAATAAAACAGAAAATAATTTAAAAGTATAAAAATGTAAATAGGGACTTGGCTCATGTGAACGGACCCACCATATCAGATTAAATTAAACAACAATATTAATCAACGTTTATTGGCGTAGTGATACCAGCGCCGATGTTATGGCATGATTAGATGGTGAAACGTTCGAAAGAATTTCGTTTTTTGCGTTCAGTGGGGACGGAACCCACGATATATATGTATAAATACACCACAATATTTATATAAATGCACCATATCAGTTTTGGCACCGAACATGTTAAAGTTCATTATCTTCAATATTTAGGTTTGCCAGTAATATAAATTTCTCAGACATTTTTAAATAAACAAGATAATATACATCATTCCGACCCTTCTTCCAAAAAAAAAATAAATCAGTAATTTACATTTTGCAATGAAATTTTGATGTCATGGTGGTAATGTTTCTCAGTTACTAGGTCAATAGTGGTTAGTTTTAAGTTATACATGAATATACACAGAACTTTCTCCCTCTGGCTTATTGGTTGTGGCTCATTGCCTTTCTTTGTTAAGAATGTCATTACCATATACACATACCCATGCTTCTTATATTTTAGATTTCTGAATGCAACTACTATCATCTCACAAATCTCCATTAGCTTCTTTGTGGCTGCCATACTCTTGGTCAATATTGTACTAAGTTAATTTCGAGTAGTGTATCATTCATCATACATTTTATATTTCCATTCATCTATACACTTACACTTAGTGGTGATTGTGTTCCTGGATTTCCGTAAATTCTGGGAATTTCAACTTGCCTCTTCCGGGATTTCTTTTTAAATAATTTAAAAAAAAATTTCGTTTTTTTTCTATAATTTTTTATATTCCTTTGGAAATCAGTGTGTTTACCAAAATATTATGTAACTTTTCAGGGAATTTTTTGGTATGTTCAGAGAATCTGGTTTAGACTTACAATCACCCCTGTACACATAAGCAATCACATCTGCTGTCCGCGAAACGTAACAGTACCTATTTATTATACACCGGGAATTTAAATATGTTCGCCTTTTCTTATGCATTTAGCATTAGAGGTTTCACAAAAAACGAAATTCAGTTTTTCACTTGATTGAACGATTCATCCGATGTCTTTTATTTGAAAGGAACAGTATGACTCCAAGTTGTTTTGAACCCACATGGTTCTGATGAATGGCTGTTAAGTCTCATCCTTATATCTGATAGGAATTTTCCTACATAGAACAAAATTGTCATCATTATTACAGGTTTTGTCATTATGTATATGATGCTGCTATAACAGATATCTAGTAATGAAGAGAATAGAAAACCAAACTTCTTGTAAAATTTCATTATATGCTGTTGGTTGTCGTCTTTATAAACACTTTCAACTGTATTTAGCGTGAATATAAATATAATTTAATATATAAGTAATTATGTTCGTTAGATTTAGTGAAGTGGTTAAATTTTTCTTGCATCAAACTGGCCATTAAATTTTTAGCAATTCGCCAATATAGGTAAACTCAAATACTGAACTGAGACTATACGCAGCACATACCTGCCTGCCTGGAAAAAGTATATGACAGTATTGCCTTTAGAGGGCTAAATACTTAAATGTTAGTCATCAAGTTTAAACTTGAACAACGATAATGAAATAGAATGTTTTGCCACCAATTCTCTGTTGCTCAAACTACAGCTCATGTCATCAAACGGATTATAGGTGTCAAAACATCTCCTTTCTTTAATCCCCTCCCCTGGCAAAAAAAAAAAAAAATTGCCCTGGTGGCTTTGTGTATTAACCAATTTTCTTTGTAATTGTTCTATTTTTGAGAAGTGTAATGAAGTGGACTTCACAAACCTCTAATTTACAAACTGTTATGTTGGTCCCAAAAAGTATGCCGTAGAGGAAATGTTAATTCCCAATTATGAATGTTTGGTCTTATGAACTTTTGTAGCTTTCGCTGGGAGTCCACTGTAATAAGAATATTTATAATGGTTATTGTTAATATGATTTTGAAATTCTGCTCTTTTTGTGCTTGCAGGAATTGCAAAACCTTTGGAAGGCAATCATGGGTAATAGTGGCCATTATTGTTACAGAATTTCTAGTCATTGCAAAGTTCGATTTGGCAACAATAAGTAAACCGTTGCCTACACACGTTCTCTATTTCTGGATCTTGGGTCTCGTAGATTTAATATTGTGGACAGTGTGGAATTTCTTCCTCCGACCTCAACTCCAAGGATTCTGGCTTCAAAGAGGCTATTCTCAAACCAAAGAAGAAAATGCATGCATGGGAAGTGCCAAAGAAATAACTGAGTCAAATGGCGTTAACACAGTCCGTTTGCGAAAATTTTGTGATAACCGTTCATCATAAAAATAATTGTGACCATTGATGTATAAGCCTTTGTCCTTTAAAATAATACTTTCTATCCTGTTGCCAATCCTGGTTTACTTTTATAATGAAAATATTTTGTACTATATCTAAAATGGTAATACTAGAAATATCCCCTCCTATTTTTGAACTGTGAATATGTGTACTTGTATAATAAAGTTCTGGTTTGAGCTCTCTGGGTAACATTTACAAAATATTTTTCATAATTATTTTTTAGAATGTTTATTTTCGATGCTTCTTTTATGTAAGTGTGAAGGGTGCCAAAAGTGATATTTCTGAACAAAGCTCTCTCAAAGTCATTCGTACACAAATATCTGTTCTGAATATTTTAAATTTGCATTTTTATAATCTTTAAATAATCTACATCATTTACATGTTAGAAAAGTGAAAAAAAATTGTAAACATTTGTAAAAAAAATTCTGCCAGTACATTGATAAATTCAATCGTCATAAGACTGGTTATTTTTCGAAATTGTACTTTGCCCCTCAGTATCTTTTTTTACTGTGTGAAAGCATTCACTATAAGATTTAGGGATTAATGGAGCTGTTTTAAATTGTACAGGAACTTTTTGAATATTTATTATGTACTGGAAAAGACAAAAATTAAAGTTTCGATATTGGTTTAGAAGTTTAAAATAATAATAGACCGAAATGAAAGATTAAATTTTGTAGACATTATATGGAACATGTAGTTTCTAAGTTTTATGGAGTTTTTGTAAATGCGTTTGTAATTAATAATTTCAAATTAAATGGGATTGTCTGTGCAACTCTATATTGACAATGTTGTGCAATTTTGTAACTTTTATTTACTTATAACTGAATTTACAAAGAATTGTAAGTTGTGGTATTTTTTTTTATATGAACAGTGACTTCATGTTTTTTGTAAGTGTATGATTGAATGGATTGTTGTAGTTCACCTCTGATTAAAAAATTGGCAGCACTTTGTACAAATTTTGTTTCCAGTTTGACTTATACACGATATTTAATATGAATGTCAAGTCCAATTGAAACTATGGTATGAGCTTATTGGGTAATATTTTTATTTATTTATTGTTCAAGTTTGTAACTATTTTTGAATGATGGCTTCTATTTTCCCCACTCATTCACTGTGTGAAGCACTTGCAGTAAGGTTTATCGACCACCGTTGATAGACCAGTTTGTTATTTATATTAACTATTTATTTACTAACATGTATATGTTCACTATTTAATGCTTTGTTTTTTACAAATGTGGTTCTTTGTTATTTTGTTTTACATTAAAATTCTGAATTGAATAAAGTTGTTAGATGCTTATATCTTTTCTTGGCTTACTCCTTTTCCTGAAATTGATGGCATGTGGGCATGTTCTATCAATTTCCTGAATGGAGCAGACATGCTCCCTTACTGCGATTTATTAAGCACCCGTCAATTCTAGAAGTAAAGGCATGCTCCCTTAATTCCATAAATTAAGCATCCTTTAATCCCGTGAATGGAACAGCCACGGTCCACAGATTTCCCTTTTAATTTTAGGAAATACAGAGTTTTAGTATTTAAAAAAAAGTAGTTTGCATCGAAAACTGAAAAATTTACCCTTCAAACTCTGAGAATAATAGCCAATGAATTTAAAATCGCCAAGGTTTTCTGTAGTTTCCGGAGATGGGATAGCAGATATATTTTTTGTATCCCAGCCTTCTTGGTGACTCGGATGTGTTGTGTTTAGACTTTGTACATGGTACTTCTGTCTTGCAATACATGCAATTTCAGATCATCTTTTGCATGATTATCTCCTTTGAGAGAGCGTTGTAAAAGTTAGTTGGTGTAGGGTTGATGGGTTTCAAACTCATAATAAGGAATAAATTTCTGAAATTTTCACTTGCCACAGAAGTTTTCAAAATTAATGAAATAGTAGAAGAGTTGGTCTAAATATAGTCTAGGGTTTAAATATGGGCTAGCTGAAGTTCAGGGCCTGGTGAGTGCTGTCCTTTAGCGAGAATTATGTAAAACTGTGATTCAAGAAGTAATGAGGAATAGTAGGTCACTTTCTCTGTGTTCAGGTGTTGTGTTATGGAACGCGTTATTTTGTGTATTTTACCATCGCAAAAAATTCTATGAGTATATTTATTCTATTTTCGTAACAATAATATGTTTAACTAAGAATTAATTTGGTAAATGCACCATATTACTGACATTTTAAATTTATTTTCACATAAATCGTATAACGAATACAGTCATGTAGTAATGGCTGCCACCGCTCTAAGCGTCACTAAGCAAATGGTCTAAATATCGGCTAGCCTGTATTTAGACCTTTTTGTTTTGTATATTCTAATACTTCCAAAACTTAGATATAACCAGAGGCACGACAAGGATTTTTCATGGGGGGGGGGAGGGGGGGCGCTTACTATCCGAAAATGGAGCTTTACCTGCCCCCTCCTTTAATATTTTATTTTTTATCCCAGGATTTTGAAAAATCCCCATAACACTGGGATCAAGGAAAATTTTTCATTTAGGGCTACATCCTTGGATATAACTGTCCTCTTAGAGAAAATTAAATATTTTGCTGCTCGTAGTCGAATTCGTAACACACAGATTAATATGTTGTATTCATCACAAAACACACCGTTTGCAATAAATTTACACAACCCACTTTAGTCTTAAAATATGGACATTTATTTTTTTTTCGCTGCCCCCTTTTTTTTACACTGAGTGCAGGTGTTAAAAAAAGATGTGTATATTTGCGATTTTTGTAAATAGGCTGTTAGCAAGTTTATTATTACCAGTAATTTTTCATGCTTTTAAATATTTCAATATGAAGCTTTTCTTTATCGTATCAAAAATTCATTTTATTTTTTTATAATGTATTTTTCAAGTCTAATGTTGCAATTAATCATTTATTTGAAGTAAAAAATGTCTTCACATATACAATGTTCTTTCTTAATTAGTATTTTACAATATTTTGAGGGTAGCCCTTCTATAGACCACATTTTTAAAAGTCAACAATTTTACTTTTACATTTAATTAATAATTCAAAGAAAACATTATTTTTAGAAAATTTATTTTTGTATCGTATTATGAAGTAGACATGTTCTGGCTATATATTACAGTATCGCATGTTGAAAATATTCAAGGGTTTGGCTACAGTTCCTGAAATAAAAGTGGTAGCCCATATTTAGACATCTCCTCTACAAGAAATAACACATGGTTTGACAATTTAATAATTTTATTACATAATTCTGATGACACAAGACAAAATATATACTAATGCTATAAATCTTGGTTAAATAATATAACCAGTGTAGAAACTTAGTTTTTTAGTTGCTTTTGGCATATTTTAATAAAGGTACATCATATTGGGGAAAAAAAACAACTTTGTCGCGAATTTACAGTAATCGTTAATTTTCATTTAAATCACCGGAACATCTATTCTCTTCATCGGCATAATTATTGTCTATGTAGGATATACGTATATGTAGGATTATATCAGTGTAGGAGCGAGGACACATACTTGCAATTGTAGAGTTGTCCTACCGAACGTACGATATCTGGCTATAGGCACGTATGTACGGTTTCATCTTGTCTGGTGCAGAATTGCCCTTGCTGTTCCCGTGCCATAAAAATACAACTATAAAAAAATAATGTCTAGGTTGATCAAGCCTGTTCAGTGTGGTTCAAACCGATGAGAGCTAAGGGCGCAGTCATTAGTGGCCCAATGGTTTTGAAGCAAGCAAAGGAGTTTTCAACATTGCTTGGAATTGAACATTTCGAATTAAGTAACTGGTGGTTAAGAAGGTGGAAAAATAAAGAAAACGTTGCATTCCGTCTGCTGCAATAATTAAAATCAACTGCTGATCATGGAAGTGCAATTGACTGAATTAAAACCATGCTGCCTAATTTAGGGAATAATTATGCAGAAAAAGAAATTTATAATGCTGATGAATCAGGACTCTTTTATAAAATTCTCCTAACTGGAACATTAGCGTTTAAAGGTAACAAAATTGAGGGAGTAAAATCACAAAAAGATTGTTAAACATTGCTCTTTATTTGCAATATGGATGAACCGAAAATCATATTTTTTGTACAGGACGTTCTAAAAACCTGCACTGTTTTCGTAAAAGAAAAGTGCGCATACCATATTATGCAAATATTAAGTCTTGGATGACAAGTAGCCTTTGGAGTAAAATATTATTTTAATTAAATAACGAAATTGCGAAACAGAAAAGAAATACTTTTAACTGACAATGCACCTTGCCATAAACTTGGCTGTGAATTCAACCTGAAGAACATAACCAATTTGTATCCCCAACCACGACATCGATAATACAGCCACTTGATCAAGGGATATGTGCTTTACTTTTTTAAGATTACTATCGGCGACAAAATTTTCGCAAGCAGCTTCTTTTTCTTGAAGAACAGTCTTTATGGAAGTTTACCAAAACTATTAATGTCTGGGAAGCAGTGAATATCATCAAGCAGTCCTTGGACTTAACCATAGCTACTACAATACGAAATTGTTTCAGAAAAGTTGGAGAAAAGTTGGATTTTCTCGTCTGGTTGACGTGTGAGAGTGAGTTACTTGAAGAAAGCTCAATAGTGAAAATCCCAACAGAGATTCCAGAAGACGAATTTAATGATTTTGTCGAGGTTGATTACGATTGAAACTGCTATGGTAAACTTACAAATGAAGAGATTCTCAATGAAGTCATAAATGCGAAAGGTAATTTAGATCCCGTGGACGAAGAAATAGTACCATATGAAGTGAAAAATGCGCTTACTCGTGAAGGAGCTGCTTCTGTTCTAATGCTTTTGCAAGATTATTTAAGATTAAATAATTTTGATATGAAAAACGTATAATGCTTTAACAGATCAAATCTTTACTCAGTCATCAGAACATCTATGCGTGCAAAGGAAGTTAACTGATTTTCTCACTAATGAAGTACAAATGTTTAAGTACTACTATATTATTTCTTGTTATTTTTATTAATGGAGTGTATTTGATTATTTTTTATTAATGGATAGTACTGTATATTATAAGTATTGAAGTGTATATGATATATAAAATTAGAAGTAGGAATATCTAATTTAATAAAAAAATACTATAAAATTTAATGAGTAAATTATTTGCACACAATGGTTCACAAAATACCTCTTATATGCATAGGATTTCGTTGACGCACCCATTTGCATATATATATATGCAGTTTCGACTATAGTTCTGTGTTCTCAACGACTTGGTCTTGTATGACGACCATGAATCCTTCCCTTTCAGACTGAAAAGTTCCTTCTGTCAACCAGGGATTTAAAGCTTTCTTACCTGCGCGGGTTTGTTGCAGGTCTGTTATGATGCCTGCCATGTAGTGTTTTACCCGCCTATGTACACTGAAGTGCCAGAAAAACTGGTACAGGCGTGCGTATGCAAATAACGGAGCTTTGCAACCAATCAGCGTAACGCGATGCTGTCGGCAGCGCCTATATAAGACAAGAGATGTCTGGCAAAGCTATTAGATCGGTTCTTGCCGCTACAATGGCAGGTTATCAAGATTTAAGTGATTTTGAACGTGGCGTTATAGTCGGCACAAGAGAGATGGGACATAGCATCTCCGAGATAGCGACAAAATTTGGATTTTCGCGTACGACCATTTCACGGGTATACCGTGAATATCAGGAATCCGGTAAAACATCAAATCTCCGACAGCGGTGCTGCCGGAAAAAGACCTTGAAAGAACGGGACCTTCGACGACTGACGAGAATCGTTAAACGAGATAGACGTGCAACACTTCTTCAAATTGCCGCGGATTTCAATGCTGGGGCATCAACAAGTGTCAGCGTGCGAACTGTTCAACGAACCATCATTGATATGGGCTTTCGGAGCCGAAGGCCCACTCGTGTACCATTGTTGACTGCACGGCACAAAGCTTTACGCCTCGTCTGGGTCCGCCAACACCGCCATTGGACTGTTGATGACTGGAAACACGTTGCCTGGTCTGACGAGTCTCGTTTCCAATTGCATCAGGCGGATGGACGTGTACGGGTATGGAGACAACCTCATGAATCCATGGACCCTACATGTCAACAGGGGACTGTTCAAGCTGGTGGAGCTTCTGTGATGGTATGGGGCGTGTGCAGTTGGCGTGATATGGGACCCCTGATACGTCTAGAGACAACTCTGACAGGTGACACATACGTAAGCATCATGTCCGATCACCTACACCCATTCATGTCCATTGTGCATTCCGACGGACTTGGACAATTTCAGCATGATAATGCGACACCCCACACATCAAGAGTTGCTACCGAGTGGCTCCAGGAACACTCTTCTGACTTTAGACACTTCCATTGGCCACCTAAATCGCCAGACATGAACATTATCGAGCATATCTGGGATGCCTTGCAACGTGCTGTTCAGAAGAGATCTCCACCACCTCGCACCCCTATGGATTTGTGGACTGCCCTGCAGGATTCCTTCAGACATTAGCCGAGTCCATGCCACATCGTGTTGCGGCACTTCTGCGTGCGCACGGAGGGGGGCTACACGATATTAGGTAGGTGTACCAATTTTTCTGGCACTTCAGTGTATTTAATTTATGCTGTGCAAGGAAGCTGCTTCCTCATGAGCGCTAAGTGCAGCAGAGTATGAGAAGTACCTATTCGGTTTGTTGCTTGGATGACAGGGAAGTATACAGGGTGTCCCAAAAATATCGACTTCAGCTCTATCCAATTCCTTAAATATAATTCCTTGATCCTAGACATATGTATTAACCCATTTTCGGCCAACTTTGCGTTAATGCAACATTATTTTCGGGAATTTTTTTCTATTTCCTAATTAATTTTTTTTCCCCTAAAATTTTGGCATATCATATTCAGAAAGATTTGACCTTACTAAGTATAATTTTTCGAAAATGGAAGCAAGTTAAATTTCCTGTTTATAATTCTTCATTTTTACGTGTTTTGAGGGATTTTCAAAGACCCATTTTTGAGAAAGTATAGTAATTTGGACGAATATCAACATTCTTTTTTTTTTAAAACCATATTTCAGATGTCGACAGTTCGTAAAAAATGGAAACTGCAAAATATAATAGTTATAAATATGCGATATTGAAGAAAGAAAATGTTGCATTAACGCAATGTTGGCCGTATACGGAGTCGGCTTATCGCTGCACTCTTTCGTTTGGGGCAACCTTGGGTTTGGTTCTGTTTTTTCCATTCTTTCTTTGTGTTTATTTTGACCAGCATTATCGATAGTACTGCCGATAATGTTTACTTTACCAAGCATTATCGACGGTATTGATAATGCAATCTAACTTTTGCTACTTTGTTTCCTTTGTTCTATAAACATTTATATATTTCAGAATTTGACGTTTTCCAAGATTTTTACACTGTAATTTTTTACGGTTATAAAATGTAATAATTAGTTATTTGATTTAATACCCATTATGAACAAAGAGCTTTTATTTATTATGTTTATTGAGTATATATATATGGCCTGCAAAAGGGTTGCTGGTATCTAACTGGAAGGAGACCCACACGCTGAACGTATGTGACGATGTGTGGAACCGGCCAGGCCAGTAACCTAGTGTCCTACCCCGCCTTCAAGTGGTGCAGGCTGAGCTTTCTATTTATGTGGCAAATTAATATTTGCTGCACGGATAGAAAGGCGGAAGGGGAGGGCTAATTCACCAACCCGTCTAGCCAGCGTGGTGAAATTATGGCTAATTCCTCCATTATGTTGACACACCAGAAACCATGGCCCCTAGTCTCCAGGTGCTGGAGTGCTCCTGATCAAGGCAGCGGTCAGTGTGGCATGAAAGCAGGGGGTGCTAAGAATCACTGGAATGGCCCAGGCTGCCGTTTGTTATTGACCTTGGCAACGTATAATGGACGATCCCTTGCTTCTGAAGCAAAACTTCAGGAATTGGAAGAGGAACTAGACAAGATCAAATGGGACATTGTAGGACTCAGTGAAGTTAGAAGAAAAGGTGAAGAGTTGGTGGAACTGAAAAGCGGACATTTGTTTTACTATAGAGGAACGGAAACTGGAAGAACAAGTGGTGTTGGCTTCTTAATCAACAAAAGAATTAAAGACTGTCTTCTGGAAGTTGAAAGTACATCAGATCGAGCAGCGAGGCTTGTTGTTCAACTAACCCAGCGATACCAACTTCAAATAGTACAGGTATATGCACCAACATCAAGCCATACCGACGAAGAGGTTGAAGAATTTTATGAAGAAATCAAAGAGTTACACACCAAAGGGAAACAACATATCAAGCTCATCATGGGGGATTTCAATGCAAGAATTGGACAACAGGAACAAGGAGAGACATCGGTTGGTAAATACGGATATGGGGAAAGGAATGAACGTGGCGATCAACTCATCGAATTTGCAGAAGCTGAAAACCTTAGCATCATGAATTCATTTTTTAAGAAGAAACCGCAAAGAAAATGGACATGGAAACACCCAAATGGGGGAACTAGTGAAATTGACTATATCCTGGCAAACAAGAAATCAATTATTGAAGATTGCAGTGTACTGAACAGATTTAATACTGGAAGTGATCATCGAATGGTGAGATGTAAAGTGCACTTAAATACTAAATTAGAACGACAGAAGCTCATTAGGAAACAAGTAAGTAAGAGGGTGGATCTAATGAAACTGAAAGTAAATACCGAGGCATTCAAGTTGGAATTAAAAAATCGCTTTTCTGCACTGGAAGGACTTATTGATGAAAGTGATATCTCAGAAGCAAATGAAAACATTGTTAAGACAATAGTTGAAACTGCTGGGGAAATTGGTGGTGTAATATGTAAAAAGCAGAATAGCAAATTATCTGAGAAGACGAAACAACTCATGAAAAGGCGAAGACTTATGAAGGTGGACAATCAAAATACCAGTTGCAAGATCGAGTATGTAGAACTTTGCAAAACTTTGCGCAAAAACATGAAAGAAGATATAAGAAAATTCAATTGTGAGTTAGTAAGGAAGGCCATTGAAAGCAACAAGAGCCTTAGGGTTGTTAAAGGGAGTTTGTCTATTGGGAAGAAACACATCATTGCATTAAAAGGAGAGGATGGCACTGTAACAAGAAATAGGGAAGAAATACTTAGAAGAGTTGAAGAATTCTACAAAAAACTATATGAAAGTAACAGTGGATTAAACGAAGACGCCGAAATAGTCGAAGGAACAGCTCCTAAAATCTTAAAAGAAGAAGTTTCATTTGCAATAAAAAATATGAAGAAAGGAAGAGCCCCTGGTGATGATGGTATTACATTAGATATCCTAAAAGAAGCTGGAGAATATGTAGAAGACATACTTGCAAAATTCTTTACCAAATGTCTTAACAGCGGTAACATACCAAACCAATGGGATTCTGCAACAGTAATTCTTTTGCATAAAAAAGGTGATAAAGAGGATTTAAAAAATTACCGACCAATTAGCTTGTTACCTGCTATTTATAAAATCTTCACAAAAGTGCTAACACATCGCCTGCAGAAAAAATTAGATGCAGCTCAACCAAGAGAACAAGCTGGATTTCGAAGTGGATTCAGTACAGTGGACCATATTCAAGTATTAAGAGAATTAATTGAAAGAACACATGAATATGAACTTCCATTGTGTGTGGCATTTATTGACCATGAGAAGGCCTTTGACTCTATTAAAACATCAGAAGTCATCAACTCTTTAAGATCAACAGACGTCGAGGATGTGTACATTGATATGGTGAAACATGTGCATAAAAATGCAAGTGCAAAATTTCGGTTACATAAAGATACCAAAACTATTAAAATTGGTAAAGGTGTGAGGCAGGGAGATACCATTTCTCCAAAACTTTTTACTTCAGCTTTACAGATGATTTTTCAGCAAATAAATTGGAATAACAGGGGAATAAAAATAAATGGTGAATATTTAAATCATTTGCGGTTTGCTGATGACATTGTTATTTTTTCAACGAACCCATCAGAACTCCAAGACATGGTACAGGAACTCTCATCTAGAAGTAAAGAAGTTGGACTTAAGATGAACCTACAAAAA
>QLNU02015003.1:38690349-38702366 GCA_006491805.2 Dysdera silvatica | reverse complement strand
TGAAATTATGGCTAATTCCCTCCATTATGTTGACACACCAGAAACCATGGCCTCTACTCTCTAGGTGCTGGAGTGCTCCTGATCAAGGCAGCGGTCAGTGTGGCATGAAAGCAGGGGGTGCTAAGAATCACTGGAATGGCCCAGGCTGCCATTTGTTATTGACCTTGGCTACGTTTAATGGACGATCCCTTGCTTCTGAAGCAAAACTTCAAGAATTGGAAGAAGAACTTGACAAGATCAAATGGGACATTGTAGGACTCAGTGAAGTTAGAAGAAAAGGTGAAGAGTTGGTGGAACTTAAAAGTGGACATTTGTTTTATTATAGAGGAACGGAAACTGGAAGAACAAGTGGTGTTGGCTTCTTAATCAACAAAAGAATTAAAGACTACCTTCTTGAAGTCGAAAGCACGTCAGATCGAGCAGCGAGGCTCGTTGTTCAACTAACCCAGCGATACCAACTTCAGATAGTACAGGCATATGCACCAACATCAAGCCATACCGACGAGGAGGTTGAGGAATTCTATGAAGAAATCAAACAGCTACATACCAAGGGGAAACAACACATCAAGCTCATCATGGGAGATTTTAATGCAAGAATTGGACAACAGGAACAAGGAGAGACATCGGTTGGTAAATACGGATACGGGGAAAGGAATGAACGTGGCGATCAACTCATAGAATTTGCCGAAGCTGAAAATCTTAGCATCATGAATTCATTTTTTAAGAAGAAACCGCAAAGAAAATGGACATGGAAACACCCCAATGGAGGAACCAGCGAAATTGACTATATACTGGCAAACAAGAAATCAATTATTGAAGATTGCAGCGTACTGAACAGATTTAATACTGGAAGTGATCATCGAATGGTGAGATGTAAAATGCACTTAAATACTAAACTAGAAAGGCAGAAGCTCATTAGGAAACAAGTATGTAAGAGGGTGGATTTAAAGAAATTAAAAGAAAATACCGAGGCATTCAAGTTGGAATTAAAAAATCGCTTTTCTGCACTGGAAGGACTTATTGAAGAAGTTGACATCTCAGAAGCAAATGAAAACATTGTTAAGACAATAGTTGAAACTGCTGGGGAAATTGGTGGTGTAACCTGTAAAAAGCACAATAGCAAATTATCTGAGAAGACGAAACAGCTCATGAAAAGGCGAAGAGATATGAAGGTGGACAATCGAAATACCAGTTCCAGGATTGAGTACATAGAACTTTGTAAAACTCTGCGCAAAAGCATGAAAGAAGACATAAGAAAATTCAACTGTGAGCTAGTAAGGAAAGCCATTGAAAATAACAAGAGCCTTAGGGTTGTTAAAGGAAGTTTATCTGTTGGGAAGAAACACATCATTGCATTAAAAGGAGAGGATGGCACCGTAACAAGAAATAGGGAAGAAATACTTAGAAGAGTTGAAGAATTCTACAAAAATCTATACGAAAGTAACAGTGAATTAAACGAAGACATTGAAATAGTCGAAGGAACAGCTCCTAAAATCTTAAAAGAAGAAGTTTCATTTGCAATAAAAAATATGAAGAAAGGAAGAGCCCCTGGTGATGATGGTATTACATTAGATATCCTAAAAGAAGCTGGAGAATATGTAGAAGACATACTTGCAAAATTCTTTACCAAATGTCTTAACAGCGGTAACATACCAAACCAATGGGATTCTGCAACAGTAATTCTTTTGCATAAAAAAGGTGATAAAGAGGATTTGAAAAATTACCGACCAATTAGCTTGTTACCTGCTATTTATAAAATCTTCACAAAAGTGCTAACACATCGCCTGCAGAAAAAATTAGATGCAGCTCAACCAAGAGAACAAGCTGGATTTCGAAGTGGATTCAGTACAGTGGACCATATTCAAGTATTAAGAGAATTAATTGAAAGAACACATGAATATGAACTTCCATTGTGTGTTGCATTTATTGACTATGAGAAGGCCTTTGACTCTATAAAAACATCAGCAGTCATCAACTCTTTAAGATCAACAGACATTGAGGATGTGTACATTGACATGGTGAAACGTGTGTATAAAAATGCAAGTGCAAAATTTCGGTTACATAAAGATACCAAAACTATCAAAATTGGTAAAGGTGTGAGGCAGGGAGATACCATTTCTCCAAAACTTTTTACTTCAGCTTTACAGATGATTTTTCAGCTGATAAATTGGAATAACAAGGGAATAAAAATAAATGGTGAATATTTAAATCATCTGCGGTTTGCTGATGACATTGTTATTTTTTCAACGAACCCATCAGAACTCCAAGACATGGTACAGGAGCTCTCAACTAGAAGTAAAGAAGTTGGACTCAAGATGAACCTACAAAAAACTAAGATCATGTTCAATAATTTCGTAGAGGAAACAAAAATACAAGTTGACAACATTGAGCTAGAAATTGCTGATTCATATATTTACCTTGGCCAGCTGATTTCAATGGATGGCAACATTATGAAAGAACTCAACAGACGTATTAAACTTGGCTGGAGTGCATTTGGAAGAAACAGTTTTATCCTGAAGGGGAAATTGCCTTTGTGTCTAAAAAGAAAGGTCTTCAACCAGTGTGTATTGCCAGTCCTCTCTTATGGATCAGAGACATGGAGTCTAACAGTTGGAGCAATACGAAAGTTACAGACAACGCAAAGGAGCATGGAGAGGTGCATGCTTGGAATAACTAGGAGAGATCGAAAAAGAAACACTTGGGTGAGAGAGCAAACTAGAGTAGAGGACATCATTGTTAAAGTAAAAGGGCTGAAATGGCGATGGGCTGGGCATATTGCAAGAAGAACTGATCAACGATGGACAACAGAAATTCTGAACTGGATTCCAAGAGACCACCGAAGACCTAGAAAACGTCCTCAAACTAGATGGGTGGATGAAATAAGAAAACAGGTTGGGGTGACGTGGAAACGAATGGCCCAGGATAGACTTGTGTGGAAAGCATTTGGAGAGACCTTCATCCAGCAGTGGATAGATAATGGTTGAATATGATGATGATGATATATATATATAGAAAATGAAATAGGTGTTCCTACAACCTTCGCTCTCCTCCCCATGGGCGTAGCCAGCTTTCCATCTCGTTGAACAAACCACTGGTAACCCGAAATATATTATCAAAAATACTAAAATATACCCAAATGTACTTCAACTTTTATTTCTAGGGGGGGGGGGGCAAGAGCCTTGCCTACACTCATGCCCACTTCCCATCCCTCAGTAATTATAGCTCGTTAGTACTCTTTCCTTGTAGTAAAAAAAATACTTTCCTTGATTTTGGGGCCACGTGCTGTGATTTGGTCTAATCTAAATTCTAATTGCGATCTAGAAAATTTTCATTGCCTAATTGGAATTTTATTAAATAATTAGGCTTCTATTAGGTAAATATAATTTTATTAGATAATTAAAATTTTATTAATTGGATTTTTATTAGATAATTATTCAGATAATTATGGGAATATCTGTAAAAGCATTTTAAAAAGCTTAAAATTGCTGTTATGTGAAAATTGCGTATTATATAGAGATCCTGCATTTTGTACTTATATATGAACTGATCTCGTTAACGCAACGTTTTGCCGTTGCCCAACCACATGCTCTAGATTTTTTTCAATAAAACATTGCCATGGTCATAAAAAAAAAACATGAATTTTTATGCAATTTCACCATAAATTTCTATACTCGGCCGTTAATGGGATAAATTACGAAATGGCGTAAAAAAAGGTGCAGAATTTTATGAAATCGATTAAAATTGCAGAGGATTATTTTTGAAGAAATACAAAATTTAAATTTTTGTATGGTCCCTGTACACAAAAATGTCCAATAAGTGAAATGTGCCCCATAATCCAATAGGTCAATATACAAAATTTCAGCATTCTGGTGTAAAGAGCACCAGAGATATGGAAACCCATAACGGACACACCATTTTTTAAAGGGAGCTAAATGGAGCGACTGGCACGGTTCAAAGAAATTTGCTTTCTATAATAGACCAAATATTTCACACACTTCTCTAAAAAGTAGTCCAAGGGGGAAGGAAATGGGTATCAATGACCTAGACTGGGGATCTTTAACCTTTGAGGGTGTTGTGTTGAAGTAATACTTCAGTCTCAATTATGGTGCCAGCATGCATCATCCACAGTTTGCGAATATTTATTTTGCCATTCAAATAAGCCCGTAGCTCTAGATGTTTGTCACAGGGGGATATTAAAATTTGTTAATGTTAAAATGCATTTTAATATATCGTCAAGCAGGGGTGACTCATTTTTCATCTTATTTTTCTTTAAAACCTTGGAAGTGGGTGAAATTTGTTTAAAGAAAAAGTTTTCCCCTATACTTAAATGTTTAAAAGACAATTTTGTATATATTTTAGAAATATTGAAAATTTAAAAGTGCAATTTTTTTTCAAAAAAAGTGGGATAAAGTCACCCTGGCTTGGGATGACTGTCGTGATTCAAAAAAAAAAATCATTCAACGAACCTTCACAGAAGGCTTGGATAAAATTCCACCCTTGTATTCACGCCTTGGGAGAGCAGTTACAGGCAGTTTGATAAATAAGGTAAAAATATTATTTGCTACCTTTCTACATAATGTAGAAGCAAGTTTTCCAAAAAAAGTTGCTTACAAGCAAATTTCGCAGAAAAAGCATTGGGGGGGGACTGCAGTGTTGCCATTTTCAACTAAAACTTTAAAATTAAACATTTTATGTTCAAGCCAGTACTTCTACCCACCGGAATCTGGTTTTATTAAAACATTTCGACGAAACAGACGAGTTCCCACCACATTTACCTTTCCCCCGTTTGGTGGGACAGAGTCACGTGACTGTCTACCCTGAGGTACCCCAGGGTAGACAGTCACCTCGGTTGACGGTATTTAATACTAAATATCGAAGTAGACTAATATTGTTAATACCAATGAATAAGTTTAACTGAAATTTTGCATTGAAAACTTCGAGATATACTAACATTCATGCTTTCCTTTTCTATAGAGTAGATGAAGAATTAAACCTAAAAACGGGATATGAACAAGATCTACCGTAGAGATGTTTTGAATATTTTTAACCTCGAAGAACGATTTCCATTCCATGTAAAATTTTATTTTAAATACTTTGTTTTGTATAAAATTCCCAAATAATTTATTTGGGTAAAGACTTTTCCAGGGGGAAGGAGTTGATTACATTTCAAGGGGGGCTCAGCTCCCACAGCCAGGACCGGATTTAGGGTATGATGCGCCCTGGGCACAACGATCTTTGGCGCCCCCCTCCATTGGCGTCACTAAGGGCTAACCCCTAGAAGATTCCTAAGCATCAAAGTATACTGTTTAGCCCCCTTAGAATATAGATCAGCCCTCTAGACTTTGAAGCTAGTTAGGTCCGTGCCCCCTCTCGCCGTACTAGCAGAAACAAAGTTGTCGTTCCGCACCCTCAAATGCGACAAAAAATCTGAGGATAGGCTAATCATAAATATCGCTCCTTCCCTATCTTATGTGCATTATTATAAGATAACTAAATTTATTTATAAAAATATCGTTTAGTTGACGATTTTACTGATTTTTGGATGGGGGCAAGGGCGAATGCAAAATAAAATTTAAGGGAGGGCGCGAAGTTTGAAAATTTCACTTGCAAGTTTAGTTTTAAACATTTACTTGAAAATAATCCTTTTTAATTCAAACTTATTCTCGTCGGGGTGGGGGGCATGCCTCCTGCCTGGACCCGGCTTGGGTTTCACGCACTTTTTCAGAATTTGATTTAGAAAAAGGGTGGAGGGTGCATTCTCGGGGTGAGCTGATCGACAGATTTCTACGGTAAATAATTTGCAATTAAAAAAAAAATCCGCAGCCTCTTACGCCCTGGGCAAGTGCCCAACGTGCCCATTTATAAATCCGGCACTGCCCATAGCCCCAGCCTGGCTACGGCTTTGCACTCAAGTAGTAACAAAGTATATATATATATATTTTTTTTTTGAATTTTAAAGATTGTATCCGGAATATTGTTTTTAAATCACTGCTAAAAACTGATCCGCTTTGCTGACCCCTAATCTGGTGCATAAAAAATAGACCACTTAATCTACTTTCATCTGGAAAATACATCTGGAAACAATTTTCAAAAAATATAGCTAAAGTAATATGGAGACCTATTTTCAACAATCAGTTCTGACAATTAAAAAATTGCGATATCTGAAATTCTCGTTCTACATTCATCCTTGGATAGTTAAAGTGTTCCATTATTTTCTAGTGCGCTCTAGTTTCCAGTAAAGTAATTGAGCCATCTAATGTTATATTCGTTTTATGATTTAAAAAGTTATTTAAAAGAGCACAAGGACTTCGTAAACACAACATAAGCCTAACTTCATGGTTCCCTCCTCACTTCATTTAAGGTATTGAGGCTTTACTTAAAAGGAATGACTGTGCGAAGTCTTGAAAATTTTCCTTGCCCTATTTTGGTTTTCAATGAATGTGTGTGGCATGTGCTGATTGACGAGATTCTAGGTTCGAAAAGAATTGCATTTACTCAAATGGCATCCCAGCTTGATAAAAGTTACTCATGATATGTTCTTGACGCGTGTATCTTCGGTACATGCTTTCGTAAAGACTTTTCACTATACTACTACCACTAAGGTAGCGAAGTGGGGGATGGGAAGGGTGGCTTCCAGAGGTGGCGCTGTATTCCCAGCATTTTGCTGCCGAAGCAAAATTGCAAAAATTTCTTTTCAATTGAAAAGCAACTTTGCTGCATATATCAACTAGTAAAAAGTTGCAGACGTATTGAAAAATAGTTTATTTTCCTTATAAAAATATCGTAAAGTTGAATAATGAAGTTAATCTAACATAGTAAATTAGAAATCGAAATATACGAAATATTTTCTTCAAAAGTTAAAAAATTTTTGGCAGCAGAAACTTGGGCAGTAAGCTTCGCAAACGGGATACTCCGATCCAGCTGGCTACATCGGTCTGTTTATGAATATACCAGAATCCAAGCACTATGGGCGCATACTTCAACACCAGCCATACGTAGTATGTCCTAAAAAATAAGCAAGAAGTTATTAAATTGAGATTTCTAATTTTTAAGTTACCTTGAACCGTCGGGTGACAGCTAGGAAACTGCAAACCCAAAATCGTCCTGCAATATATGCCGCAAAACAAATTAAGGGAAATAAAGTTAAATTATATACAAGCTTTAAATATTTAATTAAAACTATGGACAAAGATTCCAAACTCCGGACTAAAGTGTATAGAAAAACTTTATGCGTTCTGTGATATTATTTTGAGTTATACCCATAACCCATTAATTTTCTGAAACGAATGAGCAAGGCCGAACCAAGCGGGGATGAAACGATATGGTTTCATTTGCTAGGAAAAAAAAATTATAAAAACCACATAATCGGAATCGAATTTACGATTGGCGAAATTCGACTTTCTGCAATAATCCTGCAGATACATTAGCAGCTAATCTAGTGAACACATACAAAAGATTACCATAATCCTATATGCTGACAAAATTCATTCTTTCGGCGGCGACTAAAAATTCATCTGCTTTTTTTTTTCAGTTATTACGCGTCCTGTTTACTTCTTAAGGCGTATGCTTTCATTTTGCCAGAGAAAAACTAAAGTTGGTAAAAAGAAAGGAACGTGTTTGCATTTCCAGGATCGAACTCAGGACCGTATGCAGGGAAGAAAATAGACTTTAGGCGACAATCGATAAGTTCACAACTGGTTTTAAGATATACATTCTGCCTTCTTTTATAGCTTCTGGTTTCATGGGCAAAACCGGGTTGATAAGCTTAAGAGATTAACGGTTTTCAGTATAATAGATGATTGTTGCAAACTTAAGATGATAACTAGTGTGTTTAAGACTAATCATGGACAGTAAAGCTTTAAAACTAAAGTACATACCTGACCATCTTTGATCTTGCTCGTGGTAAAGTTCCATCATTTTCTCTGAGCACATATCTGCGAATTCCCAAGACATAGTTATCCATGTAGTCACTCCAAAGGAAGCCATTCATGACCATGGGAAATCTCTGCAACAATTGTTTACAATATAAAATGCTATTGAAAAAAAGCCCTAATAATTGGATAAACACTCGATAACATTTTCTCGTGTGTGTATCTTTTACGAGAGGACAGAAGGGGGTTGGAATCTACAGTTTTTTTCAAGGAAACTACACATCTGTCAAGGAAATAAATTCAGAATCACTGCAGGAGAAGAATGGTACCTGTTTTACGATGCTCCTAGGAGTCGTATTCAATAGACTAATGTGTTACTATTCATAGGGAACAGCGGATTCTTTCTGAAGGAATTCTTAGTTTTAGTTATATTTTTAAGGTCACTGAAGTCCTAGCGAAACAACTCCCACGCTATAGCGAGAAGTTAGCCGGTAAGTGCTCATTTTAGCACTATTGAGAGTCGAAACCAGATTCACAGCATCCTAGGTGAATGTACAACTATTACGATACGCCAGGGCAGAATTTCCTTTTTAATGATTCTCAAGTGCATTTGTTTTAAATGTGTTGTATTATTCTGATGTATATATATGTGATGTTTTAATTTGGAATCAGATTTCTAATTGTCACCTTAGTTGAAATTTAAATCTCCGTAAACTGATGGCTAAATTGAACCATTCGATTTGGAAGTAGTTACCAGAGAAATTTGTTAATCATCAAGGGCAATTATGAGAGAGTCACTTCAAGATACAGGTTGGTGTGCTGATTTTTATTGATATTGACAGCCTTAGTTTTTATATGAAGCAATTATAAAGTCATGAAAGTACTTTGAAGGTGAAGATATTTACAAAATGCAGAATTCTGCGTGAATCCGTTCATTTTAAGTGGGATAGATTCCTACTGCCCTGATGTAGCTTTGGTGGGAGTGGGCGCTGTAGGAGTCATTTAGCTCTGCCTAAAGCATCCAACCCTGAAAGCGAAAATTATAAACGTTAGATGAGCAACATTGTGTAGTCTGGGTTATAAGCTTTCCTTGACTTCAAACTTAGCTACGCTAATGTTAGTCCTAAGGAGCAAGGATAGGATCATTCTGCGCCTAGATCTACATTTTCCCCAAGGAATCCGAACTTTTTAAGACAATCAATTCTTGGACAACGGTGAGCTGTTAGTTGGCAAGCACTTTTCGGCACAGTTGAGAAGCAAACCCAAGATAATCGCACCATAAGCAAATGCGTTATCACTGCAGGGCCATAATCTGTAAATATAATAATCTTAATATATAACGTCAATGGGCATTATATACATTCGTATAAAAATTGGCATGTCACTAATTGGCATGTCATGGTAATTCGTAAATACTGCAATTAATCGTGAAAACCACGGTGATGCAATCGAAAATTGAAACTTCACCAGGAGTTTCTTGGTTCAGAAGAATGGATAAAGAAATTCACAACGAACGTAAAGATGGGGCAATTGCTTGAAATTTATTACATTGTCAAATAGATTCGTAATTAATGAACATCTAAAAGCTACAACAAGAACAAATATACCCACCATTTCGAAATTTACAAATTGTGGAACTTACTGCTTTGTCTTCAGGAGACATTTGTCCGTAAAGTTTTCGCCTATTCTCAGTTTGAAATGTAAATTTCGTGGTGGTGAAATATTCAAATTGCGCTAATAACCTGTGCACACGGCTGTAAATTTTAACCATCCTGAAAGAAATTTAGTAGTCATTGAAACGAAAACGAACGTCAGATTAAATCCGCATTCAGAATTGTACCAAGAGATTTACATTCGGCAGGACGGGATTTTTCCATTTCAGTTTTATCTTTAGTCAGAATTACCAGAAATTATAAAAGGCTTAAGCCAAGTAAGTTGGCTTCCGATGGCACAGTAGAACGGGATATTTCTTCTATAAATATGCATAATGAAGTTCTTACGTTACCTGGGTAACATACGAACTCCCATTATGTATTTTTATTAACGATCTACGCTCCAAGGACAAACAAGATTGGGTGGAACAGTTTTTCCAAGGAACTCGAATCCATTCCCTGTCAAAGCGATTTCAAAGTAGGGTAGGTAGAAAAAATATTACGTTTTCTACTGTGCCATCGAAAGCCAATTTATGCTAACGACATGGTAAACGAACACGTTACTTTTGCGCCATAAATTATTTTTAACTTGTTACTTTAACACGATTTCACCTATGTGTTCTGAGGATATCCTATTGATCTTAGACGACTATCTTGTATTCCGTTAAGAATCTTGGTTCCATCTACTTACGTTACTGAGAATTCTAATTTTACTCATTAAAAATTCGTCACTTAAACGAAGATTGGGTGACTTTATGGCGCAAGAACAAGGGACACTGTACCAAACAACGTATGGTGAATAGAGATCATCCCCCCCCCCACCATTAAAGATTAGATATCGAAAATTCGTCAACATTTTTATAGATTAGCTCAGTGTTATTTGCGTTTACTTTTGGATTTTTAGTTTCTTTACGCGTTTGTTTCATAGGCTTTAGATTACTTCGAGAAAATGAGTACAACTTACACAGGGTGTTCTACGAAAGGGTAGGCTGCAAAGTCAAACAGATATGCTGGTAACAAATGTGACTTGAAGATGCTGATTGCGTGCATCAGATGCGAGTTTTTAAATGAACCTCCTGGGTGACGAAAGAGGTGTTCGCTGGGGTATTTGATGATCAGAGGATAGCAGATTTTTTCTACTTCGTGCCATGTTATGTAATTATCTGGTAGAGCAGTGCAATTCACAATCAGCATACGTTTGCGCCTAAAGAATGAAAATTTTCAATGAACAGTCATTAGAACAAACATGCTTTTTGTAATTTAACAAAAATTTTGTAATTCACTATTTCGAAGATTTAAATCCTTAAGGAATTAGTGAGCCATCATTTGTGTGTGGTGAATCGTTATTTGTTTAATAACTTGCTAAATGGTACCATTCCAAGACTTCACTAACATTGTTACTAACACTGTCCACCAATTCCAATTAACATTTACTTTGTGGGCACATAGTAAAAGGTTTTAATGATTTAGATGCCCAAAGCCTTGTACTGAAATAAATGCTAGCAGGATATAGTTCCCAGTTGGCCAGTCACATTTGGTTAAGAACATTAGAAAGGCTGGTCGTCGATACCTGATCGATGTTTTAAAAAGGTGGAAGAATTCTGTTGGTCAGGGAATTATGCGAAGTAGTGTAAAGTTTTCTTGCTTTTGTCAAAAAGCTAATAGAAAAAAAAATTGAGACAAGAAAATTGTAAGAAACATTCTTTCCCCATTAGATAAAGCGTCCAGAGCAACAAGTAGACGTTACGTTTCTGACGGGATGTTGGAGGTTTTTCAGGTCAAAAGGCAAAGTAAATCCAAGGCTCGTGTAGTTCGCGATGAGATAGCTACTTACCATTGCATGTGGTATTGGGGAAAGCTTGTTCATAAGTTGCTTCTATTTTAGAATAGGTCATATTGGCAGGAAAAGTGAAAATTATGGTAGTTTATTAATACTTCCTTATGTCCCAAGAATGATCATTGGATTTCGAAGGTCGATGTTGGTTGTATTCTTATGGCGCCAGGACAGCGAGGATTATTCTGTGACAGAAGGTTGATATAAAATTGTAAAAGTCCATATTGAGAGCGTCTGCATGTCTGATACAAGTGTATTTGGCTACTTAAATTTTCATAATGCAAGGATTACTCAAAACTCATTCTGCATTAAAAGAATGAAGCTGTACACACGGGTGTTACAAGCTTGATTTACATTAGGCCAGATTCTGAGAAATTTTTATAGAGCTCAAATTAAAGGAATTTGTATTTGACTACGGAATACTACGTCAGATTATAAAGTTTCACTGCTTAACGTGGTGCGAGTCCCAATTATGGTCTACTAAAGTTGGGGTCTGTTAGAGCACAGCGAAACTAAAACAGCGAAACTAAAACAGAGCCTAAAACAGCGATCTACTTTTTGTAAACATACCTAGCTTTCATGGACATTGGTGAAAGATATAGTTCATAATTTTTGCTACTACGCATAGTGTATACTAGGTATACGTACCAGTAGCAATTC
>QLNU02015003.1:38667097-38690249 GCA_006491805.2 Dysdera silvatica | reverse complement strand
TAGCTCAGTAGGGAGAGCCTCCGCCCGGAAAGGGAAGGTCGTGGGTTCAGGCCCCACCGAAGGCAGAAATATTTATTTTCAAACGTTTCACCATCTAATCACGCCATACCATCGGTGTCGGTATCACTACGCCAATAAACGTTGATTGTTTGACATTATTTAATTCTAATAATGTATTAGCTATACGTAAATGTTTTTGCGATATTCAATTTCATTTACGGGTGTCAAACTAACGAATGATAATTATGGTAGATTTTTATTGCTTAAACATCTCATTTTCAGTTGTACATGTAGATTAGTAATTTAAGTATAAAATATGTTAAATGAAAATTTCCAGTTTAGAATCAAAAATAAACTTGTCAATAATACCAAATCCATATTTATGTATTTTTATCATACATTATATTTTTGAACGTATATTTTTATCATTTGTAACATACGTACGTTAATTTTCATGGAATAATCGAACAATTGTGTTAACATTTTGAGCGTTTACAAAAAAAATAGTTTTGCTAATATTACAGCCATTGAAAACTTCACATAAGCGTCGAACCTTCTGTACTGATATTCTGGTTTGTCTTTACTGTGAAAGGATGAAAAAAGTAGTGTTGCGCCGAACGAGGTACAGCTGTGAATGTACTGACATGTAGAAAAATCATTTCTACAAATAGTGCCATTGTAACACTGGAATAGTTCATGGTTTGCAAATTCTAAATATGAAATCGGGCAATCGAAATATACTTTGAAACTAAATAGATGTCAGCGGTGGGATTTGCTTGTACCATGACAATCTGCGGCGTGCACTTAAGTAATTGAAAGAGAACCAAACTTACTGCGAAAGGTTCACGCCACGTTGCTGTGACCATTGATGGTCTAACTATGGAGACTGGTATACCTCCCCTATACTCGGAAAGGTAAATTTCTGCCATTGCTTTACTGTAGTGATACACGTAAGGCCGATCTGGATTTACAATATTCATTACCCTTTGCATCAAATCATCCGGAAGCCATCTGAAACAAAATGCTTAATGAATGATTGTATGGCGCAAGGACATTTCAGCTTACAGTAGGCTTGGAACCAGCTCTAGTGTGGAGGTATCCAAACCTGTTTAGGGAATCAAAAAGAGATACTGATACAAATCTACAAGAGTCTGGTAATATAATGGACACTGATTTTCTGCACAGCATATAAAGGAATTATTGTAGGTGGGCCAAATCGATTACCGAACGAATTAAGGAACCATTTTGTCCACCATAAGCAGACCGAATTTGTTCATCGATTTAGTCATTGAATGATTCGGCGAACTGCAAGTTACCGATCACTATACCACCGTATGGCTAAAATGAGTTTTCCATTGAGCCTTGATTAAAACTTAGAGCCTTATTTGTTTTACGGAGCAAGTACAGCTAGATCGTACGATCCCGGAACATGATATTTTTCGAGAAACTTGAACCTCCACCGCTTAGGAAACCAAATCTCGAGCTACGATGAAATTGCACGCATTCTGCGGAAAATTTTTGTCCTGTGTAAAGATGCTGATTAAAATGGCAGAGTTTACCGCAGTATAGCAAGAATAAATAGAAAGAATTAAACTAATTCAGAAGTTTATTTCGCTGAAAATGCTACATTAAATAATCCGTTGTTTTACAAGTTACATGTAGTGAAAAATTTAAAATTCCTAAAATACATGAATATTGTGCTTTACTGTGCAAGGATAGTGCAGGTCACGCTGCGTTGACAGACGGATAGGTCCAAACTGATGTCACTGTGCCAATATCAAACTAAAGAACGTTCATCGTAGATTCTGCTATCATGGTTTTTGAAATTTTCAATTCACTATCAACATTTTTGCATCCTCATGCCAAAGGTACATTATGGACGAGCACTGAAAAGTAAAATGAAATGAGGTTGATGACGTGATGGCGATGCAGGATGGTCTTTGAGTGATAGAATTTTAAAATAATTGAGAGAAACGTTGGCACCATAATATTAATGGAGGTTTCACGGCTTCAGCATATAAACTAGTGGCTGGGGAATTCCTAAAGGTCACAGTTTACAGTCGTAGACTCACGATGTATGGAGTCAAGTTGAAGTAACAACTGGCATGCTGAGCAGTGGATAGGACAGCCATAATTTAACCTAGAAAGGATAAATGCTTTACGAATATACAGGGTTTCTAGGAAAGTGCAAATGCGGCCAATAATTTTTGAATCAAGACAGATTTTGCAACGGAAGTTAGGTACTCTGGTATAGTAAAATGGGTACTCACTAACAGATGAGATGAACAGCAGCGCCCCTGGTGGCGAATTGAGGACGTTAATTTTATTTCGAAAAGTAAAAGAAATATTTGCAATTAGGAAGTTGAACATCCTTCAGTTAGTAGGAAAAGATATACGGCTTACATGCACTATGTACACGTACTGCCACAAAGTGAGGTGTTCCGAAAGTTTCAGTACATCGCTTTCAGTTAATGCTTTCTGATAGCTTAAAAGTTGAGTTGAAGTTCTTATAGGAGAGAGATGTTTTTTTTCTTTAAGAACTTCAACTCAACTTTTAAAACACCAGAAAACATTAATTGAAAGCAATGCATTGGAACTTCTGGAACATTCATTTTGTGGCAGTACATGTGCATATTGCATGTGAACAGTATATCTTTTCTTACTAACTGAAGAACATTCTGCCTTCACTTGACAAAGGGAGCAGTTGGCTCCCGAAACGTCGTGTTTTTAAACCTTACGCCAGTGTCGAAATAACTTAACTGAAGGATGTTCTACAACTTTCTAATTCTAAATATTTTTCCAACTTCATTTTTCGAAATAAAATTTTTAAATTCCTCAATGTGCCGTCAGGGGGGGCTGCTGTTTATCTCATCTGATAGGTATAGTAAGATGACTATGTGCTAACTTTTGTTGCAAGATGTTTTCGTTAAGTCATTGGCCGCATTCGGACATTCCTAGGAACCCTGTATAATCTCATCAATGAGCATCGGTCTGGTCTTCAGGATGTGTAAAACAGAACCTTGATGTTCAGTGCTTTAAAAATATTTGTCCCGCAGATGTTTGATGTGGAATCTAAATGTTAGAGGGCGGTAAAGATAACTCCAAGGAATTTTGTTTCCTGAACCACTCCGATAACATTTCCCATTCGGAGCTCCGGTTCAGTCTTCTGAGTTCTTTTAAGGCCCAGGGAACTAAATATCTGACTATAATGAGCAGTTTATCAATAAACGCTTTATTCTGAAGCCGTTAGGAATTTTACCCTGGTTAACGGCAGCTTAGGCGGACGTGTTTCTGTGCCACCTCAGGGCCAGGTACGCATATGTGGCAATTTTACTGCTGGTGCATAGTAAAAGTTCAGTTTGCACTTTATCGCTCAATTAAGATCCTGCTCTGTTTTTCAGGAGATCCAAACCACTCATCTAGGGAGTCAAATTCAGATACACGAATTGGTAGGAGACCAGGACTAACTGGAGACAGATTCCCTGGGCAAATTGAACGACCTCGTCATCTTTACGAAACTTTAAAGTTGGTCATGTATAAAGGGATATGTTTAATGCATTTCGAAAGGAGTTAGTGTGCTTCAAACACTGAATTTAAAACTGGGCAACTTATTTTCAGAACATATCGGCATTCTAAATTGAATGACGATCTAGTGGAGAATTGAACGACCTAGAAGAGGTTTGGGATAAACGGTTTATATCTTACACATTCTAATTGGAATACCACCCCATTAGAACAATGTGTTTTATGGAGCAAGAAATGATCCCAAGTTGCGCCAGGATCTATAATTTACACATCGTCTAGGGCAGCTTGTTTTAAACTGTGCTCCGCAGAAGTGAGGATTCGTAACGACCCTCCACAGGTTTTACAAGCAATTTGTAAAACAAGAAAATCCAATTTTCCCTATGGACAACTCCTTGAAGTTAACTGACCATATCCAACAAAGTTGGAAAGGACAGCTAGAACAGATAGCAGGTATTCGTTCTGAAGAGGGATACTCGAACCAAACCGATCCACTCGAACCAATTGTAAATAAATTTTGAATGTATGATGCTGGTTGTATTAGTGAAACATAACCAACGCGTTATCTAGCATTTTACACTGATTTGTGTCCAAACAGCGATAAATAATACCCGTGTGTGTATATACACTAAAGCGAAAGTAAAACTGGTATACCTACCTAATATCGTATAACGCTCCAGAACCATTGGTCTAGGGCGGTGGTTCCCAACTCAATTTAAGCCGCGGACCACTTCGAAAAATTCTCGAGTTCAGGGGCGGAGTTTGGGAAGCGGGGTTGCTACCGCCCCTGGAAAAATTTAACATTGAAGAGATACAAGGTCCAATGAGGCATTTTCAAAAATGAAGTCATTAATCGCTCAGCTTGAATGACCTAAATCCGTCCCTGTAAGACATTTAATAAGCGTAGCCAGCTTTTCTTCAAGAATGAGGGGGGAAAGGACGGCAAAATACTGAAAATATTCCATGTTTTTTATATTTAATAATTTTAGTATTTTTCTCAATTTTTTTTTTTAAATAATGACCCGTCTCGCGGACCATTTGGGACTCTTTGGCGGACCACCAGTTGGGAACCACAAGCTGGATTTTGGTTACAGAAAAAAAACCTCTCTAAGTTTCACCAGGAGATTGCGTAATAATTATTTCAAAACTAGTGTAAGGTTTAAAACAACGTTTCGAGAGCCAACTGCTGACGTCATCGGGTGCGGAGGTTTCCCCAGCAGGGACTATCCCGCAGCAAATGAAGTCAGATGGGCATTCCCAATATGTGAGTATATAAACTTCGGACTTTCAACTTTCATTCTACTTACACTTGATAAAGGAACAGTTTGGTTTCGAAACGTAGTGTTTTAAACATTACGCCAGTGTTGAAATAATTTATGAGACCTGTTATGGTGAAAATTTCTTGAATTACGCAACTGGGAGCTGGAGGAAAGCCCAGAAGGCGGTGCTCAATTTAAAGAACTGTATTAATACTGAATCTTCATTTGAAGTTATACAGATCGTACGACTCCCCATGTTGCATACGAGTTGATATACCCATTATATTAAATTTAAAAAAACAACTTAGGTACTGAAATATGTATGGATTTGTCGAGCGTCACTTAATTTTGAGTATAGGGGATGAATGGTTACGATTACAGAAAGTCAATTTAGTGAACATACTCCAGCATGGACAGTATTTGACTTGGTTGGAACTTCTCAGGGTAAAGGTATTCCATGATCTCAGGAACGTTGCAGAAACTGTATGCTGTTGACACGTAAACGAAAGCCTAGCGAAAGAAGGAAAGATTAACATTCAGATCCAAAAGTTAATACAAACTGCATTACAACTATGTTTACGTGGTAAAATACAAAAGCGTAGTTCGCGACTAAATGTGTTGTACGAACAATGAAACATTCATGATTTTGACGACTTCAAAGCTAGTATACAAAATACTATAAGGTAATTTGACGTGAATCTAATCCTCGTGGTGCCAGACGTATGAAAATTCCTTTTATGAATGGAACATTGTCAGTCTCACATCGCCATTATGCACACAGAACATTGAAGATTCCAATGTGCTCGCGGATGCCGCAACAAGGCCAAGAATACCACGCCAACCGGCATCTTGGAAACTGTGCAAAGCAACCAAGATCCTCAATGAACATACTCTACCACTACACCTACAGAACCACAACTCCCTACAGGAAATACACACCGCCATATACTGTGCAACTGTAGCGGCATCACGCGCCAATGGGTACGAAGTAAGGAACGAAGGCCGAAATAACAGAGGAAGCAAAACCCAACCACCATGGCAAGTGAGACTGCGAAAAAAGAATAGATCTCCGAGGCAGCATAGGGCGGATTACTCAGAAGTAAGAAATTAGTGAGGAAAGTGAAGATGGCCCTTAAGAGAAATAGGATTCATACAAGACACGAAGAGCCCAATAAACACATCAGCGAATATCTGGATACCCTCAAACAAAAACTGGGTGTATACGCCAGAAGACTCCGAAGATACAAAGACTGTACCAACAAAAAACAGAACAAGCAATTCCAAATTAACCAGAAGGCCTTCTACAGGAAGCTTCGAGAGACACCAGCGAACCAAGACAAGTACGAAGCCCCAAAGCCAGCAGAAATAGAGACCTTCTGGAAGACACTATGGTCCAATGAAGTACAGCACAAAAGCGCCCCCTGGATTCAGCAAGAAATGGAGGCTACGAGAGGAATAGAGGAGATGGAGTACACGGGCATCACGATAGAGGAACTCCAGCAGGTAATCCAACGTACGCACAACTGGAAAGCACCCGGTATTGACGGCATACACAACTTCTGGTACAAGAAATTTACCAGCGCCCATGGCCCATTAGCCAAGGAACTTACGGCGATAATTGAAGACCCCAGCAAAATGCCTGAATTCCTCTGCAAGGGAATAACTTACCTCCTACCGAAGGACCAGGATACCAGTAACCCAGCGAAATACCGACCCATTACGTGCCTTAACACCCTGTACAAGATACTCACGGGGTGCATCTCTGAAAAAATAAGCCGGCACAGCGAAAGCAACAACTTAATGACGGAAGAACAAAAGGGATGCCAGAAAGGGACTCTGGGATGTAAAGAGCAGCTTACCATCGACTCAGTTATCCTGGAACAAGCAAGAAAACAAAAGCGAAAACTCAACACCGCATACATAGACTACAAGGCGATTCTATTCTATATTATTTATTTCCTAGATTTAATATTGGGATGAAGTAATAAACAAATTATCGTAGTTTAATTTTAAAAACTGACAGCTGTTTCAATAGTACGTGGCTATTTTCATCAGAATGCGTTGGTTAACGTTGCTATACCATAGCAAGTGAACATTTAAAATTTGCACTCAAGTCAATGGTGGCGCTCCGATTGCGAAATCGAAAAATAAATGAAGTCTGGAACCATCTGTTATAGAACAGGCACCCGAAAAAAAGGAAGTTGAAGTAAAAGGTGGGGGAGGAGGTGAAAATATAAAACTGAAATAAATTGCAAAGTTAAAATTACTAATAGTATTAAAAAAATTACAGGTTAATTTGTGGGAATAATTTCTTGTAGTGATTTTAGAGACACGCTTTCACTGATTATTCACAGTGTATTTTCCTATTTGATGGATGTGCACTGCTTTCAAGAAATTCAAGTCAGACGGACTGCGAACTCTTTCTAATAGATGGATGTCGGAGAAGGCTAAAGCGGTGGCTGTCGCTCCAACAATGTTCTACTATGGATGATTTTTTGGAATTCTTTAAGACGAACGTAGTTCTGTTGCTCCTTGATACTAAAACGAAGTGTTCTTCTCGTCTGTCCAACAACGTTTTCCACAGTGTTCGCATTCTATCTGTAAACTCCACAATTATCAGAGATTGTACTGTATCCTTCAGATGTGTGGAACATATCTTGTTGGGATTTTTATTTGTTTCGCGCAGTGTACCACTAATTTACTTATTAGGAAGGGCGAGACGAATTTCTTAGTAAAAATGCTCGGCGTTCCATTGCATCGTTTTAAAAGAGTGAATTTTAAACCTTTTCACTCCACTGGAGCGACATTCAGTATATGGCTTTGAATTCCTTTGGCTAAATAGCCTGGAGTGCAAAGGGTTAAATTAAAAATTTCTAGTTCCTTTATCCTAAAAGTTCAGCCATGCTAACTCCTTTGCGTTGTTATAAATTGTTAACCTTAGATAGCTCCAGTTTTCTTTACCTCCCATTCTTCTTTTCTCTTAATGAAGACTTCATTTATCCTACATTTTGGATGTAGTGAAATTTGTGCGTGGTAATAGTATAGTTCGTTCGCGGGATTATCCGGTTAGCAGACAGCAATGAAACAAGCCGTCTGCTAACGGGACTGCACGCTAATTCTACGCGAACGAACTATACTACAATTCCACAAATTAACCTATTTATATTTTTTCATCGTAATTTAAAATGGAAGATACCTGGCTAAAGATGGAACATACGTACCACTAGATTTTTCATTTGATGACAGACGTCAAGAAGATTTTTGGTGCCTAATAAATTACTATTCAATGATCTCCTGCAAAGTTTAAAAAAATATTTTTGAAATTCGAAAATATTCAAATTTTTGCATGAACAGTGATAGAAATTTCAGAATTACTGTATTAAATAAAATTGCATTTTAATGTTTTTTTTTTGTGTTACCACGTGGCATGACTACGTATATGGTGGTTTAACTCTAATGGGACCGACGGCTTAGCGTGAACTCCGAAACATTTAAAAACGAAGCTTACTGGGGAATTGAATGTAGCCCAGTGGGAATCAAAGGCAGTAGTCAAGATCGGGAAGCATTGTGTATTTTAGGCCTCAAAATGGCGCCATGGAACAGTTGGGATGCGACCGGAAGCTTGAAGTCCGACCCCACAAACCATGAATACATTTACACATGCCTACTAGTGGAAGGTGGGACTTCGATTTAAATTATGTAAACACAAATTGAAAAATATAACATTTCAAATATGTATTCACAATATTAACCGCCGGGCCCGTTTCCAGACTGAGGTGAAAGCGTACCCCCTCCACCCATTCAAATTCAAAAGCGGCCGCAGACCGAATATTATGTTGTCATTGTAATCAAATGAAATATGAAGGACCCACTTCATTTTATGAAACTAAAAATTGAAAGATTTTCTTTCGGTTTGTTGTACTTCCATGGCGAAGGACAGCAATGGCCATCCATACTCAATGTTTCCTTTGCATGATAACTGTCTAAAATTGTATATAAATATGAGTAAACACTGAATATAAAATTCTTAAATATTAAATTAATAAGGGCGGCGTATTGCTTTTGCACATGGGCGGCGAAGAACCCAGTAACAGACCCATTAATCGACATTAGATTTGTACTTTACGGTGCAAGGACAGAGGGTCATGCTGCGTCGGGATCTACATTTGCCGGGAAATTTGAACCGTGGATGATTTTGGGGAACCAATTCATACTACAATGAACAGTTTGTAAACTTTTTTTGGGACACAGTTGGGAGTCGAACCCGGGATAATAGTTTAATACTAAATTGGATCATTTATGCCGTTTTTCCCCTTATGAGCCCCATTTGTTTAAATATATGAAAGGTTCTCCTTCCATAAAGCGCGGGGCTCAATTCAGCTATAGCGATCGAATCGCCCTGGTAATGGTGTGCTAGGCGAAAGCATTACCACTGCGCCATCATACGGCCGGAATCCAAACCTTTAGGGACCAACGAAACAACCTTTGGATTGTCTCGGTGAGTAATTATGGTTAGAATTGTAAAAACCCAGAGAATTTTGGATACATTGGAAACTTTAATGGGAAGAAACCAAGATAGCTAGAATAAAGGAGGTAATCCCGTCCGTACCTTTCTTCCTATTGGTCGATTGTGTCGATTCGACCAATAGGAAGAAAGGTACGGACGGGACTACCTCCTTTATTCTAGCTATCTTGGTTTCTTCCCATCAAAGTTTCCAATGTGCTACAAATTCCCGGATTTTTTACAACTAGTTATGGTTGGTTGGTTGCGTTTTCATAGAGCAAGGGCAGGTAGGGGGGCGAGCAGTATTCGGCAATGGTTTCGTTTTCTTTCTGGCACTGTTGGTTGTCGAACCTGGATAACCAGGATTTGAACCTAAACCCGTCAAGGTATTGTGTTGAAGATGGAGGTGGCTTATTGAAATTTAAGCTTGTTTGGCGTGGAATGACGTTGTCCTTGCGCCTTAAAAATACAGTGAATTACTTATTAAAGATTCCAGGTATGTGGTGAATGAGAAATCGCATTTTATGCTGCGAAGTCAACTAAGGTTGTGTTGCGTATGCAAAAGTTAAGTTTCTTAATAAAAAATAGCGAATTTGGTGGTATTTATACTTAGGCAGCTCGTCGAACTTCACTGATGCTGCTGCATGGAATACAATTGAGACATTCTGGCAAACCAGCTGCATTTCAGCGTCTTCTAGCTCCAAATTATAGCGTAAAATATCGCCAGAAATAGGCACCAACTTCTCCAAAACGTATGGACATTCTTCCCGAATTCTGTCAAAGATCTATACGTGGAGATTATCTCTTAGATCTATTGGCAACTTATATTAAGGCGATAGCATTTTCAACGTATATCAGAGTTGAATAAGGGAGTTTTAGTCTTACCGCACTATTTAGAAGTCTGTCTAATCTATCCTTTGCTGAACCTCCTAGTGGTGGTCGAATCAGAAGAAAAATTTCCTCGGTTTCTTTACAAGAACGCAACAATTTTTCCAACAGCACCTTAATTTGGAAAAGATAAATTGTCAAATGTATAACACACACACGCACACACGTATATTTACATGTGTAATTATGTATATTAGCGTTAAATGTTTTTCCTGAAAACTCAGAATTTAGCACATCGAATTTTTTTTCGAACGAAAAGCATTTACTCATGTTTTCCGAATATTAGACATTTTATGTTAAAACATTGTCAGATATTATCCAGTAGCCAAGGAACTCAATATTTCGTTTTATAAAATAAAATTTATTTTAGTTTAAAACAAGGACGGGTCCAGCGATGTGTAGAGGGGCGATCGACTCCGCTTCCGTCAGGGATAAATAAAAAGAATAAAGACAATGTTTGGTTTATTACAGTCGTAACAAATCTTATACTGGCGTCCAAAGTCTTCAAGTCTTGGAGAAATGAGATCTAGACGTTTTTCCACGAATCTACAAGTTTCTCGCCCTTCAAACTACGTTTTCAGTAGGTGTTGCTTCAGCAGAACGTATTTTATTGCTGAAGCGTCTTTAAACTTCTCTTCGAACGCAGATGACAAAAGAGACCATGCATACCCATGGAGATATTTATATTGATGTAAATAAAGTAATTGACAAATTTTCAAAGAAACCAAGCTGGCTTGACTGCATTATAAAAACTTTTTAAAAAGTTGCTAGTTATAAATAAAACTACAACATTTTTGCAGTTTAAATTTGAACTTGCTCTATTAATTAACTTTGTAAATTATCGTTTGTTATTGTATACAGGGCGTTCACAAGGTTTGACCCCGGGTCCTTCGTAAACTGTTGGGCAGATGAAAAAAATCGGCAAACACTTATCCCATTATTTTTGAGGGCACACTGAGTGAAAAATTTTTGGTGTGTGTGTGACCCTTAGGGGATTGGGGGGTCAATTCAAAAATTTCAAATGGAAAGGTATGTCAAGTTGTATGTCGTTCGAAAGATCTGAATAAAAAACGATTATTAACGTTGGTCCCAGGTCAATACACTCAAGCAGACATGGAATGGCGGGAGTTCAAGAAATTTGGGTATAAAATCCCTTTCTTTACCAAAATTCCCCCACACACAGGTACTTAAAATCCCGTTCTGTGCTTATTTCTGAAGAGAATGTGCTTCTGCGCATGTGTAGCCACTGTGCTTCGTTTTACGTGTTAGCGTCAGTAAGAGATCACTTGAACCTTTACTAGGCGCGTTTGGCTTCGCTCAAATCAATTAAGATTTAAATAAATCTTTATTAAACTTTCATTTCTTATGTAATTACTCTCTTTGTTTTATCATTTAACGGCCATACAATGGTATGCTCAGTGGAAGACAAAGTGGGAATAATTTTTCTTTATGGGGAATGTGGTCGAAACTGCAAGGCAACCTCTAGAAGGTTCAACGAATTATTTCCTGACCGATCAATCGATCATAAGTACGTGTCCGATTTAGTAAAAAAAAAAATTCGCCAAACAGTGTAAAGATCGGTCACACTCTGGTCGACTTAAGGTGGCTGAGGGTACAGTGCTGGAAGTTATCGGCAATGCTAGTGTAACACCCCTGCAATCCTTGAGTGAAATGAGTGACTGCACGAATGTTTCTAAATCCACAATCGGCAAAATCCTTAAAAAACATTCGTTTTATCTGTATAAAATGCACTTTACTCAAGAGCTTAGTGAGGATGATTGAGCGTGTTGAGTTTTATGAACTAATGCCCGTACGAATTGCTGAAAATAAGTTTTTACAAAGCATTTGTTTCAGCAACGGAGGCACATTCTTAATGAACATGTGAATACCCAAAACGCGTTAGTGGGGCGATGAAAATACTCATATTTTAAGGACATACGCAATGATCACAGAAATTAAATGTTTGGGCGGGAATTTTAGGCATCCATATCGTAGAGCTTTTCATTGATGGCACTTTAACAGGGGAACGTTATTTAGATCTGCTAGAAAATTTAGTAGACCCTCTAATTACAAAGGTTGTCGAAAATGCTACAACTGAAGAAGGAGAGCTAGAATTTGATGTAGATGGAATTGTATTTCAACAAGATGGTTGCCCTGCACATTATGAGCGCGCTGTGCGTCAGTATCTGGATAACAGATTCCCAAAAAATGGTAGGCGAGGGCCGATTGAGTGGACGGCTCGATTCCCAGATTTGGTATGAATGATATTTTCTTATGGAGATACCTGGAAACTAGTATATAGAACCCACTCAACTTCATTACTCAAATTAAAGAACAGAATTACTACAGCTTGTTGGGAGATACCATTACTTACATTTAAGCATGTGCATCAGAAATTTGAAAATCATTTTATTATCAGGATGTGAATGGTGCGCACTTTTAGTTATCGAGATAAAGTTTATTCCAGTAGTACGCCGTGTAATTTGAATAGGAATTTGATCCTATTGGGGCTGAGGAGATCCCCCCCACCACCTATAAAATCTCCTCTGCATCTACACATGTGCAGATGCACACTCTCTACAGAAACAAGTATAGAACGGGATTTTAAGTACCTATGTATGGGGAATTTTAGTAAAGAAAGAGATTTTATATCCAAATTTCTTAAATTCCCGCCATTCCGTGACTGGTTGGGTGTATTGACCTGGGACCAACGTTAATCATTTTTTGTTCAGATCTTTTGAACGAAATACAACTTGACATACCTTTCCATCTAAAATTGATTTGACCCCCAACCCCCCCATTGGTCACACACCAAAAATTTTTCACTGAAAAAGTGCGCCCCCAAAAAATGTGATATGTGTTCGCCGATTTTTCCATCTACCCAACCGTTTCCGAATAAATGACCCGGGGTCAGACTTTGTGGACGCCCTGTATGTCTCCTTTACTAGCTTATTGTCCTGTTACACCTAACTAATCAACCCTAAACCGTATGCAGTAAAACCTTTATACAACAATATTATACAGACCGAGAAAAACTATCGTCGTAGAGAGATTTATCGTTATATCGGATATCGTCATTGGGAGCCTCAACTGTAGTTTAATTGAAGGCATCTGTCAAAAGGTCTAACTCCACTTTTCATCGTTTTGAGAAATCGAATAAAAACTGTAAAAATTTAATTCATTGCATCTTGGCAAAGTTTTTTTTAAATCATAATACATGATTTAATCTGCGTAGTGTTCGATTTATATAAAATAAATACATACATGTATGCTGCAACGTGCATTTCGATCAATTTAATACCAATCTCTTTGCAATTTGGTTTAAATAGTAGTCTATGTACTACACCATTCTGCGAAATAACTGGCAACAATATATATACGTTCGTAAAGAGGTTAAACGTTGTCGTTCGTGGCTCAGTAGGTAGAGCCTCCGCCCGGCAAGTGGAAGGTCGTGGGTTCAGGTCCCACCGAACGCAGAAATATTTATTTTCTTTCGAACGTTTCACCATCTAATCACGCCATAACATCGGCGCTGGTATCACTACGCCAATAAACGTTGATTGATATTGTTGTTTGATTTAATACATGTCTTTGGATAGGGAGCTGCACCGTTCTTTTACCTAACGATACAGGCTTATTTTCTCTATCACATGGTACCTATAACTCAAAATCTCCAATTTTGGAGTTACACCCTCCTTTGACCAATGATTTCAATTAAAGAAAAGCCCAGCTTTAATTCATTGTCGTAAATTAAATATTTTGGTGAGTATAAAAGGAGGCTAAAAACACATTTACCTAAACTATTTAACAGTCCAAAACTAAAAATTTTTCCTGCGAGGGCCACTGAAATCTATCTCAACGCAATAACATCCTTGGTTAAAAATATTAAATTTTGTTCATTGATGTTAAAAGCTATTTCAAGAAAAGGTATTTGTTTAAAAATCGAGCAATTTGCTAAGCTTTTTTCATTCGACACGTTTAATATTGCAAAAGCTGTTTCAAAATAACGAGCACCGTATCCTCAGGTCTATTTGCTATTCGCGACGGCTTCAAGTGACCGGAATCAGACTTATACGAAGCTTCTCGTTGGAAAACGAACCCTGCCTTATATAATTTTAAGCTGCGACGTTACGAGTACCTGGAGATAAGATAACCACAAATGCTGGTAAAATACAATCATTTCGGTGTCAAAGTTCAACTACCAGATATGGGCGGATATTTGTTTTGACGCAGGGACACCATGACAGACGACAGACATCGCCTTACGATGATACACTTGTATTTAACCAAGTATACCTGGGAGTTGAACTCAAATCCAGTGGGCCTCAAGCCGCTGTCAATGTTGGATCACAACGTCTTTACGCATACCGAAGTTAAATTAAAGGAACACAATTTCTGCAGAAGATGAATGCATTGAAGTTTTTTCAGGTGATGAAATATAGGTTCGATGATCGTTTAATTCATGTAGTTTTATGGCGCGAGGGTCATTCTGCGTCAAACATCTTGGGAACCACACATTCGATTTTAAATCGAGGATAAATTAAAATGGTAAAAATGTATTGAAAGTAACATTAAGTGCCACAAATGAAACAAAATAAACCCAGTTGGGAGAAACCAATATTAAATAAAAAAAATTAAAAATGATTTCATGATTAAAAGAATTGCATAAAATGTCACAAAGGGTAAAATTATTTTGGTTAAAAGTGAACGATACTAGTTAAAATTTGGACAAATGCATAAAACATTTAATGGTTCACCACATGTGGCACACATTGAGGCATCTTCTCCCTTTAAAAGACATTGACTTTAATACAACATGAATTAACCACCAAAGTATTTTCAATAGTCGTTAAAATATTTACCTGAAAACGTAATTCAAATTTCATTCTCACAAACCATATTTACGGTTCTCATTCCGCTATTTCAGAATGACAGATTGAAACATCCAGGTGAGATTATAAACTGTAGTATTAAAATGGTAGTTAGGAAATGATCGTGCGGCCAAATCAGGCAACATGTGAATGAGAAATGTAATTTTTCAGAGACAGCTTAACCAAACTGACGATTTTTGGAAAGTGTACGGCGTAACTGCATGGTTCGTCACCCGTTTTTCCCTCCTGAATTTTTTTTAAAATTTCAATAGATCGGCTTGTGATGTCATTTACGCATCTAGTTTTTAATGTCATTTTTACGTACTCCGCGTTTCGCAAGGCGCTGTTTTTTTCGCTGCAGTGAAATTTGGTCGAAAATAATTTTGTAATTCGTTTCTGGTCGTATTTTTAATTAAGAATTTGCAGGTTTTTAGTGATTCAACATTATACTGATCCAAGAGTACTCGAAGACTATCCAAACGGTCAGCGAGGGCGTAAGTCCGAAGGTGTGGGGAAGTCTCCCCCTTACTTACCTTTCATTAATGCAGGTAAGAGTAATTTAGTCTTTATTTTGATTAGGGGCACCTTCAACAAGGCGTCCACTGACTCATTAAAATTTTAACAAGATCACGTAAACAATTATCATAGAAGTAGGCCATTTTCCCGCTTCAAACTGCCGATGACTAGATACTTTCTATTTACCCTTCCCTCTCTTCATTGAAGTCGGCATTTTCGATTTTCATCCTTTCCTGATGTCTTTTGGGGAAGGGGCACTCCCCCACCCCCACACAAGGCATTCACTGATTTAGAAAAATTACAATGCTCAAAAATGGAAACATTACCAACGTTACGGGAAATTACTTTACCCATCAGTTTTGGCAACACTGGAAAGAAAATTAGTAGGTAACGGACTATGCAGTTACGCCAAGCGCAGCCTCATGACGAAGCAGTATGTTTATTCGCAGGCGTAGTTTTCTTTCATTTAGCGGCCTGACTTTTTCATTCATACCACTGGGGATTATTCATGTTATTGGAATTGAAAGGCATTCGTTTTATGGCGCAAGAATAACGATATATTACACTGGGACCTAAGATTTTCATAGGCACCCGAACTTACGTTGCCTAGGAAACCAACCTTGAACTATAAACAAGGCCGTATCAAGAGGGTGACGTGGAAGGCCTCCGCCAGGGGCGCAGGCGAAGAAGGGCGTAAGATCGGTTGAAATAATTCACAGGGGAGAATATGTCCGTAACTAAGGGAGTACCATCTGGATGGCTCTGCCAGGGATGCAAGATCTAGCTACGGTGCTGACTATAAACGGATAGAAAAACGGTTTTAAGGCGCCATTGGTGTCGAACCTGGGCGAAATGGAAGCACGAAAGAAAAGGGCTCATAAAAAGGCAACACTATGCAAAATCGGTCGAAATCCAGATTTTTCGCAGCCTTTTTCCGAATCCATTTTTAAAAAATTTCATTTAGTATTAAATACTCAAAGCCTTGAGTACGTATTTTTTAATGTATATATTGTATTTTTTTATATTTACATACTTGTATTTATAGATATATATTTTTTTTAAAATTAGTTATCAATTTACCTTTCCCACGAACCCAGTAGCTCCCGTGATGAATACCGTTTTGCCGCTAAAGAATTCTGGGATATTTGGCCATGTTTTCTCTGAAGCAGTTGGCTCGGCCATTAGCATTCAGGTCGTTAAATACCTGAAGTCCTGAAATACATTGAAAGAAATTCAAATCTACATTGCCAGTAAAATCAATAACATTAATTGGATGACAGTTGAACGATGTGATGTCTAAGTTTTACGGTGCAAGAACAGCAGGGGCATACTGCGCCGGAACCTACAGTTTATCAAGGTATTGGAACCTCGGAAGTTTTAGGGAACCGAACCTCCGACTACGGTTTGAAGTCAGCGAGTTCTTTTCTCGGCACAGTTGAAGTCAAAACCCGGAATAACTTCACGCTAAGCGATGATACAATATCCACGAAATTAAAACTATCTAATAAGGTTAGTTTGAGGGATATGCACTATGAACTAATGTATTATAATTTAGAAGTAATTTCGCAAATGAAAATGTAGACTTTACGGCGCAAAAACAAATTTCCTGCTGCTCCCGGACCTACAACTTTCTGAGGAATTGGGACTAGAGGTGTAAAAAACCCGGCACTTTTGGACACATTGGAAACTTTGATGGGAAGAAACCAAGATAGCTAGAATAAAAAAGGTAGTCCCGTCCTCATCTTTCTTCCGATTGGTCGATTGTGTCGAATCGACCAATAAAAAGAAAGGCGCGGACGGGACTACCTCCTTTATTCTAGCTATTTTCATTTCTATATTCAAAGTTTCCAATTTGCCCAAAATTCCAGGGATTTTTACAATTCTAATTGGGCCTTCTTAAGGCCCAGGGAACCTACTTCGGGACTTCAGAGAGTAATCAAATCTGTAAGCATTTTGGGGTACCTTTAGGGGTCGAACCCGAGTCAATATTCACTATAGGCGAACGCATTACCACTGCCCCACCACAGGGCTCGCTGTTGGCGGTCTATGGCACATTGACAGTTAAGACCATTATTGCGATAGGACTTAGTAGTATGAGAGAGAGTTTGGAGCTCCCTCGCTTAGATAATCCCCTTATTGCGGATCCGTGGGAGAAACCGGCAAGCGATGATTAACTTCTAGAAGCTTCGGCAAAATCAATTATCCGCAATAAACGCGAATCCGCAATAATGAATTATACTTACCGTACATTATCCTTACGTTACCGTAGAGCCAGAAATACGAGTACAAACCAACACGTTACCTTACATGCATACAAAATATACATAATGATTGCTAGTACAGTCAACGGGTGATCTGAGATGGGACTGACGGTTTAATGTGCTTCCTGAATCAGAATCCACATGTTTACCGGGATTCAAATCATGTCTTCATCAGACCAATTAGGATCGTTAAGTCACACGGGTTATTAAATAGTTCTCTAGCGCATGGTTCAAAGATTTAGTGTTTAATTTAGCGTAATATGCGAACATCTATAGAACTGGCATTCTATAGAACTGCATGAATGTACACCATGTTTCGTCGTTATATCGTCGTTGGTAACAAAAGGATTGTGGGCCCAATTCGAGTATTAGTAAACACAATTTCAGGCTCTATTTTACTTGCCGCAACCCTTTGAGTTTCTTTACTCCGTATTACATTGGTTTTCTGTATTTTTGGTGTATTTTTTTTTAAATAAATTGCATTTAAAAATAAAAGATATTCACCGATTCAAAGTTTTTGCTCCTCTAAGTTTCTTGAATGTTATCTACTGGGGTAAAGGCCGTAGCCAGGATTTAATTTCAAGGGGGGGTTCAATTTTTACAGCATACAAGGCTGCAGCAAAGTCCCATTAGAAATTTAGTTTGTGGGGACAGGCTTAAGACCACCCCCATAGATACGGGCATGATTAGGGCTGTTTCTGCTTTAGACGAAAGCGGAATTTCCCCACGTTTAAATAAAAGCTCAATATAACCCAACTCATAAACATAGGGCCCGAAACGCGGGAAAAATCACTTTCTAACATGGCGCACGCCTCACGGACCATGGCGTCTACCAGATTGGCGAATCTGAAAAAAAGTCAAGGGGTGCGTTTTGTGAAGTTTTACCGATTTCAAACTGATGGTGATCACAGGATGCGAAACCACCTTGCATCGTTTGTTAAGAGTTAATTGCAAGATTTTATCACATAAGATGTGAGAAACCGTAGAGGAGTTGAAAAAGTGTTATTCCATTAAAGCTATAATGAACATGAAAACGTTGAATGGCGTGAAAACTAATTTTTCATTCTTTAAACATATGCAATTTTTAATATTCAGAAACATTAAATATAACTTTCATTTTTGAAACGTATTTATATAAAAACTTGAAAGTGAGCCATACCAGTTACATAATAGAAAATTTAAATTGTCATATTTTATTATATATCATACTTCGATTCAAAGTACACTATAAAGAATTATTCAATATATTTACCTTACACCTGATAGTCAAACACGTTTGCAAGCGCTGTTCAATCCTTGGAGTTTTATTTGACGTCCTTACAATGCGTCTGCGCTAAAACAAATGTACACGTAGTAGAGTTTATATAAGTTGCATTTATTATCGATAGCTAGTTATCCTAAAGATCGATTCATTCGCGTTTTGGTAATGTTTTTGTGGAGTTATTATATGCACGTCTATTGATTTCTTTGCTAGTAATGCTGTTCTTATAACGCAATTTAAAAAGTTTTAGATGTGTTCAGAAGGGCTTCGGTGGATTAACTGAAAGTTTTTGATTATGGAACATTATATGACTAATTTAGGAAGAACGTTTATATTATGCAAAAATCCAAACCACGCCAAATTTTTAGTGAAATTATTTGGACTGACAGAACGAATAATATTAATTCTCAGTTTAAATCCAAGAACCGGGTAAAATTTAAAGGAAAGTTTCTTTTGCAATTATCCGTTTAGGGCTCTCGGCAACACACGAAAAGGAGAACAGAATACATGGTAACGTTTTCAGCTACCGTCAGAAACGGATCCACATTGCCATAGCACATCCTCTTTCTGAAATACATGGTTTGGCAATGATGCTACGCTATAGTGAGCCTGTTTCATCCAACGCCCTGGCTCAAAGATTTTCTGTCGCTTTGCGGATAATGCCTTTCAATGTCTCTTCTTGTCCTCACTGAGCTGTTACTTCGAGGGTACCGGTTGTTTCTTCTATGACGTCATTCTTTCCGGTGCCCAGGAGGCCATAACAGTTTTCTATCATTTACTCGGATTGAGCGCACCTCCAATTCTCCACCGGAGTAACTGCCATGTATATTATGTGGCTAGCGTTGCAATAAATTTGTGCACAACCAAGTTCCTGGCAAAGAGTCTAAAGTATAAATTTGATAAAGTCGCATTATCTTATTACAAATAAGTAGAAGCAATCGACCACCAATACATTACCATTACGCCCTGTGCTCAGCATAGTGGTAACACACTTACCTACTTTGTAGAAAATCCGGGTTTTACTTCTGATGGTACCCACCTTCGCCTAGGGAGTCCTCTACACCCGAATACCCTCCCAACACCCCCAAATTTCTTGACACATACTGTAGTCGAGACCGGCTCGGGCGGGCTCGAGCTCAAATTTCCACGAAGTATTGCTGGCTTAGGCTTCGAAAATTGTGCCCGAACTCATCTCTATCACACACCCTTAAAACTCAAAGTTCATATACCCGCTAAATATTCAAATTACAAGAAAGAAAAAATATTGCGCAAATTATTTTTCCATACTTTTTCTGTATATAAATTGCAATAATCTTTTATACGTAGCAGTTTTTCAAAGACAAATACGGATCATTTGTCATCAAAACCAGTGGTTTTGATGACAAATTACTCTCAAAGCTGTTTACTCCCAAAATAGCTGTTTACTCTCAAAATAGCTGTTTACTCTCAAAAGCTTGTCTATCATGAAATTAGTTCTTACAAACAATATTTTTTTTACAATCAATACGAATTTAAACGTTAATGTAAAATATTAATGTAAATTTTAAACTCGCCCCTTTTTTTTGAATTTGTTGATTTTTTAATTTCTTTAAAATATTGATGTTACATGCATTGGTGTGTTTGCTGTGAGAGTTAAAAAGAATTTGCTAATTATTTTTATGCATCCATTTTTTTTTCATTACTGATGACTGGCAAAGAGTGCAATCCCGAAGGTTATCATACTAAGATTACTGATTTTATATCGTAACATCTATAGTATTGGCTGGGAAAGAAAAATTCGTAAGTACGTTGGCTTTCAAAGTTAAATTTCCGAATAAATGATTCCACGCCGTTTCGAGAAAAAGATTTCTTCGTTTCACCCTCAGCCTAAAAGGTGATAACAACTGAAAACGACATAAGACTGGTTAAATTTTAAATCTCAATAATTAAAAAAATATGGATTTCTCAGCATTTTCACATTAACATTTTTTGCTTAGAATTTTGCAAGGAATCGGGCTGTGCAGAGTTTAGGCGGCCTTGACAGGGCATCCTGTGTACAGTGGAAACTCGATTATCTGTCCCACGATTTACCTTTTTTCTCTCTTAACCGTCGGCGTCAAGTTCAAGTTAGCGCCGCTAGGCTGGAATCGACATACCCAGACTGTAAGCGTCAGTACGGCCTTGCCTGCTAAGCCGCTGGTGCCCGCATCTCTGGGTTAAGTTTATTGTCACGTTAGTGCTAGAAATTGTTAGAAAATAATGAGTGAAAAATGTAAGCGTGTTGTGCTCGATTTGTCCAAAAAATTGGAGATTATTAAGAGTCTACGAAAGGAGGAAAGTTCAGCTAGCATCGCGCCAATGTATAGCATAGGCCAAACAACTGTGAATGATATTCTTTCTTTTTGGTTTTACGGCTCAAAGACTACAGTGGTCATGCTGCGCCGGGACCTACTGTTTTCCGAGGAATCCGAACCTCTTAAGGCCTAGGGAACCAAACCCGGATTAGCGGCGCACTAGGAGAACGCGTTACCACACTGCGCCACCGCAGGGCCGTGAATGATATTAAGAGGGATGATGACAAAATCAAAAGCTATGTTTCCAAATTGACTTCTGATGGTGACATAACAGTAGAGATGCAAAGGGTGGAAAAAACCCGATTTAAACCTGGGAAAAAACCGTGTTTTTTGGGAAGGGAATTTTCAAAATTCCCAAAACGATGGTCTTTTGAACATTATGGGAATTTTGAAATATGGTCGTTTGAAATGTATAAAACGATTTTTGCGTTCTTTATTTTAAGAAATAAATATTGAATTAATCTTGATAATTAATCGATAACAATTTTTTGTATTTAATGCCTTAAAGTGATAACATTATTTAATTTCAACTTAGGAACATTTCTAGTAAAATATAATTTTGTCACCTAATAATGATTTCTGTTGAAAGAGGAAAGGGTAAAAAATATAGGTAAGAAAAGGTTTATTGTTTGTTTGTTTGGCTTTTTTATGGCGCAAGAGCATCTGGGCTATACTGCGCCAAAAAAAAAAAAAAGGTTTATTGAAAAAAAAGGTTTATTGAAATATTTTGGGTCTTTTTTAAGTATTTATTCACTGGTGTTTTGCAAATAAACGTAAACATTGTCAAGGTAGTTTCTTCCCCTTAAAGTTTCCAATATGTCTGAAATTTCCAGTTTATTTCCGAAAACTCCAGGGTTTATTCCCATGTTTCAATATTCTAGAATTCATATTTTTATAGAATATTTTTTATAGAATTTTTTAGAATATTTTTTATAGAATTCATAACTAAAGAATTAACTTTCTTTATTAAAAACAGGAATTTATTTCTTGTCATTTTCACATGGAAATTCTGAAGTTTTATAATGTTGTATAAAATTAGTTTTATTGAATAAATTTTCATTTCGTTCTTTGCAGATGGTGGTTTGTTACGAGTGTCCTGAAATGGACCATCATTTTATACGCACTTTACCGCATATATTTCTTTATCTTCATTTAAGCCTTTATCTATCCATCGTAAGATGGATGTGTTTCTCTGTTACAAGATAATTTGATGTAGAACTGTGCATATAAGATTTATAAGCGTGATGTTATAAGCGTATTAAGAGTGTTATAAGCGTATTAAGAGTGTTATAAGCGTAATAAATGTGTTATAAGGAGAATGTTATTAGCGTAATAAACTTGTTATAAATAGAATGTCATAGGCGGAAAATAAGAAATTTGAATTTAATCCTACAGCAGACGCTCGATGCCCATCGCATATGTTGTCACCCTCTGAGAAATGAACCTTGTAACCTGCCGCTTAACTTTGGTTAAATACGAATTTCGTGTACAGTGGAACCTCGTTAAGACGAACACCAAGAGAGACAGAAATTTTTTTAGCGTTAACAATAGTTGACTAATTTGGGAAGCATGGAATCATACTACTAAGTTATTTATTCCATCTCTGGTTACGATATTCATATTTTGTTATTGCTATATATGCATTTTATTATTATTATTATTTTATTATAACATACACATATTTAGCAAAAATAATAGTAGAATATACGTGTCTTTAAATCTTACATTATATGGATC
>QLNU02015003.1:38628195-38664892 GCA_006491805.2 Dysdera silvatica | reverse complement strand
AAAATCATTCTTTTGTTTTTCAGAAAGCAATTCCAAGATGGAGTTGGAAAATTTGACACAAATTCAGAGATTTTATGTAGGAAAACGGATATTACTAACAGGCGTTACAGGCTTCTTAGGGAAGGTAACTCAACAAATTATTTTTCTTTTACTGTAAACTGAATTTTAATTTCTTATAGGTTAATAATTGTTTTTACTTTTTTTGCAGTTTCGATCTTTAAATATGCATTATAGGTTTGAAGATGATTTAATTGCGAGGTTTGAATACTTGCTGATCGACTATTTTAAGTATAAAATTGCATCAACAATGATCATAATCTACAGTTTATTTTAAATATTTTTTCTCGATAAATAACACCAGATTTCGCATTTGGAGTACAATAGAAACCATATACGTTTACATTAACACGAAAATAATATTCTGCAGTAAGCGGCTTGTGCGTACATAAGCGGGGTTCCTTAAAATGCTACGTATAAAGTATTTTTTTGCTAAATTTTTATAGTATTTTTTATTAAATCGCATATTCCTATTTTTAAATATATAACTCGTGTATTTGAGTCATTATATAGCATCTTTACTCCATTGGTAAAAACAAAAACACATGCAGTAGTATTTAAATTTTATTTTTTTAAAAATTTAAAATTTCAAACAGTTGATCAAACACTTTAAAAAGGAAGTTTCTTTATCTGCTATAATTAAAATAAAATTCTTTAAACAGAAAGTCTCCATCTGTCATAACTGTAGTAGAACTCTAAACAGAAAGTCTCCTTCATCTGTCGTAACTGTAGCAAAATTCTTTAAACAGAAAAATCTTCTCATCTGCCATAACTAAAGTAGAACTCTTTAAACAGAAAGTCTTCCTTATCTGCCATGACCACTAGCGTACGCAGGGGGTGTTGATGGGAGTTGTAACCCCCCCATTGCGGTGAAATTTTGTATATTTAACATAGGAATATGCGAGTTGTAGCTCTGTAACCCCCCATTGAGCCTATAACCCCCTTACGAACTTTATGCGTACGCCTATGACCATAACTCAAGTAAAATTCTTCAAACAGCAAAGCTTTCTCCATCTGCAATAACTAAAGCAAAACTCTCTAAACAGGAAAGTCTTCTCCATCTGCAATAACTAAAGCAAAACTCTCTAAACAGGAAAGTCTTCTCCATTTGCAATAACTACAGCAGAACTCCCTTTAAACAGAAAGTCTTCCCTATTTGCCATATCTAAATTAAAATTCTGTAAACAGGAAAGTTTTCTTCATCTGCCATCAATAAAATTAAGTGTAAATAGGCATAAACTTAAAAATGCTAAACAATCAAGGATGTTTCCGAGTCAATAACTCATTGCAAATGAATGAAAGTGTAGGAAACTATAAGACAGAGAAATGACAAAGAACCGTTGGAAAGTACAGGAGTCACGCGAAATCTCTCAATGCAATATCCAGAATCCTGTGTGTCCACAGGTGCATCGCGATATTTTTCTGGACATACAACACAAGCTTTGAGCAATTCTTTGTGCATTTATCAGATCGAAATTGTATAGCAAAACATTGGTTTTTGACTTAAAACATATTTGCTTTTATGCGATTTGTGTAGTAAAATGAGTTTAGATAACATTAAAAAGATAAGAATATATTTTCAGGTTTAATATTTTATGCATTAATGAGGTTTGTGCAGCTATGCGGTTTGTACTTATGCGAGTTCGACTGTACTTGTTATGTGGTGGATTATAAAGATAACTTTATTTTTTCAGTATATGCTACCTTTCACGATATCCATTTCTTTACAACATGTAAGGTTCCACACGTTTAAAAAATACGACACAATACAAATTTTTCAAAACATAAGGTAGTCTTAAAAGTTTTTCCTGTGTAAGAATATTCTAAATTTTTTTAGTACCATGCACATCAGATTTCATGGGAAACTTGATATAACTAAAATTGAACTTAAATAATTATGCTCAACTTGAATAATAACAAATGCATTATCTTTTCAAGATAATATACTTAGCTTTTAGCTTCACATTTTTTACCCCTTTTTCTTGATTATTTCCTTATTCGATGTTAGTAACACGACATCGACATTTTAATTACTTTCCTGTTTCACCTACTGTTTTGATGTCACACCAAGGTCAATCACATACTTATGCTTCTCCACTTCTGTTGCTAGCTTTGGCGTCATTTTTATTCTTTTGCTGGCTTGTTTTATCTTTATAGGGGATAGTTCTTCCCTTAGACCCCGCCATCCAAGTTTTCTTTTTCCTTATCTTTTCCATCATACTTCTTGTTTAAATCTCTTTTCTTATGTTTGTGTTCTCTGCTTTATGCCTTTTAGGGCTATCCCGAAGGACATTTTCAGTAAGCGCATGTTTGTCGTATCTTTGTTCCTCCTTTGCCCGACATTAACATCCAACACGTTTGGAAACACTTTCGCATGTTCTTATTAACGATTTCATACATTAAATAGTTAGTTTATTTTATATATAATTCGGTTGAATTAATAAACCCAATACGGAAGTTAACAATAGTAAAGACAAAATTAAATTTCTATAATATTTTAATCCTTATATCACGAATTTGTTATTTAAAATCATTTAATTGTGAAAGTGGTAATTTTGAGATGTACACAACGGGCTTTGCAATGCCGTAGTGGAAGCTGTAGACTGCGGTTCTCTATCGTATTGCTTCTCGATATTTATGAAATCGCCGCCAGGTAAATTCTTATTTTATAAGACGAGGGCCCGATCTCGACAAATTTGTTCGTAAATACCTCCAATTTGCACTTCCTTGCCGATTGGTCACTGGCGTTTGCATCATAGACGTCGTTTCATTCAGTTTTAAAAACAGACACACTGCCATAGGCGTAGGCAGAAAGTTCATAAAGGAGGGTTATAGGCTTAATGAGAGGGGTTACAGAGCTACAACTCATATATTCCTATGTTAAATATACAAAATTTCATTGCAATGGGGGTTACAACCCCAAAACTATCCCTGGCTACGCCTATGCACACTATCCATTATTTTAATCGACTTTCAGGCACTTTTTATAGCCGATCACAATGAGTGGTATTCCTTTTCTCGAATTTCGATCATTTCAATGTCTGAAAATTCTCGATTATTCATGAAGGGCTTACATATTTAAAAATATACGGCCTGGTCGCTGGCAGTTGCTTCACAGATGTTACTTAGGTGTTCAGGGTCTAAGCTTTTCGACGCATTCGCGACTATCATCCTCATAATACTTTTACGGTAAAATATTCATTCATGGAATATGCATAGAAAACTAAAATGACAAATTCAAGCAGAATCTGTCACGGCCTGGGTTCAGAAATACTACTCTGTCGTAAAATAATTGAGAAGACAGCAAATTAACGCAGTTGAATAATACTTTTAAGCGTTCACTGCTCTTTCAATAGAAATTGGAAGAATTTTCTCTCCATTTTGAACAACAATTCCTCATCAAATGTTTTTACTGACTCACGGCGCATTTCCTCCCATACAGAATAATTTTATATTACCAGGGACGTTTCTTTTCAAACTCACGTTTTACTACCAGAAACGTTTCTTTAAACTTAAGTTCCACTATCTGAGACGTTTCTCCTGACTCATGTGCTTGATTGATTTTTACCGTTCATTTCATTATACCTGTAACCGCCGTTTGTAACACGAGTTGGCAGTACACGTTGCGTTGCATCCGTTACCGTTCTGAGAAAAGTAGCTCAGGGCTATTGAAATAGCTACAAGCGATTAAATTCATTGTTCAGCTGTGTTACTTTGCTGCCGTTTCAGTTATTTTAATAGTGCGCAATGTCGTCGTCAAATTAAATTAACTACTCTGTTGAATCGGAAAACCGGATTCAACACTTACTGGTTAGATAAGACGGGCGCCAATATTCTATGTCCCACTATTCCAAGATTATATTATATATTATTAGTATTTCTCTTAGCTACGAAAGCTGTTTCTCATAAAATTGTAGCACAGCATGACCTTGGTTACCTTTTCATCATAAAACTCAAACAAAAAAACAAAGTGCACATCCGTAAATCATGCACCATGGTCTGGATGCAAAAATCGACAATTATGGCCTCATTGGATCCAGGAACAAGTAAGGTACATATGGTAACAGCAAGGTAGTGCATCATTATAGTGCATGGGTTGTAGTAGGTAGTAATAATAGCGACAGTTTATTAAACTTGCACTATATATTGATATATATTTTGATATGTGTTTATAAGAAAATAATGTCAATTACAAGTTCTAGCTCAGTTTCCCCACAAGAATGCGTGTTGAGTCCTTGAAGTGTTATATGGAGGCAAAGCACTATGTTACCTATAAGGAACTTTTGTATATCTAATATGATTTCAAACACAGTCTAAAGTGAAATTCGCACAATCGACAATAGCAGGGGCGGCCACCAGAGGCCCCGTTTTGATGAGGGCGCCAAACCGAAGTCAAGTTTAATTGTTTTAATTGACCCAACAGTAGAAAATGTTTCTAAAAAGGAGACAATCTGCAGAAATTTTTGGAGATCTTTGGAGAGCTTTCAGACATTTTTATAGGGTATATGTATTTTTACTATACATCCGTGAAAATTTCCTGTTTTCGCCGAAGGGAGGGGGCGCCAAAAAGCAATCTGTGTCAGGCCGCCCGGATTCAAAATCAACCTCGAGCCGTCCTTGGATAATAGTGTCTAGCACTAACGTTATTATGGCCAGAAGTCTCCTAACTATTTACCTTTCAACCTGACAGATCAAATGACATATAAGGTTGAAAAATAATGAAGTAGCAATGGCGTAAAATAGTGGGAAGTCATGATGATACAAGTAATGACATTAGTATGGATTGCGTGAAGGTTTGCTTAAGGCTAGTTTATGTTAAACAGATTTGGAATGCTTAACTTTATTTCCGGATGAGTGAGTATATAGTAATTCTTACATTTCATGATTTATATAGATGGTATTGGAAAAGCTTTTCCGGAGTTGCTCAGGTGTAGCTGAGATTTATTTGCTGATGCGAGAGAAAAGAGGCAAAGCACCTGAGGAGAGATTGGAGGAGATTCTGAATTGCGAGGTGAGTTGAAATTTATACAGCTGCATTTCTATGGCGCACGCTTAAGATACCAAATCGGTTCATGTAAGTGAAATTCGTTACGTTTTAAATTTGCATAAAACACGCTAAAACTTAAAATAAAGGAACATACATTTCTATTAGCATTAATATTGTGAATAAAAATAAGGTTTTCAGGTTTTGAAAAGTAAAATGAACTGTTATTGCTTTGAATATATATTTTATACACAGTATCAGAAAAATGAAGACTAGTTAATAAAAGTTAAAAGGGTGCAAAAAATGTTTATTTTAAATTTATTGTAAAGGTAACAGAAGATACGAATATGTAATAATAATCATCGTAAATGTCATATTCAATCATTATCTATCCACTGCTGGATGAAGGTCTCTCCAAATGCTTTCCACACAAGTCTATCCTGAGCAATTCGCTTCCACGTCACCCCAACCTGTTTTCTTATTTCATCCACCCATCTAGTTTGAGGACGTTTTCTAGGTCTTCGGTGGTCTCTTGGAATCCAGTTCAGAATTTCTGTTGTCCATCGTTGATCAGTTCTTCTTGCAATATGCCCAGCCCATCGCCATTTCAGCCCTTTTACTTTAACAATGATGTCCTCCACTCTAGTTTGCTCTCTCACCCAAGTGTTCCTTTTCCGATCTCTCCTAGTTATTCCAAGCATGCACCTCTCCATGCTCCTTTGCGTTGTCTGTAACTTTCGTATTGCTCCAACAGTTAGACTCCATGTCTCCCATGTATCTGATCCATAAGAGAGGACTGGCAATACACACTGGTTGAAGACTTTCCTTTTTAGACATAAAGGCAATTTCCCCTTCAGGATAAAACTGTTTCTTCCAAATGCACTCCAGCCAAGTTTAATACGTCTGTTGAGTTCTTTCATAATGTTGCCATCCATTGAAATCAGCTGGCCAAGGTAAATATATGAATCAGCAATTTCTAGCTCAGTGTTGTCAACTTGTATTTTTGTTTCCTCTACAAAATTATTGAACATGATCTTAGTTTTTTGTAGGTTCATCTTCAGTCCAACTTCTTTACTTCTAGTTGAAAGCTCCTGTACCATGTCTTGGAGTTCTGATGGGTTTCTTGAAAAAATAACAATGTCATCAGCGAACCGCAAATGATTTAAATATTCACCATTTATTTTTATTCCCTTGTCATTCCAATTTATCAGGTAAAAGAGGTTGGAGAGAAATGGTATCCCCCTCCCTCACACCTTTACCAATTTTAATAGTTTTGGTATCTTTATGTAACCGAAATTTTGCACTTGCATTTTTATACACACATTTCACCATGTCAATGTACACTTCCTCGATGTCTGCTGATCTTAAAGAGTTGATGACTGCTGATGTTTTAATAGAGTCAAAGGCCTTCTCATAGTCAATAAATGCCACACACAATGGAAGTTCATATTCATGTGTTCTTTCAATTAATTCTCTTAATACTTGAATATGGTCCACTGTACTGAATCCACTTCGAAATCCAGCTTGTTCTCTTGGTTGAGCTGCATCTAATTTTTTCTGCAGGCGATGTGTTAGCACTTTTGTGAAGATTTTATAAATAGCAGGTAACAAGCTAATTGGTCGGTAATTTTTTAAATCCTCTTTATCACCTTTTTTATGCAAAAGAATTACTGTTGCAGAATCCCATTGGTTTGGTATGTTACCACTGTTGAGGCATTTGGTAAAGAATTTTGCGAGTATGTCTTCTACATGTTCTCCAGCTTCTTTTAAGATATCTAATGTAATGCCATCATCGCCAGGGGATCTTCCTTTCTTCATACTTTTTATTGCAAATGCTACTTCTTCTTTTAAGATTTTAGGAGCTGTTCCTTCGACTATCTCAGAGTCTTCGTTTAATCCACTGTTTCCCTCATACAGCTTTCTGTAGAATTCTTCAACTCTTCTAAGTATTTCTTCCCTATTTCTTGTTACAGTGCCATCGCTCGCTTGTGCGGCGACAACACGACGGGCAAACTTAACGGCTTACAAAACCTTGTTGCTTTCAATGGCCTTCTTTACTAACTCACAATTGAATTTTCTTATATCTTCTTTCATGTTTTTGCGCAAAGTTGGGCAAAGTTCTACATACTCGATCTTGCGACTGGTATTTTGATTGTCCACCTTCACTTAAGTCTTCGCTGTTCTTGGGTTGAACCGTTTTCAGATGTAATGGCCGTAATACGTATATACGTATACACCTTTTGCAAGAAAAAAAACAAAAAAAAAACAAACAAACACCCGAAGCACTGCTAAGAATAATCAAATCATCTCAAAATTTCGCATGCAAATTCTTTTAGACCAAGTATGCAAATGATTAAATTTTCAAAGCCAATGAGTGTTAACTTCGATCATAGCGCGCATTTCTACTGCGCAACTGGCATCGTATAAAAGAGGTAAAAATTGCGAACGGTTTATTTTTTTTCGTTATCAGCGTTGCAGTTCCCTGGAGACGCAACCAGTAATGACGTTGGGACGTTGTCGAAGACCTTATAGCCAATTGGACGACTTCGAACGTGGTCGAATAGTCTGGATGCGTGAAACTGGCTAGTCCTACAGAGCAATATGTCGCCACTTGCACCATACGGACACTATTGTGCAAATGTGTTGGCAGCAATGGTTGCCGCAAGGAACCCATCGGCGTAATAAAAGCTCTGGAAGGCCAAGGTGCAGGAATGCGAGGCAAAATCGGTTGGTTGTGCGAGAGGTTCGAGCTGACACAACAGCATCATTGTCCGCCATCCAGCGTGCTACAATTTCTTCCATACCACCCGTAGCACCTTCTACCATCACACTACGCTTGGCTGAGGTGGGGTTATGCTCACGAAATGCCAATCGAACGTATTTTGGACCTGGTAGGTCGCCAGATTCGGGCACCGTAAAATGTCCAGATATGGAGTAACAAGTGGGGAATGCCTGGCAGAATATGTCGCAGGATGACATTAGGTTTCCTTATCACTCCTTACCTAAACATATGGAAGCATGTATAGACGCCAGGGGAATTTCACCAACTATTGAACATTCAATGTGCAATTCCTAGCCATTGATGGGTCCTACAGCCTTGAATATTTTTATCATTTCCTTACCTGCGTATGTGCTGGATATATATTTAATTTTAATAAAAACAGATAATTTCTTCACAGTGTTTTTTTTTGCTTTTTGCAAAAGAGATTATGTATAAAATAAATATATAGCATACATATGTATTATACGTATATGTATATATGATAGTGTAGTCCTAGGTTTTGATTATCGAAGATGATTTGATTATCGGATTATGTCCATAGATTGTTCCTGCGTACTTCACCCTGCACTGCAAAGTACATTTTATTTCTTAGAATCAGTCTAAAAATATTTGTTTTTTTGATTATCAATATTTATAAATTTTTCTAGAATTTTAAAAATGTTATTGTTTGGCTTCATTTGAATTTTGGAGAACCCTAGCTGTGAACCCCCGGCAAACATGACCCTGGCTGACGCGAGGTCAGCACAGTTTGGAGTCGAACCTGGGATAACCCCACGCTACACGAACGCATTACCACTACACCACCTCAGGGGTCTACTAAAAATATTAATTTCATCATCATCATCAGACACCTTCTTCGATTTGGAGGTTGTTGGCCAATATGGATTATATATCTGTTTCTAATCGTATGAACGTTATCTTTTCTTAATCTAATCCTAGCGTTTAAATCAACCATCAATCCTCTTCGTTCTGTGTGTCTAGATCTCTTCCCTACGCTGTTTCCCCCCAATGTCAATTGGGGTAGCTTGTATTTTTCTCCCTTCACTACGTGTCCGCAATATGCTAACTTTCTACATATATAAATATGTATTTATATAAATCGAACACTACGCAGATTAAATCAAACAACAATATTAATCAACGTTTATTGGCGCTATATGAGGACTATTTACTGATTCCGGATATTTCGTAGAACGGTGTAGTACATGGACTACTTAAACCAAATTACGAAAAGACCGGTATTAAATTGATCGAAATGCCCGTTCGTAATTTGGTTTAAAAAGTAGTCCATGTACTACACCATTCTGCGAAATAACCGGCATCAGTAAATAGTCTTTATATACGTTCGTAAAGAGATTAAATATTGTCGTTCTCAGCTCAGTGGGTAGAGCTTCCACCCGGCGGGTGGAAGGTCGTGGGTTCGGGTCCCACCGAACACAGAAATATTTATTTTCTTTCGAACGTTTCACCATCTAATCACGCCATAACATCGGCGCTGGTATCACTACGCCAATAAACGTTGATTTATATTGTTATGTAAATATGCATTAATATTAAATGTAAAATTATTAAAAAATACATATTAAAGATATATGTTAACACATAAATATTAATATATAAAATATTAATTTAGAATACTTAATTAACTCACAATGTACTCGTATTCATCATTTTGAATCTATCGTTGGTAAAAGTGGGCCAAACGAAATTGGTTGCCAACTTCTGATATTTAAAAATTTCTGTAACACAATTTATTGGTTAAGAAGCAAAAGTACACCAATATGATATTTTTGCTGAACAATATGTATCAAGGTAGGATAAATCATAAAATATTTTAACGATATCAACAAAGTTTTCACAAAGTCGCAGCACAACGAAAGTTTTGAAACAGATCTTTTTCTGCACAGAAATAACCTTTAAAGTTTCCAATAGATCTTTTCAAATTACTTTAAAGTTTTCAAAATATATTTTTTCAAACTGTTTCAAAGTTTTCAAATACACCTTTTCAAATTATTTTAAAGTTTTTAAATAAAACTTTTCAATTTGCTTTAAAGTTTTTAGATAAACCTTTACAAATTATTTTAAAGCCTTTCAATAATCCTTGAAGACGATTTATTGGAGAAAACAAAGGCTTTTCTTTTGCCTGCCAATTAAAGTTAATGCGTGGCCAATTGACAGTCAAATCTAATTCACTGTGCGTTTCCTATATAGAAACGAATCGAGTTAACTGCGTCAGAAACGTGTCTTTACCAGGAAGAGAGAAAAAAAAAAGGAAGATTTAAGAGAAAGTGAGGCTATGGTCAATGTCAATCCACTCCATAATTAAGTGGATGGACTGCCGTGAAGTCGTTGCTTCTAGAAAGGAAAGATTAAGGACGAGTTCGAAACCACGAATCAACGTCAGCGCATGAGGACATCAGCTGAGGTAAAACCCGCAAAAGAAATCGACAAGGAAAATGTAATATCAGGAATGAGCGTAATAACAAATTTTGGTGGTGCTGAACATTACATACGATTTTAAGTATAATACAAAAATGGCAACCAAAATAGAAATGATCTCTTATGACGACGATGGGAATAACCCAAATCTGGTGAAATAGACTCTCTGATATTACTTTTAAATAACTCTACTTAACGTTCTTAAAGTTGACATTACCCTTGTAAAATATGTCACAGTTTAAACAATAGTAACGGTTTTTGAGTTGTACAGTAATCTCGTAAAAGTAGAACGCATACCACAAATTACACGTTTAGAAAATTGATTTGAGTTTAGCAGTTTGTGGGCAAAGATTTCGTCTGGTTATCCAAATACACAAGCGCATATAAGCGAGTTATAGACATTGCATGTTGGTAATCATTTAACGTCATAAAATATATACAGTATATTGGAAGTGGTAGTCATAGCAAAATGCACCTGGCAAGAAATAAATGAAACGATACATCCCTACATTAATATTTCATAAATACAGTGCAATCTCGAAATTCAATGGTAATGATACTCACTTCTAGGGGCGGACTGGGTCCTCTCAAAGGGCGCATACCTTGGATTATCGGAGGCCTTGAGTCCTATGGCCCACGATGACTCCCGGCTCGGGGGCCGGTTGACTGGCGGCCCAGTCCGCCCCTGTTCACTTCGTTTTACCAAAATCTTCGAATTATCGAAGATTGGGTAATCGAGGTTCCACTATGTGAACTTCAGTGATATTCTATCGCCATGGAGATTCGCACACCTAATGAAGGTTTAAGAATAAAATCATTATATATTCATGCAGGGTTCCTACTCATATTGAAGAAAAAATTCCTTGACTTTTTCAGGCTTTACCCTGACTTTTCCGGCGAAATTCAATGACAAATCAAAAGGAACTTTTAAAATGACCTTCGTTTGCAGGGAAAACGGCTTTACGCTCGTGGGAGGCTTAGCCATTCCAAACAGAAGTTAAGGTTTTCCTTGATTTTTCCAGGTTTGACCGCAAAATCTCGTTTTCTCTTAAATTTTCTCTAACCTTTAAGGACGATTTAAAATTCCCTGAGAGTTTCAGGTTCGTGGGAAATCAATCTTTCATGGCAAAAGATCATTTTATATCAGAGCAGTGGCAATGTAACTATCTCACGTTAATATGTGGTAAATTTTCATTTGCGACGATAAAAGCCGAAATACGATACAATGTGGATTCAAATAAGAGTTAAAGTTACCTTACTGTATCTGATTCTGTCAGACATTCCGAATTGGTAGCCTAGTTCGCACATATTCCATGACTGCTAAAGACGCTCTTCCAGTATATCTCACTCAGACATATTTGATTGGCGTAAGGTTTAGAGATGCGATTGACCATGGAAGGGTGGGCCAAGGATTCATTGCTAACAGAGTTTAGTTATGTAAGATGTGGCAAGTCATTGTAGGCCGCTCAGTCCATGTTGGGTGGTCATTTTTAGAGGTTCATTGCTTCGTAAGATTTTGAGAATGCAGATTTTTTTGTAAGATAATGTGTATTGTGCAAGTGATAGTATAGTACAATCATACGATTTGTTATCCGACAATTCAGAGGCAGATCCAGAGAGAGGTTTGGGGTGTTAAATACAGTAGGACCCATTTATAATGAGCTCACATTTAGCGAGTTTTCGGATATAGGGAGGATATTATGGTTTTATTTGGTGTAATGATTAAACGCAATACAATTTAACTTCTTTTAGCGAGAAAATTTATTTGAACTTCGGATTTAACGAGCAATTTAAAAAATAAATAAAATGGGAAATCAAACTTTTTGTAAAAATCACGTCGTTATATGTGGTTAATCGATATAATCGGCGCTGGTTATACCCCATTTTCACAGCATTTTTATGAATCTGGGAGCAGAAATTTCCCTAATTTCCGCCACTTACAATTGATCCGCCATTACACAATTTCAATTTATTTGCCCCAACTCATAGTATTATACAACATAGTTAGTATCAGGATGTAGTCCTGAAAAATACGACGAGTTTAATGAAAAAATTACACAAGCGTTTATAGAGTAATTGAATTGCCTCTATTAGTTATATGGGCAGGTATTTTAACCATATTACCTTCTTTGAAAAAAAAAGGAAAAAATCACTATGACGTAATTGTCCTTATTAAGGCAAGACAATAACCAAGCCGCTCTTGTCCACAATTAGACTGCTTGCTCCAGCACCAGTTTTAATAAGGGCACATGCAGCCTATCACAAAAATTATATTCGAATGAAACTATTTAATAATTTAATACCTAACTATAATTATATATTCTGCGACGTCGTTTGCACGTCAAAAATTACCACCTACATTTCAATGATTCGGCAGACATAAGCAGAAAAATTGCGGAGTACCAACTCTTTATCGAAATATATCCGGCAGGGGTAACCATAGGTTGTCTCAACGGACACAAAAAGATAAAACATCAACCTGCTTTAGTTCGATAACCAAGAGTATGCTGGAAAGATTCGAGTAGGTAGCAATATTTTCTTCAAAGAGGTTGGAAAATAATTACCAGTTGTTGCACTTGTTGCTGCAGACGAATTTGCCCTACTTCGCTCAATTATGAAGCTGCGAAGCCACATATTAAACCCGGCAATCAGTAGGAAAAGAGTTAATAAATTATGCCCTTTGTGATGCATGAGATTAAATCATGTGATTAAATATGCCATATCAAACGGTAAATACATTGGCAAAAAAAGGACCAGAGGCAACTGAACTGAAGAATAGAAAATAAATACATTTCAGTATTAACGTTTTTTCGTTTTTTATGTGTGTTTTAGTTGTTCAGAATCATAGAGAAAGATATTCCGGAGCTCAGGAAAAAGGTGAAAATCATTTATGGTGATTTGGAGAAAATAGATCTAGGAATAAACCCTAATGACATTGAAATCCTCAAAGAAAATGTGGATATCGTATTTCACTCAGCTGCAAGAGTACGATGGGATGATCCAATGAAGTAAAGTTATTATATATTTCTAATATACTCAATAGTTAATGCTGTTTGTTCTGCTTTGGCACACTCAAGTTATATTTACATTTTACAAATAATACGAAGAGAACTTATTAAGCAACGTAACTGGCACAAAATTTTATGTATTTGTTATATGTACAGTGTGCAAAATAATGCTCATATTTACCCAAATAACATTTGAACGAAGGCCTGTAGAGCAATAAAAGTTAGGTACCGGTATAGTAATAAAGCGGTCAGTCAGAGGAGCTAGTTAGTCAGTTAGGTACCGGTATAATAAGATGATCAGAGCCCGATCAGATTGAGAAAGCCATTTATGACAAAATTTAGTAGCTATTTCCCTTAACACGGGAAGTAAAAGAGACACAGAAGAAATTTAATTACAAAGTTGTTAAGCATCAACTAATTAGTAAGAAATGGTATAATATGCAGTGTCGCAGCTAGACACTTTTTACAGGGGGGCTGTGAAAATAATGGGGGGCTTAGAGAGTTGCAGGGAACTTAATGGTTAATATTTTGATGTGTCTTATTAATATATTTAACACTAGTGAATAAATTTCTTATTCATATTTAAATTCGTCTGCGATAAAAACATTATGCACACAAGATTTACCCTGAAAATGTTTTTTGAGTACATTTTAACTTAAAAGGAAATAACGCCCTGCCAGGGCTGGGTTTGGGACGATTGGTCCAATGCCGATCGTCCAACGCCGATTCGTTCAATGTTGAATCGTCCAAAAGGTTGAATCGTCCAAAAGGTTGATTGGTCCAAAGACGATTGCTCCAATGGGTCGGTTAGTCCAAAGGGTTGACTGGTCCAAAGGCGGTTTGCCCTATCTTCAATCCTAAGTCCCATCAATTATTCTAAATGCGATCTCTTCAATAAGATCGTTTGTTATTCATTCATTCATTCAAAATTTATATTATTTAATGTAATGGTTATTTAATGCATTTGATTATTTATTAATTCATGAATTGTAATTTTAATTCAGGAATTGTCATACTAATTCACGAAAGGACTAGTCAGCATTGGACTAATCGTTCTTTTGGACGAATCGGCGTTGGACCAATCGTCCCTTTGAACGGGAAGACCCTTGGACAAATCGGCATTGGACCAATTGTCTGTTTGGACGAATCGGCACTGGACCAATCGTCTGGGATGGACAAGGGCTTACCATAACTAGTAAAATTTCATCACTGGTCCAACGCATAAGAAATAACTGCAACGTTTCGAGAACTACTATTCGCTTTATCAAGCGAAGTGTCTAAATAGTGGGAATGTCCTGTATTTATACCCCCAATTCTGGGTTTTCCCGGAGAAGTCCCGCACTCAGGGTTTCTCCCGAACTTTTTATCCGGGCTTTCCAATCTTGTATAATATAGGCATAGCATTTGAGATCTTAATGTCTCGATTCCTCAGTTGAGAAGTCTCCTGAGATTCAAGAAAAAGTCTACAAAGGCGCCCTTGTATCAAGAATAACTGGAATTTTATTAAAATATTACTACTTTATAGATTTAAATATATTTAAATCTATTCTTCCCACAAGTTCTAATGCAGAGGTTTAACAACGGAATATTGTTGTATTCAGAGAAAAATTGACTTTGGAAAAAAGTTCCCCCTTGAAAAAGCCCTAAGCGTAGTTATAATATATTATGAGTTTCTTTCATATTTAATTTTTCTCTTGATCTGTTCCTTGTATAAATTTTTAATTGGATATAATTATGTTTTTTGTGTATCTATTGGATGTTTTACACATTTTATTATTATTTTAACTATTTATTTACACATATATATATATTTATTTACACACACACACATATATATATATATATACACACACACCTAAAGTTTTAGTTTATTAGTAGCTATTAGCACAGTAATACAATTATTTATTATTAAATTATGATTAACTTATAGGATTATTTATTAGGAATGCTTAATTATTTCTGTTTATTTTAAATATACGTAATATTTATATTTTTGATTCTTGAAGGCTTGCTGCAACTTGCCATATTATGGCCACAAAGTATTTGATCACTCTATTAAAGGAATTTAAAAAATTGCAGGTAAGAAATGAATTTAGTTATTCATTATATGACCACCATGTAATCCTTGTCAAAAAATGTGAATATAGATAATTGTAATGGCTCAGCAAGTGTGTACGTATATATATATATATATATATATATATATATATAAACCCTAAACACGTGTCACATTGTCAGGAAGTTTCTAGACATGGCACATTAAGAAGTGATGTAAAAAGAGGCTTGGGAACATGGCGCTCTGCCCGTCCCAAAGCCTGTTTCCGCCAAGAATGGGCGAGGAAAACTTTTATATATATATATATACAATTAATATAACCGTTTCCGAGTTATGGTGGAAAGAAGGAAAATGCGCCGTCTGAAAAAAACAAAATTTGCAATGTTTTCATAATATCTACATAGAAAATAAGCACATATTTGGAAAGAGTAGGAAAAGTCCTATAAGGTGATACCATTTTCATCAGAATATTTGAATTTAATGGCCCATAACAAGCGCTGAAATATTGGCGAGGTGTAAAATCGAATTGTCGCCAAAATCTGTAACCGACAATTCTGCAAGTACCCTTCTAGCTACAATCGGTAAAATTTACCAAGAACCTGTCCATTCTATAATCGAGTGAGCTGATAATAAACCATATTGGTGTTATAGTTCAGGAAAGTTTTAGCCTTTTGTCTGCAATACATCACTGAAATTTGCGTTCGTCGGAAAAGACGTCGTGTTTTTTTAGGTGCAAGAATGCACGTTTTAAAGCTAACCAATAAAAGTAACATTTGTTTTGAAGTATACAAACACAATGGAAATAAAAGAAGTATGGTGTTTCCCACGTCTTTCAAAAAAGTATACGCAAAAAAAAAAAAATAATAATAATCCTAATAGATTCCATGTCTAATTCCATGTAATAATCCATGTCTACCTATGATTGATTAAAGGATGTATGCATTCAGAAGAATGTGTGATACTTAAAGCCGCTGCTGAAACTGGTCGTCCTCACACCTGATACATGCACCTGCCTGCTTACGAAGGGAAACCACTGTAGCTCTTAGCGAAAGCTTATCCCTCAGTTTTACTATTGCTTCGTCGAGCCGGATACTAAAGTCTAACAAACTGACAAATTCTGTGCAGTAAACCTTTTGCTTCAGGAAACTCCAAACAAAGAAGCCCATTGGAGTCAGATCTGGCGATGTAGGTTGTCAAATGGCATGCGCGCGCAGGAAGGTTGAAAGACATCTTCAAATGTTCGTCGAATGGCTTTTTCGACGAACGTCAATTTTAGTGAAGTATTGCAGACCAAAGGCTAAATTTCTTCTGAACCAGAATACCGATATGACTTATTGTCGGCTCATTTGACTGGTAGAATGGAAAAGTTTTTGATAAATTTAACCGGTTGTAGCTAGAAGTGTGTTTGTGGAATCGCCGGATTTTGGTGACAATCCGATTTTTCACTTCACCGATGTTTCAGCGCTTGTAGCTCGCCGTTAAATTCAGATATCCTGATAAAAATAGTGTCATCTTATAGAACTTTTCCTACTCTTTCCAAATATGCGCTTATTTTGCACACAGATTTTATAGAAACATCACAAATTTTGTTTTTTTTCAGACGGCGTATTTTTCTTCTTTCCACCATAACTCGGAAACGGTTAGAGATAAAACAAGGTTGCTATGAGTTTTTATGCTCCACATGGGCTCTTCTATCACCCTTTCGTTTGGCAGATTAGGTCAAATTCACCCTGTATATAAATTCATTGGCGGATAAATGAATAAATAAATTAAAATTCCGTTTCTCAAATTGCGGAGAATCCTTTTGAAAATTTCAAACTATAGGGAATTGTGTTCGCGAGTCCCAAGGCAACCTTAAGCAGGGGCGGACATAGACTTTTATTTTAAATAGGGACAAGGACAGAATTTGCCATCGTCTTGGAATAACACCCTTCATTTATCATGAAAGTTGGAATTTTTTACAGTGAAAAAATATATTTTGGGGAGGGTCATGACCCCTGTGACCTCCCTCCACCGTGTCTGCGCTTGACCTGAAGGGTACGAATGATATCCGTGGAATGACGATTGTTTCATTATTTACATTATACTCACTTGTAATTTTACTTATATTTAACTGATATATTTAGCCATTCGTTTCGATGAATTTTGAATGCCCATTATTCAGACTTTCTACTTTCATACGAGTAGGGATGTAAGGATTCTCGTATCCTAGGAATCGAAAGGACGAAAAGGGTTCACGAGAAAAAAAAAGAGTTTGGAGAATCACCCTTGACCTCTTATTCACCTTTTGTTTCTAACTTCATGTAAAACCAGTATATAGATTGCAGAAACGATACACGTGCCTCATTGTATTGCCCTTATATTTAGCAATGTTATTCCGCGGGTTTCCACATCTTCCGAAACGTGAATAACATTTCATTGTTCTTCATGAATACATTCAAGGACATGAGCACCTTGTAACTAGTTTTATGACGTCATGCGTAACCGCCGACATATCCATGTATATCAGAGTTGTCCAACGTACCGTCTGCGGACAACAATCCGACCGGCTAACCGTGCCACTCCGGTCCGTCGACAGTTTTTTGGAATAATAAAAAAAATTCCATGATTTCAAAATAAAAATTTTAGATTTTTTCCAAAATAGGGAAAAATTGCCGGAACAGCATGGGCGACCATGATAAATTTTTATGGAAAATTTTGATGTCTATTACTTTTTGATGTCCATTACTTTTTTTTTATGCGAAATTCGCTGAAACCGCTGGCCCGCGAGATCCGTTAAAATTTTTAAGTGGCCCTGTGCCCAGAAGTAACCAATCCAATTGACCAATCCTGGTGTATTATGACGAGAGAGAGAGAGAGAAACGATTTAATTTCTAAATATAATTGCATTCCTGCAGTCTACAGGCAATTTTCCAGATCTTTTATGGAAAAAATTTAAAGTTAATTTTAACTATGAATGCTATTTGAAAAAATAAATCGACATTTCAAGGAGATGTTTTTATGCTTAATTTTAAAATTTGAAAAATCGAAGTATTAAGATTTGTTTTAAAAAAATAGTATTTCAACATCGTTTGTAATGCAACATACCCAGGGCTAATATGCAAATTAAAATAGGGATTAATAATTCTCTCTAAACATAAGAGAAAGAATACTTTAATCGAGGGCGGACACAGGAGACATGACCCTCCAAAAATATATTTTTTCACTGTAAAAAATTCCAACTTTTATGATAAATGAAGGGTGTTATTCCAAGACCATGGCAAATTCTGTCCTTGACCCCCAAAATGAAAGTTTGTCCGCCCCTGACCTTAACACAGTTATAATTATATTGTTTTCTAATACAACTCCATGGAGATTATATACTAATATTTAATGTGAGAAGTTTTTTGAATACTAGGACAGAAACCAGAGTGCATGCAATTTTTAGGTTTCATTAATTACCCCCATGAAATACAGTTACTGGCAGATGATTCAATTGAGGGTTTAACACTAACGATATGACTCATTTGACAAAAAATGAGTATATTCTTTCCCAACTTATTTTTAAAACCTTGAATGTAGTGCTATGTTCATCTAGGCACTGTCATTGCTGTAAGCTCTTAAAAGTATAAACTCTCGCATTTTCGCGTGATTTTTGAATGCTTTTCATAAAGGTTAGTGCAAGATTTTCATGCCCCTATGAGGATTTAAACTTTGCATCCCCTATCAATCGTTATTTGATGTCTTTTGGCTTATTTTGTGCAATAACATGTGTGTATCCAATGACACAAACTTTGGACATAAGCAGGGGTGATGAGTTCAAACCAGATTCCATGAACATACTAGAAAATTTATTGAAAAGTTAAGTAATATTTTTGGTAAAGACACTACATTGATTGGAACGGGGCACTCGTAACATCACAGAAATCTCACGAACAGATTTTCCACAGCAGTGACAACCAATGACTTCACCACGTTCAAAATCATTTAGCTCGCCCTTTCCTCCCATTTTACTTTTCTAGCTTTGAAATTATAATTGTTAACTCGTCAGACTTCTTTTATACTTGTCTGAGAGCTAGAAATTTGACGTCACTAACAGAATCCACCACGTAGAGGGGTGTCCAGATACTTTTGATCCTTATTTGCATAAATCTGGAATATTTCATTTTCAGAACAGGGGTGTTTGGTAATTTGGAATATGACAATTTGTGGAAAAAACCCTTATCATCTAGCTACTTTCAGAGAATTAGAGAAATACGGCTCACTATATCATCGATAACTTTCTGAATTTTCAAGATATCCCACTGGTATTTTTTTTAAGTTGCCCTATACTATTGACTACAAAATTATGAAAGAAAGTTATTCATATCTTTCGCGCATGCGCAGTAAAAAATTATTTTCTTCAAATGCTCATATCTCATCGTGTATTCAATATATTAATTTCTAATTTAAGTATAATATTTTTCTTGTACGTTGACAAATGTTCTGTAAGTTTCGTGAAATTTGACTGAAAATTGTGGATATTATAAGCAAAAAACCTGTGACAAAATTTGGATTTTCTTAAAGAAACGTTTCTATTTATATAAATACATATGCCGCAACGGGCTTTTCAATCAATTTAATACCGGTCTCTTCGTAATTTAATTTAAGAAGTAGTCCATGTACTACATCATTCTGGGAAATACCGGCATCAGTAAATAGTCTTTATATATGTTCGTAAAGAGATTGGATATTGTTGTTCGTTGCTCAGTGGGTAAAGCCTCCGCCCGGCAAGTAGAAGGTCGTGGGTTCAGGTCCCACCGAATGCAGAAATACTTTTCTTTCGAACATTTCATCATCTAATCATGCCATAACATCGGCGCTGGTATCACTACGCCAATAAAGGATTAATATTGTGGTTTGAAACGTTTCTATCTTCATGAATATACATGTTTGTTTTACAAAAATGCACACTGGCATTAAGCATAGCTGGTTAAATATTTTCTGAAAGTTACAAATAATTTCCAGCTTTTTATGATACAGGGTGATCAAATATATTTTTTCACTTTGTCAATATGTGGGTGGTCCCCTAAATGCACAAGTCACCGAAACTTTATTGGAAAGTGTTTATATATACCTCCAAAGTTAGAGAACAATTGGCCGAGTGGTTTTTTAGAAATTCGAAAAAAATTAAAAAATCCCAAAGTGTCCGGATACTTTTGGGCATATAGTGTATGTGTCTCACCGTTTCAGTAATTTTACTTAATGCTTCCTTTTTTTAATATCTTTCTATCCGCTTTAAAACTTACCTCCTCTTTGTGGCCCATCACTAATTTAAATTCTCCGCTATACCTCTACTGTACACAGTATCTGAATTTACAGATCGATACTTCATGTCCATGTTTATTTTTAGTATCGAAATCCTTATTTTTGCCTCCCCTCCAATTTCTATCCCTTAAAATATGACTACTATTTTCATATTTTTAGTTGCACGTGATATTTTATTCAATGCGAACATTTAAAATTTATGAAATACATTTTTATAGGCATTTGTATATGTGTCGACGTCATTTGTGCATCGGGATGAGAACTTCACCGTTCATGAACACATAGTCAAGCTGCAGATGTCGCCTGATCAACTAATGGGTGCTTTGGAGTATGTAATTCACATTATGTTGAAATACTATCCTTATTGCGTGTAAAACTATGCTTGTGAATTTTTCACTATAAACGTAGTGGACTTCTTGAATGCAAACATATTTAACACTAATTACTTTTAACATGAATTGTTTCCGGAAACCCTGTCAAGAACGAATAATCTACAAATAGGATTTTATTCATTTCCAATAACACGAACTACTTTTGAAACGAATAAACGTTTTAACACTTTGAGCGTTTGCGTTAAAGAGGTGCGACAGTAAAAAAAAAATCTCAGAGCATTCATTTTTCTGGAATTTGATTTCTTCGGCACATGGGAGATTTAATAAACTCTAAAGACCGCATTACAAACTCCCGCAAAATAAAAGTTCTTAAAAACACGTTATGTGTATACTATCATACATCAATTGGAACGGGAAGGACTGAAGAATTTAAAAGGAAATTAAAATTATGTAAATCAGAAAAGGTGGGAGGATAAAGTGCCTTTTAATTTCAAATAATTTTATTTTAGTTTAACATTCATGAAATAATTATTTTTATTATTCACTTGTTAATATAGGGTTTAGAGATTTATACGTAAAAATGGGTGCCATTGGGTTTGTTTAAAATGCATATAGGCACGCATTGTAGGGGCATATAATTACGTGAACAAATATGTGATTATGTTCACATCATAGGTAAGTGTCAGCGATACGGCTTTACTTTCTAACGTCCAATAGTAGATAAGTTTATATCACAAGATTTTAACGTAGGCGAATTTGTCTACTGGCGGGACGATAAATCTTACGAACTTATTAAAAACCTTTCATCTCACAGTCAGCAAACTATTGTTAAATTTAGAATGAATGTGCTTTTTGTTTAGTATACTTACACGGTAATTATCAGATTAACAATTTCTCACCTGGTAAATTATTATTCAATATATTTAATTATTATTCAGTGATTAATAAAAAAATTATCATTTCTTCCTACTTACATATAATATTCTCTATATGCATTCGGCACATTTATATGGATAAAACACTGAATTTTCTTCCGGTGGTATTTCTTTATGAGAACAAATTCGGTCAATAAGGTTAAATAGCTTAAAATATGAAAGAAATAGCTTGCTACATTACTAGGGTAAAGTTTTTTATACAAAGAATAGGAAATTTCTTTAAAAAACCCCGGCAGAATGGACGTAGCAAGAGGTACCTGTAATTTCTCGAATAACTAAAATCTTATTTTTTTTATAATTTAATTCAAATGAACAAGCTTGTTCGTCAAGACGCTTTTAGCACATCTTAATGAATAATAATTTAGAAATATTAATCACTTTTCAAGGCGAGGGTTTATTGAGTAACGCGTTAAGTTTGTGCCAACTGCTAAGTTGTTTTACAAACGCCCTTGAATAAAAAATGAACGAATTATTTTTACACATTATTTATAAACAGGTTTATTATATAACTTTCGACTTTTCCTTTTCATTGCTTAGCAATGAAACTTGATAGACTACGTAATGTATTCGCTTTTCTGTCAGTTCCTGTTTAACGAGGATTCAGATTCATAATTACGTGGAAATAGCAATCATCAACACACGTAATTGGTAAAGCAATGCTCCAGCCAAAAGTGAATTATCTGGAAGTCATAAATCATTATTTACCTTAATGACTCACGATGCGCTTTGGCAGCATTTGGGACAACGAATTCTTGCGTAGATCTGATGACACGGTGCAGAAGTTTGAGCGTTGCAAGATACAGGTATCAGTTGAAAAAGATCTCTATGGGGGAGAGAGAAATACATTTTATTCAACCCATGTGCACGGTTCTTGGCGATACATCTGTTGTGAAATATTTCTGAGATTAAGAGAATATTAATGTTAAAGGTTAGAGGTTAATGGTTAAAGGTTAGAGGTTAAAGGTTAGAGGTTAATGGTTAGAGAATATTAAATTAATGGTTGGAAATGGAGTGGAGCAGAAGGCGATAGCTTATTAGAAGGTTCTCGTCCAGATATGTTATAGGATCTAGCTAACATGTTGAAACAAAGAAATATGTTGTCATGAAAGAACTGATAAAAACACACGATGACATTGAAAAAATAAAAAAAATGGCATAAAGTCTTTATAAACTGCGTAATATTTTAATTCTTTTTTTTTTTAGCTTTGGAGTTACAAATTATCCGTTTTAACCAATGATAGACGCTTTAATATAATTTAATAGATTAATGATAAGTAATATCCTGCATTGATAATCATGATTATCATAATTGATAAATCTAGCAGTTTTTATCAAATTTAAAAACAATTTATACGTTTATGTTAAGTTTCATTTTGATATACTGAAACAGTCAATTGACTGGCCACAATATATATTTCTGAGGCATTTTCTAAGTTAGTCATTAAGTATACTTGTAAAGTAAAAATCGAGGAAAAACAATATAACTATAGGGTATCTCAGCAAATATCTAGGAGGGATACATCGAGACGAACAATATTTGTCATAGAACCTAGGGTCGCAAACCACTCACAGAGCCATTTCTAAAACCGTCTAGCATGCACAAATAGTGACAACCAGTGCATGAGAAGCGCAAAATGAGTTGTCCTAATCATCTATGCACTTGAGAAGCTGACCTGAGTTTTATCTGACGCTTTTCATGCACTGGTTGTCACTATTTGTGTATGCTGGACGGTTTTAGAACTGGCGCTGTGAGTGGTTTGCGACCTTAGGTTCTATGACACTGTTCATCTAGGTGTACCCTACCCCTCCTAGACGTTGGCAACCCTGGTGCTGAGGCACCCTGTATATATAAAAATGCTATATATACTATATAAACACTACCATGCCTAAATAATGTGCATATGAATAGTAATTATAATATTTTTCAAAGTAATAGTCATATTTAATGAATTATAGAGAATATTTTGGTGATATTTTTTAATAGAAAGTTATAAAAAGTAAAATAAAAGAAACATTGATAATCTTTTGCAAATTAAAATCGCAGAATTATGCGACAGAATGTTGTCTGTCACTAAACAGCAATTTCTGTATTGACAATTAAAATAATCACGATCAACATTTAACCTGACTCGAACGCCAAAAGCGCAGGAAAAAGATGTTATTAAATATTTCAATATCACAGCACAATTTACACCCTTCCGGTGCTTCAATAAAAAAACACATGTCATTAGCAGATTTTGTATTTAAACTGGCTTTTAACAGGAAAAAGGAGACTCAGCTCTTCATACCGGGAACTTGCACTTAAAGTTCTAATAAACACACTCGAGAAAAATTCGAAATTTGTTATCATTAGAACATACAGTAGTGATTCGTGCCAAAAAAATATGCAGTGGAACCTGTTAAAGGGACCACCTTGGTAAATTGACTACTCGAATAAAGTTACCACTTCTTATGAGAGAGAGCTGGTAGTGACGTCATGCCTGTACCAAAGTCTGCCGTGCATAGTGACCGCCTCTCCATGTGATCATTGCAGTCCAATCCCGAATGTGGCCACTTTAGACAGGTTGTGCTGTATATACAGGATCCCTAGGAAAGTCCGAACGCGGCCAATGACTTTTGAACGAAGATAGACCTTGCAATGGGAGTTAAGAATGGTTATAGTAAAATAACTATGTACTATCAGATAAAATGAACAGCAGCGCTCCTGGTGACGAATTGAGTTAGTTAAAACATTTTATCTCGAAAAATAATCAAGATGCGGAAACATTTTAAATTAGAAAGTTGTAGAGCATTATTTATTAAGTAAGAAAGGGTGCATGGTTCATACACAATATGTACACGTACTGCTAAAAAGTAAGGTATTCCGAAAGTGTCTACTGATGAATCTTGGCGTTTTAGAAGTTGAATTGGACATCATTAGAAAGAAACCATGCGCCATCAAATGACTTCTTTTCTAAAAGAATTGCAATTTAACTTTCAAAACTCCAGAAAACATGAATTGAAAGTGATGCATTGAAACTTACGGGCCACCCCACTTTCTGCCAGTGCGTGTACATATTGTGTATGCAGGGCTATCCCGAAGAAATTATTGGGAGTATGAGGTGCTGTCTTAATTAAAGAGTATTGAAATTGAGGGGTTACTGGACTTGGTGACGTCATCGCGCCGCGCTGACTGGCATTTGACTGGTCGTCTATCCAAGCCCAAGGTGGCACATGCCCCTTTCATCAGTTTTTCATTCCTCTTCTGGTCGTACGCAGGATATTATTTTGAGGCTTGTGGGGATCAGAAGGTTTTCTTAATTCCCTCATTTGTTTCCATTCAAGTTTTTAAATGAATAGAAAAATAAAATAAAATAAAATAAATAAATACGTCGACGCACAGCGACTACATTTTGGAGTCAGCCCTGTGTGTAAGACCCGTGTACTTTGCTTACTTAATAAAGAATACTCTACAGTTTTCGAATTGAAGTCATTTCCCGGTCTTAAATACCTTTCGAGATAAATTTTTTAACTGACTCAGTTTGCCTCCAGAGGCGCTACTGCTAATCTCATTTGATAATGCGTAGTTATTTTACTATAATAATTTCTAACTTACTTTTCAAGAACTATCTCCTTTCAAAATTTATTGGCCGCATGCGGACTTACCTAGGAACCCTGTACATATAATTTATGTTGCCACCACTAAAGGAACATGAGATAATTTACAAAATGGCAATTTTAGAACTCGTTCAGTAGCTGAGCCTTGAGCTCTGGATATGTAATACAGAGCGATTAACAGTGGAACTGTAATTTTATATGGAATAGTATTAATATATTTTGATATGCTTGTCTTTGATTCAGCTAGCAAACAAATATTTTCTTGGGATATTCATTCAGTTTAGGAGTTTTATGATAGCATCTTAAGTGATAATTGAATAATTTTCTGAGGTTTTTCAAAATGCTTGCCTTCCATCTTCTCAGTTTGAATTCCAGTGACTTCTGGCTGTGAAAACATATATATAGTAGAACCTTCCTACAGTGGCCACCTTCGAAACTGAACTGCACTGGTCACCATAGACAAGTGGTCACTATACGTGACAGACTTTGGTACAGGCATAACTAAATCCCTACCAGTTCTCTTATAAAAAGTTCTCACTTTATTTAGGTGGTCAGTTTACCAAGGTGGACATTTTATCAGGTTTCACTATATTATGCTTATCCCGTGGTTACTTGCTATCACGAAAATCCCTAGTAGGCAAGCGAGGATCTGTCTGTCTTCTAGTAGAACTGGTAGACATGATTTGAAGTGTTTGAGTAGAACAACATGTAGTACATCTAAGAAAGATTTAGAGCACCTCGGTTTATATCTAGAGAAACGGGTTAACATAAAAATTATACTGACGCTCTTTTATTTTTCAGATGGATGGATGATGAAACTGCAGATGCGATGAGTAAAACCATTCTGAAGGAAAGCAACAGCTATTTACTTACAAAAGCACTAACGGAAAACGTCGTAGATGAGGAACACGACTATATACCTACAGCCATTGTCAGACCATGCTTGATCGCTCCTAGTTACAAAGAACCTTTTCCGGTACGTTCAATATTATTTAGAACCATTTCGTGCATACGCGCAGACATCTTTTCTTAATGAAATTAGTTTCCTTAAATGTTAAGGAGGATATTGAGAAGTGGCGTAGTAGTTAAGAAACTACGAGGGGGAAGGCTGAAGTAGTTTTAACAAGAAGATCGTGTTGTGTAAAGCAAGGAATGTGTTTTGATATCTAATGGAGGAGCTTGGATCCCTCTGAGCATAGGCATACGCAGAAAGTTTATAAGGAGGGGGGGTATAGGCTTAATGGGGGGGGGTTTCATAGAGCTATAACCAGTGGCGTAACGTGGGGGGTGCCATCGGGTGCAAAATTTTAATGTTGGTAGGGTGGAAAGGAGTGCTAACGGGTTTTAGCGAGCGCTGGCAACCCACACTACGCCGCTGATTACAACTCCATATTTATATATATATATATCGAGGGTCGCCAGTAATTGAGGTGGGCTATAACCCATTATCGAAGCAACTCATCAGATGGATCTCCATTAATTATGGTGCATACCTAGCTTATGTATCAGAAGAATATTTATTCAATAAAGCAGGCGTCAACCCCGATTTGTTCCATGCTATAATACTTGCGGCCTTCATATGATTCCATATTCCATTGTGGCGCAAGGGCATGATAGCAGTTTACTTCAGTAAATCGTATTGTAATTTACGGCGGTATGTAGTGCGTTGGAAGATGAAAAATTCACAAGGCAGTTGTAACGATAAAGAAAGCAATTTATTTAACAAAAATAAAAAGGAAAAACATTTAAATTTTTATTTCTTAACGTAAGGACATCGCTTCTATCTTATGCAAGTAACAGTCATTAAAAACGTGTATTCAACGTAGTAATGTGAGAAATAACTTTCACAATAAGTGCGTGCTTATAACTGCATAGCACTATCGTTACGTTAGTAAAAATATGACATACCATATCGGCAAACGAAAAGGAACATTTCATGACTGCCAGCAGAACGAGCTACTAAAAACTAAGAAGGCGCGGAAGAGGAGTGGTTTACGCACTAACTTGCTATTTATAATTCCAAAATCCAATGCAAACTGTTGCCATTCCAGGAAAGAGAACACTAAGCAATTTAAACCATTCGCCAATATTTTCGCTCACATTAAACTGGTGTGTAACAGTACGCCACATATACAAAATTTCATCATAATGGGGGATTACAACCACCATCGATCCCCCCCCCTGCATGCACCAGTGCCTGTGAGACCCCCCTCCCCATCCCTTTCAACGTTCGTGGTGGGGAGGAAATAATCATTCCCCGGTCAAGGTTAATGCTCAAATGTTAAGAGATGGGGATTATAATTCAGAGGTTTCTGGTTCGAATCCAGTTTAAGTGAAAGGCAAACTTTTTTTTCCACTTCTTTTATAATCCAAAAGTCGGGTTCTGATACGAACAATAAAAACGTGAAGAGTTAGATTAAATCACAATAATAAATGTCTTTCTTTTTTTCCCCCACGTATCTTTATACCGTGTTAGGGAACACTAACACCTTTGACACCCGAATTTCCTCTCCTTCATGGCTTGGGTTTCATCAGGCATGTGATAAAAGGCTCGCCGAATCCTAAAGAAGTTTTGGTTTAATAATAAACAATGGGTCCTCCTTTTTTCCCTAGTTTTTCCCTGCTTCCAACTTTTTGAAATAGCACACGCTTTTCCTTCTCAAACTATTTCCAAATCAACCAAGTATAATTTTTCAAATATTTTCACCACATTAGCTATTTTTGGTTTCAATGTTACCTTCCTTACGTTTTCTGTCTCTTAGTTAAATCAAAGGCCATTCTCCTCAGGCCTATTAACATACTGTTTATCTTTTATATTATTTATAATAGATTATTCTAGATATATACTCGTCGTACTGTTTATCTTACGTATTATCATATAGGTGGATAACTGTCAATTTCCTCAAAGGCTGGTAGTTAAAAGAAAGTATTATTGTAACTTTTGTTTTAAATTGTTTAACTATTTATTATTGCTTTATAAATATTTTTAACTATTGTACTACTAACTTATTTATAATTTACTTATTATATTTTTACTTTTTTAAAACGTATCTACTTTATTTAATTACTTATTATTTACTTTATTTTCTTTAATTACTTATTAGTTACTTTATTTTATTTCATTACTTATTAGTTACTTTATTTTATTTCATTACTTATTAGTTACTTTATTTTATTTCATTACTTATTAGTTACTTTATTTTATTACTTATTAGCCATTTATTTTATTTTATTACTTATTGTTACTTATTTTATTTCATTACTTATTAGTTACTTTTATTTTATTTCATTACTTATTAGTTACTTTTATTTTATTTTCCATTACTTATTAGTTACTTTTATTTTATTACTTATTAGTTACTTTATTTTATTACTTATTAGTTACTTTATTTTATTACTTATTAGTTACTTTATTTTATTACTTATTAGTTACTTTATTTTATTACTTATTAGTTACTTTATTTTATTACTTATTAATTACTTTATTTTATTTCGCCATTATTAGTTACTTTATTTATTTCATTACTTATTAGTTACTTTGCTTCATTACTTATTAGTTACTTTTATTTTATTTCATTACTTATTAGTTACATTTTATTTCATTACTTATTAGTTTCTTTTATTTTTATTTCATTACTTATTAGTTACTTTATTTTATTACTTACTTTATCTATTTATTTTATATAAATCGAACACTACGCTGATTAAATTAAACAATGTCAAACAATCAACGTTTATTGGCGTAGTGATACCGACGCCGATGGTATGGCGTGATTAGATGGTGAAACGTTCGAAAGAAAATAAATATTTCTGCCTTCGGTGGGGCCTGAACCCACGACCTTCCACTTGCCGGGCGGAGGCTCTCCCTACTGAGCTACGAAGGACAATACATACTCTCTTTACGAACGTATATATATTGTTGCCAGTTATTTCGCAGAATGGTGTAGTACATCGACTACTATTTAAACCAAATTGCAAAGAAACTGGTATTAAATTGATCGAAATGCCCGTTGCAGCATATGTATTTATTTATACGTTCGTAAAGAGAGTATGTATTGTCCTTCGTAGCTCAGTAGGGAGAGCCTCCGCCCGGCAAGTGGAAGGTCGTGGGTTCAGGCCCCACCGAAGGCAGAAATATTTATTTTCTTTCGAACGTTTCACCATCTAATCACGCCATACCATCGGTGTTGGTATCACTACGCCAATAAACGTTGATGGATTGACATTGTTGTTTGATTTAATCTGCGTAGTGTTCGATTTATATAAAATAAATACATATGCTGCAACGGGCATTTCGATCAATTTAATACCAGTCTCTTTGCAATTTGGTTTAAATAGTAGTCTATGTACTACACCATTCTGCGAAATAACTGGCAACAATATATATACGTTCGTAAAGAGATTATATATTGTCCTTCGTAGCTCAGTGGGTAGAGCCTCCGCCCGGCAAGTGGAAGGTCGTGGGTTCAGGTCCCACCGAAGGCAGAAATATTTATTTTCTTTCGAACGTTTCACCATCTAATCACGCCATACCATCGGCGTTGGTATCACTACGCCAATAAACGTTGATTGATTGACATTGTTGTTTGATTTAATCTGCGTAGTGTTCGATTTATATAAAATAAAACATATAAATATGGTCAATATTTCTAACAAGCTTGTACTTATGATCCTTGGAGAGATCATATATGCAGTACTGGATAGATACTAATTAGGTATGTTCATTGTATTCTTCCCAAAGACCACTGTTACGATACATACTGTGGTAGTACCCGAAGGCAGTGCCGAATTGAAGATTTTATGTGCCCTACGTTGGAAGGGAAAAATCTCAATAGGATATGGCCTTCGTGATGTTCGGCCAATAAATAAGGCGTTTTTCCTTTGAAGTTCATGATCTTTAATATCCATGTTTATCAATAGTAAAACTTGGATATTTGTAAATAAAAATGATTAAAATATCGCTTAAACTTTAATGACACCAAGTTTCACCATGGGCTCCTGAGAGGTCCCAAAATTGCGGGGCCCTAGGCCTGGACCTATTTGATGTATACGAAAATCCGGAGTCCAAAATCTACAGTCATCATTTTTCAAATACAGCAGCATGGCGATTAACGGAACCGTTGATTATCGAAATTCTTTTTGGCAACAGGGACACGATCGTTGTCGCAGTACAATGAATATAAAAAAATCGATATTCGAATGAAATTGAAAGCTTTTTAATCGATTTAATTAATTCTGTGTAATCTTGATGATTGTTTTTCTAAGGGGGAGCAAAGTTTTTTTTAGGGATAGTTGAGCCCCCCACCCCCCGGTGACGCTAATACCCATAATCAAGATTCTGCTGTGGTATTAAACCCAGCTTCTTCTGCTTTTTTTGGGGAAAAAAAGTCTACTTTTACTCTAAGTAACATGAATATGCGTACGTTTTTTAAGCATGAAAACTGGAAACGTGTTTTGAATATTACGGATCGATTTTGGGGAGGGGGGAAGTCAGACGCGTCTATCCTTAATCGTGGATGATGAACCAATCCTTTTGACAAGCAAATGTAAATATTTTTTCTTGAACTAATGTATAAATTGCCTCTTTCCGTAATAATTTATAATTGTTAATAATGATAATTATTAATCATTATACATAATTATAATGATAATTATAATTATTAATAATAATTATAATTATTATAATTATTGATGACATATATATAAAATTATTATATGGGAGCGTTTAAATATTAACGTAAGTACCTTGGGGTTGGGGGGTTGTCGTTGGTCTTATTTTCCTATGTTAGCCAATGTTAATTTTTGCTTAATAAGGGTGGGGGTTGAAATGGCCAAAATATTGCTTACGTAATGTTTGAACGCTCCCTACTGCTAATTATAATAATTATTAACAATGACAAATGTGTAATGCTTCACTTACCATTTTGGTTTCATTAACTATTTCAGTGTGTCAAAGACATTTAATGTCATTGACATATTCTCTAAATAATGTTGTAAAACCACATTCACAGGACATAATTTATAGGGAACCAAAATCCGTAATGAACTTAAATTTTATATGTACATGGTATTCCACTTCTGTATCGAATCATATCAAGTCAGTATACATCCCTATCGGTTAAAAACAATTCTTTCTGATTCTCATGCTTAATATCTCCTATTAAAACCCTTACTGCACAATAGTTGGAACAGAATGAATGATGAAAAAAAATTTTTTTATTTGTTTTGAAAAATTCTTGATTTTACATTTACTGCTTTAATTTTGGATACCAGTTCTATAAGCAGAAGTATAACTTTAAGAACTGAACTCAACTTTTGGTCTGCTCTTTATTCATTCTGCATTCTCTTAATCATTCTCCCATTACTTTACATGTGCATAACAAAGTATATATGCTTTGTTATGCATTCGTTGTATTGTGCATTCCAATATATTGGAATGCACAATACAACGAATCTTGCTATAAATTGGTTTTCATAGCAAGAGACCTTCGAAGATTCCTTTATTATCATTGAAAAACAGGAAAATATGCTTGTTGTGGGTCCATGAGCATTGAAATTTGACATTTGACAACCGGAAAAAGTTGCTTGATCTGACAAATCTAAGTTTTTTCTCTACCATCCTGGTGACAGGATCAGAATATGGTGCAAGCATCATGAATCTATGAATCTATCCTGCCTATTGATAACCTTTCAAGCAGATGGTAATAGAATAAGAGTTCGGAGGATTTTTTTTGAGCTATGCTTGGTCCCTTAATACCACTGGAAATGTCCTTAAACACAAGCACTTATCTTGACGTCGTAAGATATTATTACCCTTCTCAAGGCACTCCTGGCCCAACCGAGGGACCTTAGTTTGACTCTAGGTAGGGGACGATGTCTTTTCCTGCTGTACCAAAAACTGTAGTTTCAACTCACACGTAGGTGTCAAAATTATTAAATATATCTTTGTATCGTTGCCAACCAAGTGCTTCTGTTTACGGCTACAGTGTTCCTCGATGCAAATGGCAATTTTCAACAAGACAATGAATGCTGCCACCATACATAACTGGTCTCAGATTGGTTTAAGGAAATTCTGAGTTTCAATTACTTCAGTGATCAGAGCAGTCATCTGATTTCAATTCCATTGAGCATTTGTGGGATGAAGTAGAAAGGTCCATTGAAAGCTTAGAAATGCTGTCATTCAAAGTGAACGGACCAAGAGCTGCCATTATACATGTGCTAATGTTTACCCAATATTAGTATGACGTGTCTAATATTTTGGTCACTAAGTGTGTGTGTGTGTGTGTGTATATGAGCTGGGCAAAAAATATGGTCACCATTGAAGACTAGATTTTTGCAGTTTGCAAATAAGAAATCCTCCTTTCCTACAAGGTTGTTCCAAGGTCCTTTTTGAGGTGATAGAATACCATTCTTGTTTGATGGATATGGTTCATTACAATTTGTTGAGCTCTGTATATATATATATATATATACACAGGGGGCCGACAAATTCAAGGTGCATGGTTGCCATGGTATCTGAAAAATTTTACCTGGCACCTGAATTTTTAAATTCAGTTCTAAAAATATTTTTTTAATATTTCAAGTTCCCTTACAGAAATTTCAGCACTATCGTCAAAACGCCAGAATCACAAATGAAATCGTAGATTGCTTCTTAACATTTAGAATTGTTGTCATAAAACTTGCAATTTTTCTCTTTTTTCAAGTAAACATATTTACCATTCGAATGGTTCACGATTGCAGTTCTTTAGCTTATTTACAATGTCGATAATTGATGCAAAACATTGAAATTAGTGGTAGCCTATCCAGGTGGATTTGTGTACCGATATCACTTTATAAGAGGAATGGTACTTTAAATGGGCCTCCAATAAAGGACTTTGATCCAACTAAATCCATTGATCATTGCTATTTTGGTGGAAACTCGAATAGACACATATATTGTAATTTTGTAAGGCTGTATGGCAGCTGACTGATAGCTGTTTAGGTTATTGCCTGTTAAAAATTAATTACTTTTAATCCAATCTTGTACTAATATTATATATATGTGTGTGTGTGTGTGTGTGTGTATATATATATATATATATACAGCTCTGGTAAAAGTAGTGCCCTGGCGCTTCCTTTTATGAGATGGATGAATAATTTATCTTCATGTAATACTTGTATGGAGTGGGACTGAAAAATAAATGCCTTGATTCCGTGAGGCCGCCTTGACTACACCAGTGTGTATATATATATACACACACACACATAGCATGCTGTTGGCTCCTGAGAAAAAGGGACTGATGCCTGACATTTTTCAAGTTTTGTTTACCCCTGTGTATGTATATGCAGTCGAGTCTCTATTTAACGAAGTGCCATCGTTCCTCTGAAAAACTTCGTTATAAGGAAAATTCATTAAATAGAAATTAACATAAATGTTGAAACTTAATTTCGATAAAATGAAAAAAGCTAAATTTGGACAGTAAAGACTAAATTCAGTAGACTCTTCTTTTTCAACGAATTTAAATATTTTTCGTATACAAGTACGTACAAATTAATAACAAAAGTAAAGACTGAGGATTACTTTATATCTGTATGATCCTCATACAACATATTTGAAACAGAGAAATAATCACTAATTTTGCTTTGTACAGGTTTCTTATAAAAAACGTTTTGTTCATAGAAATTCTCACACTTTTGTAAATATCGGAACACGTCATCTATAACATTTTCTTCAACAATGCAACACGTATGTGCGAGAAGCAAATTTCGTGGCTTAGCCACACCTGCAGAGTGATACATCCCCGCTGCTTCGAAGTTCCCAGTTTAGAACAATAGAATTATTTATCACAACTGACCCTATGTCCACAGTACAGAAGGCTACCTCAACTCCGTCTTTTTGATTAAAATCCTCAACTATCTATTCTACCTAACCATCCCGCTGAAAAATTGTAAAAGGTAAATTAAAAAAATCAAATTCTTTATAAAAAGAACTTCGTTATATAGAAATTGTTTTTCGTAATATGGAGACAAATTTACATGTTAATGCCATTCAAAGTCAAGGTTCCGCTGAAAATTTCGTGAAATAGAAAAATTTGTTAAATGGAAGTTCGTTATATGGAGACTCTACTGTATATATATATATATATATATATATATATATATATATATATATATATATTGTGTGTGTGTTTGCGAGTTTAAGTTTTTGAAGCTTTATAAAATTTATTATATTATATATATTATATTAGCACATCTGATGCAGACCATTTTTAATTTTGACAATTCATCTAGAGTCCACACACATGTTGACAATGTTTTTGTTATGTTTTATGTATAATGCCAAGTTTTGCCAAGCACATTTGGCTACATTTCAAGAGACTGAATACCCTGAATGCTTACTTATCTTGCTGGAATGAATACAGAAGTCAACGCCCACTCCAGAAACTTTTTGCTGTTCACAGCAAAATGAATCCTGCTTTCTTTAGCATTCTTTTGATACATCGTTTATTTGTCTAGCTTGTTGTGATTTATGAAGTTTTCTGTATGTAACTGAGCTAAAAACACTTCTGAAATAGAATTTAAATTCTTTTCCAATCCACACTTTATGTGCAAATTTAAGTATTCAAGCTTTGTTGGATTTTAAATTTGATGAAACATTATTAAACTCTGATTTGTGCTTACATATAAGTAACATTGTTGATTTTGTTGTTGGTCAATGCTTGGGTAGAAGTGTGAGTTGTTTGTTTCGAAGTAGGGCTATCAAAATATTCATCCTTAATCTTATTCTTATTAAGTTTACTTACCGTTTTGTATGAAGTACAGCTCAGAACCAAGTTAATTACCACAACTTCAACAAGATATTTATCAGGAGAGGAGGTATAGATTTGCAATTCCTCTTATATACATATGTATTTATACTTTATTGGGATGTGATACAGGGTTTGTCCCAAAAGTTCCCGAAATGATTTTTTTAAAATCATTTATTCAATATCAGTTTACAATCTTTTCAGAACTTTTCAAAGTATTCTCCCCCTGCTTCGATGCACCGTTGCCAACGCTTCACCCAATCATTGAAGGCGCCCTGGAAGTCGTCAACGGGAATCTCCTTCAGTGAGGTCGTCGCGGCTGCTTTTACCGCCTCCAGCGTCCCATGCCGAGTTCCTTTCAGGGTTCTTTTGATCCTTGGGAACAAAAAGAAATCCGCTGGTGCCAGATCGGGGCTGTACGGCGGCTGGGGCAGCGTTGCCACACCCATTTTGGCCAGCAACTCGGAGACAATGAGCGCGGTGTGGGTTGACGCGTTGTCATGGTGCAAGATCCAATTGTCGCGAATTTCGTTTCGGACGCGTCGAACCCTGTTGCGCAACCGTTTGAGCACTTCACAGTAAAACTCCTTGTTGACTGTTTGTCCTTGTGGCACGAATTCACTGTGAACTACACCTTTTCTGTCAAAAAACACAATGAGCATTGCCTTGATTCGCGATTTGCTCATCCTTGCTTTTTTCGGGCGAGGAGACTCCTTGGTGTGCCACTCGCTGCTCTGGCGCTTTGATTCGGGATCGTACTGAAAAATCCACGTCTCGTCCCCTGTGATCACTCTGTCCAAAAATTCTGGGTCCGTTTCGTAGCGTTCATGCAATTCCTGGCACTTCAACAAACGCTGCTCCTTCATCTCACTCGTCAGGACTTTTGGCACCATTTTCGAGCAGACTTTCCTCATTTGAAGATCCTCCGTTAAAATGCGATGAACGATTGTTTTGGGTATTCCACACTCCTCTGCAATCACCCGAACACTTAATCGTCGGTCATTGTCCAAAACTTGACGCACTTTTTGCACCGAGTCGTCCGTTTGTGATGTCGACGGGCGTCCAGAGCGGTCGTCGTCGTTGACGGACTCCCGACCTTCCCGGAACCGCTTGTGCCACATGAAAGTTTGGCTTTTTTTCATCGCCCCGTCACCGTAGGCTTTCCGAAGCATTTCGAGTGTCTCCGCCCCGTTTTTACCCAGTTTCACACAAAATTTGATTGCATAACGCTGCTCCAAAAACTGGTCCATTTTTTGATCGACGAGGGTGCAGTAGATACCTCTGCGCGGAGCGTGACCCTGCCTCAACAACTGCCCGCAGGCGACTGATACCGGTCTCGTTTCCAAGCTCAGATCCCCCACCAACTTCTCCGCCCCGTCAGCCAGCGTTGCCAACTACAAAAAATCATCCCGGGAACTTCTGGGACAAACCCTGTA
>QLNU02015003.1:38597390-38628095 GCA_006491805.2 Dysdera silvatica | reverse complement strand
GTTATTTCCGGCATGTGCCAACAGTCTGGTATGGTGGAATAATGGGGTGGCGCCATTGGATTGGATGTATTGGGCAAGACTAGTATTAAATCTATTGTGATTTATATCTGCTATGTGCTCTTTGAGCCTAGTCTGTAATTTCCTAACTGTACTACAGATGTATTGTGTATGGGTATACTAAATCAAGAATACCTACTTTTTTTCCTTTTTTTTTTTGAAAATAGAATTTACGTATTTTTATATAATATTCTTTCGTACAGTAAAATGTACTAGTACATACATATATCGTTTTTATAAATAACTCTATAGATGCAAAATTTTACTTTTGATAGAAATGTTCTTTTTTTTTCATCTTATTTCTTCATTTCAGGGATGGTGCGATACTGTACAGGGAATTCAGGGACTGATGCTCGCTGTAAGTTTCAACTATAGCTTATTATATATTCAAATTTTATTTACTAGAAGAACCAATTCTTATCTTTTACCTTTCCAACATTCATACAATTTCATACATTGTATTTTCCAACATTGGGAGGTTTCAAGTATTACGTAAGCAATATTTTGGCCATTTTATACCCCTCTCCCTCCTGGTAAGCAAAAATTAACATGGGCTAACATAGGAAAATAAGCACAACAGCAATGCCCTCTCTCCCCAAAGGTGCTTACGTAATACTTGAACATTCCCATTCATACATTTTCATACATTGTATATTTCAACATTCATACATTGTATATTTCAACGTTCATACATTGTATAGTTTAACATTCATACATTGTGTATTTCAACATCCATACATTGTATAGTTTAACATTCATACATTGTGTATTTCAACATCCATACATTTTCATATATTGTATATTTCAACATTCATACATTGTACATTTCAACATTCATACATCGTACATTTCAACATTCATACATCGTACATTTCAACATTCATACATCGTACATTTCAACATTCACACATTTTCATACATTGTGTATTTCAACATTCATACATTTTCATACATTGTATATTTCAACGTTCATAAATTTTCATGCATCGTATTTTCATTACGATAATAATAGGATGTTATTCTGTTCCATTTAAATTTTGCAACTATCTATCCTTCCCCTGGGCAGAATATGCTCTGTCAGACTCGATAGATAGTCTTTGCCCAATGCTGCCCAAGCGGGTACCAATCTGGAATTTGCAAAATTCATATCTATGTTATAAATAAAGTGTGAAAACATCAAATATAACATGATTTTGGTCTAAATAAATTTGAATTGCATGGTAGAAATAATTTAATAATGTTTTTTCGTTTCAAAACAATTTACTTTCACCCAGTGGCGTAGCGAGATATTTTGCCGCCCGGGGCGAGTGACTGTCATTGCCGTAATTGCTGTGCCTGTCACTATTTTTTAAAGGCTAATTTCCGCCCCCTGAATTGTGGCGCCTGGGGCGGCTGCACCCTTGCCCCCTTAGGCGTTTTTGTTGCGCAAGAACAGCAAAGGGCACGTGCGCGGAAACTTACAGTTTTCTGAGGAATCAGAATATTTGTTGTCCAGAGAGAATCAGACTCCGGACAACGATTACGATCATTGGGGGTGGGGGTGGCCGCCCAAGGCGGCACTGTAATCCTAGAAGACTCCGTACAACGATGGATGGAAAAACGGCTCGCGGTCTATGACACTATTGGGAATTAAATCCCGGTTAACCACATGATGGACGAGTGGGCTACCGCTACATCATTGTAGAGCAGTGGGCTTGCATTTTTCCGAAAACTCCGAATCTTCGATGCGTTGATACACACTCTACAATATGAAGTTTCATGAAGTTGTTGCTGGCCTTTAATGTATTCTACGTAATGCAACGCTGATCTTCAAGTTTTAAGAAATTGTTTTCAATATTTGGGAATATTTAATTTTAACTTATTATTTTTTCGTTCCTAGGCTGCCAAAGGATTTCTCAGGGCAATGTATTGCGAAGAAGACTTGCGATTGAATCTTATGCCGGCTGACATAGTCGTAAACTCATGTATAACGGCTGCATGGCATCTCACGGAATACAAGTAATAATTATAATTATTTCAAAGAGGTTGTGAAGGGCAAAAGTTGTTGAATAACAGAGACTGATATAGTGTACTCGCGTTTTCACGAACCTCAAATTTGCGAATTATTCGTTTTTACGAACAAATGAGTTGGTTCCAAAAAAGTATCCCATAGAACCAATGTTAATTTGCGCTCCAATATATTAACTGAAATTTCAAAAAACTCTTTTTTACGAACTCAGTTTCGTCACCTTTTTTATGTTTTTCTTCGGACGCCAAAAATTTGAACAAATTCTGAAACTTCAACTGATTGAAGAACACATAGACCAAGATATTATCATTATTTAAATGAAAATATAGGCAGATGCTTTTGAAAAGGGTCGTTTTGAACCAGGAACTTACGTGATCAATGTGTTCGGTGCAATGCATCTGTCAATTAGCGCATGGAATGATTTGTTTGTTTGGATTTTTATGGCGCAAGAGCATGAAATGACGTCTCCCAAGCAATGCGATCCCAATAGAGACGAAGTCTTGGTGCAAGAACTTCGTCGGAGGAACCTTCGAGTTTCTGAAAACTTGATTTTTCAGGACTTCCTGATTGTAGATGACAATGCACAAGCATACACGAAGTAATAGCGGATGATGGAATTGTCAATCAAGTATTGAACGAGAGTACCGAAGAATAATCTGACGAGGACGAAGAATGTGCTGAAGCTATCTGAAGCAGGGGTGTCGTGAAGCCGGAACGCCATTCCGACACTGCATTATTTTAAAGGCTTCTCCCGCTACATTTTGTCCCTCAGCCCTCAACTCCCAACAGTACCAGAAAAGACAGAGCGTTCCTGCACTGCTCAATTTACGACTACACTCCTGATCTCAAGACTTCAGAAGAGGACCTCAAGAGATCAGGAAAGACACAGGATGACCGTCAAAGCTGCTTCGTTTTTTGAAGCAGATAAAATTCTGAGATGCTTGCCAACGTTAGCTCTATGGAATCACGTATTTTGCGAAGTGTTGTTATGAAACAAACAAAAGTTACTGATTTTCTTTGAATATGGAAGAAATAAAAATGAGTGCAAATTGCATTTCTCCTTTTTTTTTAAGACAATTCCCATTTACGAATTTTCGATTTTACGAACTTTTTTTACAGCCCCTAAGAGTTCGTAAAAACGCGAGTCCATTGTATTTTTATAGCCCTTGTACACATTAAGAAGCTCGGCTGGTTAATTTCACAAAACATTAAATGAATTGTTGAAAAAGTACCGTATTGTTAAGTTAAGAATTAACAGATCATATATATACTATACGTTGTGATTAATTATCAGTAGAGTAATAAACGGAACCACGAAATCAACTTTTAATTAGGGACACAAAGGAAGGATAAGTTACAATAGAACAATTAATAATCGCTCAGCACTTTGCTTTAGCAATGTTCAGTTTCGTATACTTACTTACAGTCAGTCATAACTCCTGCTAATGCCTAAATGTCACCCCAGGGGAAGATATGGCGCTAGCGTGTCACTCACGTTATTATTAGGGTTAACGCACTACACATTACAGCAGGGGTCTTCACTTCGCGGGCCACATGGGGCCCACCGATATGTTTTATGCAGCCCTCCAGCTTATGAAAAAATACAATTCATACGAAAAGAACGTCCCTGCTCCCCCCCCGCGTCTGAAATATATGCATCTTGTTCTGTTGGCATTTCATATCTCGTAATATTTTAAATCACCGTAGAACCTAAGTAATATGCGGTTTTGCCCTCAGTCATGTTTTACTTTTGTTTTCTAGCGTATATGGTACACCCCTCGATAGCGCACCCCTCGGGCCGCCTTTTTTCAGTCCTAATATTGCTGATACAGTAGTGCGGCCCATGGGCCTACAAGAATAAGCAAAATTGGCCCTTCAACTGGAAAAGGTTGAAGACCCCTGCATAAGAGTGATTAATCGGTGTGTTTTTAACATTACCCTTTACACTGTTTACTTAGGAGATTAAGTTTTGAAGCACATTATTAAACCCCCTTCTTGCAAACATAAATCAATTCAAATAATTATATACAATTTTTACATGTCATCAATTTTCAAACGGGCTTTAAATCATAAAATTCACAGCATTTCTCATGCGTTTGGTGAACGCTATACCCTTGGTTAAAATATCTGCTGGCATTTTAATTGTGTTCAAATATTTAATGTCGATTTCATCCCGCTCATATGTTTCACGCACAAAATGAGGACGAATGTCCGTATGTTTATTTCGAATGCGATAAACTTGGTTTCTTACTAGCTTTTGTACAGATTGATTATCACTTTTTATTATTGTTGATGATGTTGCACACCAGTGGCGCACCCACGTAGGGGCCGAAGGGGCCCGAGCCCCTCCCTTGTGCTAACAAAACGAAAAATTATTACGCCAACAGACACTGGTAAATTATTTTATTAAAAATGTAAGATGAAAGTAGTGATGTTCCCAAGATTTCCTTGAACTCTGGTGATACTGATGAAAGCAAGATGAGGCAAGCAACAGCAGCAGCAGTGGTCTGGGACTGTCTTCAAAAGCTTTCTGGGAAGTAAAGGTAGACCAAAACACGATATCAAACGCTGTTGAAATAGAAATTCTGACTGCAGATATTTGTAATTAGGCCAAGAAATCTAACCTCACTGATGGAGATAAGACAAGAGTGCTGGCCATTGTAAAATTGTGCAAACATAATCTACTACTTCTAATTATTTAAGTATATTGCATTGTAGAATTATTAGTAATTCAATAATGATAAAAGTACACAAAAAGACAACCGTAATTGATATGGAGACTGGCCCTTTATTTCCACCAAACATTCCTTGCACCACTGGCCCACCCTTTGGGAATATTTTGAGTACGCCATTGTTGAACACCCATTAATTTAAAGCAGAAAGTTTCGCTGGTTACTTCTAATATGTAATTGTATATGTGATATGTAATTATAATCGATATTGTTTAATCGATCTTCAAATGTAATTACGTTATTTTACATTAACTTTTAAGTAGAAACACCGACGTATATAATATTTATAATTGATAAATAATTTTATATTTTAGACATGAGAACGTGCTGGTGGTAAATTGTGCGCTGGACTACGAACTGCAACCGAAGGCAACCACAGATCTATTGTACATTGCGCTTTCGAAACGTGATAAGTACCCACTGGCGAATATGTACAGATACCCCAATTTCACTTTGTACCATTCGGAGATTAAATTTCGAATTCATGCCTTCTTTGATCATGTTATTCCGGCCATTTTGGGAGATATTTTCCTTTTCATCTTCACTGGGAAAACATTGTAAGATTTAACTTTGATTTTCAGCTTATATTAACCTGCACATATTATGTATTTTCAATTTTGATCGGTCGTAAGATATATTTAAAGGCTTATGAATTTTAACAATCATTTAAGAGTATTTTAAATATAATCTATGGACAGATATGAGAGAAAAATAAGTAAGGTTGGAAGAGACAGAAGGAGATGGAGAGAGGTACGTAGCAAATAGAATAAAGATTGAGAGTATCTTTCTTTTTATCGCAGGCAAGGTCTGGAACGAGAATTAAGGAAATTACATTACCAACTTGAAAAACTTAAAAAAAAATCGAACTGGATAGTCCAAATAAGCATTTTCCCACCCATTTACCAACTCACAGCGCACAGAACAAGGCGTCAAATGTGTCAAATTTAACCATTGACTTCTCCCAATAAATATTTTTTATTATTGTAACACCTATTGCGTCGTTATTGGTCTTATTCTCATCGTCATTTAATAAAACATACACGAGATTTATTTCCCATGTTCATTCATTTTGAGGACCTTTTCAATTCCTCGTTTTTGGACTTTCCCTGAATTTCTAAAATTTCTGCAAACCCTGAACGTCGGCTCAAGATCTTTACTCTAGTTTAAATGATTTTAAATGGAAAAGGATGAATAACAAAAGGTTTTACTAACATCGATACTTCAGTCCTCCATGCTGTTCACTGTAATCTGAGAATTGGCGCCGAAGACCTCAAAAGGTTCGGATTCCTCGGAAAACTGTAGGTTTCTGGAGCAAAGCGATGTTTGTTGTCCTTACAATTCAGAAACAAACAAAAATAGAGTTCTTTTAAGTTCTTATTAAAGCTTTCGTTGAGTATACAGGGTGTCTCATATGTATAAACTTCTAGGAGGGATAGGGTACACCTAGGTGACTCGGAATCACGTACTGGTCGCAAATCACTCACAGCGTCAGTTCTAAAACCGTCCAGCATGCACAAATAGTGACAACCAGTGCATGAGAAGCGCAAAATGCGATGTCCTAATCATCTATGCACTTGAGCAGCTGACCTGAGTTTTATCTGGCGCTTTTCACGCACTGGTTGTAAATATTTGTGCATGCTGGACGGTTTCAGAACTAGCTCTGTGAGTGGTTTGCGACCACCATTGCTATGTGATTCCGAGTCATCTAGGTGTACCTTACTCCTCCTAGAAGTTCGTGAACCTGGTGCTGAGACACCCTGTATTTTAAGAAATGCATTTATATGCTTTCAAAATCCTTATGATAATCCTTAAAAAAGCTCTGTAAATGTGCCAATACAACTAAAAATTACTTGCTCGGTTTTTACAAATTGCTTTCTTAAAATGGTTTATTCATTCGCGACTAAAATGTTGTGAGAGTATGGTATATATACTTATCTAGAAGTCCATATGATATTATATAGTGTATCATGATTCTCTCTAGTGCAATGGTTCCCAACCTTTATCAAGCCGTTACCCACTTTTATAGTAGCCAAGTAATCTACGGCCCCACTTTGTCCACCGCTGCCATATTTGCATGATCAGAACATTTTTAACAGAGTAAAGAGTTAAAATTATTTATATTAATTATGTACATTATATTATATATATATATAATATAATGTACATAGTAATAACATCATCAAATATGGCAGCGGTGGACAACCATTGCACTAGAGAGAATCATGATACAATATATATTAATGCATATTATCATAGAGAATATAATAGATATTAATGTATATAATAATGAAGTTAGCAATCATTAATAGAATATTGCAATGTGTGTAGCCATGTTGAAATATAAAAGCGTTGGAAACATTTGGTATGAAATTCTTTATAAAAATAATTGCAACTAAAAATAGTTGCGGTGAACCCCAGGTTGGGAACCACTGCTCTAGTGCATGGAAATACGGATATAATGTCTAGTAATATTGGATATTTAACTGACCAATGATTAAGTTAAGGCCAGCGAGCATTGTAAACGAACGAATAGCGGGAGCGCAATCCTCAAAAGGTGTAGCGTTTTCCGCTATGTTGTGGATCCCCTGAGTCCATGTAAACGAATGGGAGACATAGAAAGGTGTTTCTGCTTCCCACATTCGCGTTAATATTCGTTTACATGGACTCAAGCGATGAAGAATACGGCGGAAAACTGGCTACACAACCTTCGTGTGTTTGGAATATGGCAGGTTCCCTATATTGCTCTTCATTGCTCGCTGATTAAGGCAGATGGTTATACTCTCCAATAGACGTTTGGTTCGGCACGCTTCTAACGTTCAGTTGTATTTGATTTTTTGTTTAATACTAAGGTTAAAACTGTTTTGCTTCATACTTACAGAATGCTTCGACTGTACAAGAAAATTAACTTTTTAACAGATGTCTACCTCAAAATGGGCAGAAAGCCATGGATATGCAAAACGCAGAAGTTCCACATGGTCAGAAAACATCAAAGTGAAGAAGACGCAAAGGTGGGTGCAAACAATTTTTACTTAAATTCATGGGTGATTGCAATGTCAAGACACTGCTTATGAGTTTTAAAGTTTAAGTTCTCCTACCAGTAAGTGTTTTAAGCTCTTAAGAATTCCATATTCGAACAAGTGTGAGAGCATAAGCATAGAAAACGGAAGTGTGAGAGCGGATAGGAAAGAAGATAAGAGACTGGCTAAGAAAGATCAGAATGGCGAGAAGAGTCTGAAAACCAGACTTTCGAATTCGTTTAGAAACAAAAGTAAAAAAGAAAGATATAACGGACAAGCGTAAGGTATGCGTATGAAAGATGAGCGAAGAAGTAAGGATATGCAAGACGATAACGAGAGAATGTGTATAAAAGATGAGAGAAAGAGCATGAATATGCGAAATAAAAGTAAGAGCGTGGCTACAAAAGAAACAGAATGGCTACAAAAGTAAGAAAATGGCTGGAAAAGTAAGAGAATGTCTACAAAAATAAGAGAATGGCTACAAAAGACGAGTAACAGAGAGATGTATATGAAAGCTGGGAATAAGAAAATGGATATAAAAAACGAAACTTAAAGAATGTCTGAAAAGGACGAGAATGAGAGATGTGTATGAAAGACGAGCAAAAGAGGATAGATTAGATATATAAGACAAAAGTAGGAGAATGGCTATGGGAAACAAGGAGGGAATTAACAGACAAGAGGGCAATAAAAGAATAAATATAAAAGATGAGAGAAAAAGGACACAACGTAATTGAAAACCTTCATGAATGAGTATGAGATATATCAGAAGTGAGATTTTCAAATTTAAATAACTGCATTTTTGAATTCAAATTAGTGAGTTTACCTGAGTATTAAGAACGATCACCAACGTAGAGTTTTCAAAACTGTTGGAGGGGGGGGGGAGGCATTTATTTTGTACATTTATACATTACAATATATGTAAAATTGCAATTTATTTCAAATTATTGGGGGGAGGGGCTCAGGCCCCACGAGCCCATATAACTCTACGCCTTTGAGAATAATAGTAGCACATTAGTGATATTAAAGCTCATCCAATTTTATGTACAATAAAACTTGCCAAATTGGTTTCAAAGAGTTGTATAAGAATAAATATCGAATTGGGTATTGATTACGTGGGTAAATAATTGCTTATAAAGGAGGTGATCATGAAAAATCGATCCTTTAATTTCAAAAATCATAATAATTTAATTTCAAAAATAAATTCTTTTTCAAATTTATAATCTCATAATTAAACAATATATGTTTTTAATTTTGTTATTTAGTTGGCATTTATTGTCATTCATTGTTATTTAATATTATTGTTTTTTAATATTATTGTTATTTAAATTCATTGTTGTTTATTATTCGATGTTATTTATTACCCATTGTTATTTATTATCTTTGATAGCTCTTCTTCATGAACATAGCCGATTTTGATTGGCCGCAGTACATCGATGACGTCATGTATGCAGGTAGGAAAATCTTAGCCAAAGAAGACCCTTCGAATATTCCATATGCAAAGAGGAAAGCTAAAACGTACGTATTAGTTACTCAATGTCTGAAACGTTAATCAAGTTACTTAAGTAACTTTAAATAGCTATTGTTAAATTAGCTGTCTATCATTGGCAGAATTTTGACGGAACAACTCAGCGAAAAACAAAATTTTTCAACGAAGTGAAATTTTTGCAAATATTTTTTTCAGTTACTTTTAATTACGTAAAAACATATCACAAATTCTTTTATTCAAACAAAGTTAGATAATCAACTTATCTAATTAAAATAAATTTTCATACAGGAGTTCGTATTTTAATATTTATAATAAATAATTTATTTTTAAATTTATAATTATTATAAATTTACTTGAGATCGTCTATGTAAACTCGTATCAAAAATTAAGACTACACTCAATTTTATTTCAATGGGGGAGGTGGGAGATATATATTTTTCCCTTTAACTTTTGATGTGTTTTATTTATAAAAAATCATTTTACAGAAAATTAAAGAGCTATAAACACTTAACATAATTACAAAAAAAAAATGTTTTCAGAGGTCCTATGAAGGAGAATCCAAGGTTAAAAATCGTACCAAAATTGAATGTGGAAAACAAAAATTCATAGAAAACAAATTGAAAACAGCAAATTTGCTTACATAAACCTTAACAATTATTTTCCAATAATTTTACACGTATAAGAGAGAAAATTTGTTATTCTAAATCCGTTTTTCGCGAATTTTTGTTTTCCACCTACAATTTTTGTACCATTTTTGATCGTGGATTTTCCTTCATAGAATGCCTGAAAAAATTTGATTTGTTGTAATTCTGTTAAGTGTTTATTGCTCATTAATCTTCTGTAAAATTATTTTCTTTTTATAAATTAAGCATATTGAGAGTCTTGGAGCAATATATGTACCTCTGCCATTGAAATAACATCGAGTGTAATCTTAATTTTGGACTTGAGTTTATAATAAAATATTCAGCCTTTGCTTCTGATGTTCCAGAATCTATTAGAAAAGGAAAGCAAAAATTTATGTTACATTGCCGTATTATGCCGATATTTATAACAAACAACTTTAAATGTATTTTATAGAAAAAATCTCTCCCTCTTTCTCTCGTATACAAGAAAGTGCTTTTTCGCTATGAAATTTTGTATACACATTCAATACATTGAAATGAAGAAATGATTAAATTCTCATTAAAAAAGTGTAAAAGAGCATTCTAGTACAAAGCAAGGCAACCAATTGTTACATACTAATACGTTTCGAAATTTCTTCTGCCAGCGATAAAAGTGGATCTACCGTTCCGTCAGTGGATCTATCGTAGAGATAATGACCTGTCCTGAGAATTCGCTAGCCATGTAATGAGTCCCAATGAAGGCATTTCTAAGAGGAAGAAAGGTAGTCTTACTGCTCATGTTAGACCTGGACGCGATAGTGGAGGCAATACATTTGGCTGTAGAAACGTTTTTTCTACCATAACTAATTCTAGCAAAACTAGGAGAGATCGGCTATCATAAAATATGACTCCACGAATCCCAAATGTGATTGTCGTATGTCCGACTACCGCAATCGGAGTGGTTCAGCGATGCCCACTCCTCTTCCATATACGCGGATGCATCTGCATTGAGACTGAAGAAGGATTCGCCATTGAATGCAACTCAATTCCAATTAAACATCTTCCAGGAGGTTTTGGCCTGACACCACCACAGATGTTGCTGCTACCTAAGCTGGATGGTCAGTGGTGGCTTACCATTCTTAAGGGGCAGACAGATTGAGATCCAGTCTTTACTGAATGGTATTCTTTAACACCCATGTATAATCTTAGATTGGAGCTTCATTTTAAAGAAGAAAAAGAGATACCATCCTGGCACGGAATCGAAGCGGGCACTCTCCGTATGAACCGGAATGCTTTAACTTGCTCAACTACTAAGACACAGAAAAGATGGTCTTTTTCCTTCGTATTTAAGGTTTTGTATGATAGTATTATCCTCCTTTGGGTTAAGACACTTGCCAATTGGTCGACACATGGAGCTACAGGGGAACGTTTTTGCAGGGAATTGAAATGGCTAATAATTTTTAGAAGGAAAACTTCCTGGACTGGTAACGTAAGAAACAAAATATTAAATTCGCCAACTAATTGTTCTTGTTCTCTTCAAAGCAGACGACATCTTTGGAGCTGATATATTACTGAAAACGTTTTTGAGTGTTTTGGTAACAGGTTGAGAAGGGTTCATCTGGTATACTTTTCATCTCATGCGTCGCGGAATTTTGGATAACTGTGATATCCTTATGGAGTTTTCCTTTGAGCGCTATTTTGTCCGCCGAGGAAATAATAAGAAATAACCTAAGGTCATGTGATAAGAATATAGAGGACGTGGAAGAGCTGGCAGTTTTGGGCCTTTTCGTAGCCTGTTCTTGATGCTATCTCCATTGTCAGCAGTATCCGTTATTGACCGTCTTCTAGACCTCGGATTGTGTTTCACCAAGACCCTACTGCTATAAACATCTTTCGCCATTCAAGCACACGACCTCTTTATAGGGCCTGATAGCTGTGGACCTGTTGGATAAGGTTCCATGTTTCAGAAACTGTCTTCATCTATTTTTGCACAAGACTTAATGCTTACTCACTGTTCAACTTTTACATCTTTTTCACCACGACAAATTCCGCCGCTGAAACAAAGAATAGGATATTATGAGCGACTCTGCTATCTAGCGGAATTCAACGGAAACACTTTGATTGCCCCATTTGCACAGAACATATTTCTCCTGACAAAAGGAAATATACTGGAATACCTAATACTGTACTCCAGTTGTTCGCAATTAGTTTACACGGGCCACTTTTGAGTGCTACTCTTTTCAGTTTGGGCAGAAGACCATGAGAAGTGAAATTACCCCACTCCCATGGGGCAACGGGGGAACAGGGGCTTATCCCCTCCCTACAAATTTTCTGATTCAATGAAATAGCATTGAGGTAAGAGCTTTAGCTACCTCTCTAGAAAAAATTAGACCCCCCTAGAAGAAAATTATCCCCTTGGAAAAAAATGTTCAGTTTGTTATATTTTGTAGCCGGGCTAGTTTTTATTGTTCGCTGGCCGGATCTGGTCCGCGGGCTGCCTACTGTGACCCACTGCTGTCTTTTCTGAACTCTTTTCTTACTCTTTTTTTTTACTCTTGTCACTGAACTCTTTTCTTAAATACAAACACTGCCTTGGAAGTTTTATCACGAAAGTATCATAAAAACGCTCCAAAAATTTGAAATTTCTTTAAAAGAAAGTTAAGGAAATGGAACAAAAAAAAAAAAGTTTTCGGAGTCAAATTTAATGTCACTGAAAATTTCTCAAAGTGTAATCAAAATTACTATTTTTTTATTGAAAATTTGATTTTGTAGGAGTAGCCATTTTTCGAAATAAAATTATGACTTGCTTCTCTATTTTAATTTATTATTTATTTTACAGGTGGTGGTTTGTGACAACCGTGTTAAAGTGGATGCTAATACTGTTCTTCGTTTACTATTTATATTCCAAAATTTGGAGCTCTAGCGTGCAGTTTACCGGTTTAGACACTAACCCCTTTCAGGCTTAGTCTTGAATACGTGGCATTGTAATGAATTTAGTTCCTGATTATTATAAAAAAGTGAAGACTACTATATACTCTATATATCTATATTATTTTAAACTGAATAAAATCATTTATTATATAAGCAAAGAATATATTTTATTTACCCAAAACCCAAAAAATTAAAGTTTACAATTTTATTCAAAAGATGATACAGCGAAAAGAATTACATACACGCGCTCGCAGAGGGGGGAGGATGATCGGTCGCCTGTAGCTCAGTTGGAAGAGCCCTTGTCCGGATACCAAGAGGTCGTGGGTTCGGTTCCCGCCAGGCACCGTGAAATCATTCTTTTCTTTGTGAGCAGTTTATCATCTAAAAGAATTGTATTTGAGTGAATCTTAGATAAGTTACATTTTATGACTTAGGGTTCTCAGACAACTTTTCACAAGGAATTAGGAAAATAAGGACCAGATTTTTTTATAAAAAAAGGACCAAAAAGACTTACTAGAGTAATTTGTACGCGACCTGCTTTTTTTAAATATTTATCACTCAAAATTTAACTCCAGTTCCTCCACACCTTTTTTTAGATTTTTTTTAAATATTGATATATTACTTTTACATGGAGATCGACTACAAAAATAAAATTTTACAGCATCTCGCCCCCAACCCACCACAAAAAAACGTAGATTTAATGTGCAAGAAGAAGAACTGGAAAATAAACAGGGGGCTTTTACTCAAAAGAGATTATTTTCAAGACAAATCCGATGCTGATCAAATTTCTCTTCAACATCTTCTAGTTTCCTTTTATCACCAACAGATGGTGCTAGTATCGCGACAATGGACCTGAAAGCACGACAACACTTCAGTGCTGTTTAGTTTTGGATCACTCGAATTTCTGAGGAGAGACTGCTAACGCCTGTGTGTGTATAGAAGATTGATATGATTAAAAAACTGAACAATCCGTTAGCCTTCGCAAACTGCCTAAATGGGGAAGGAGTGGGGAGAAAATATGAAAACTTTCTAAATGCCCATAAATCTTGTCCCTGCCTTTACCTGGAGAAGTAATCCACCACATAGCATAGTTCGTTCACGAAAAGTAGTCCGATGGTACCGTTAGAAATAACGGGAGTTAACATCACAAACGGCCTAGCCCAGTGGTTCCCAACCTTTTTTCAAGCCCCGACCCACTTTTATAGTAGTCAAGTGTCACCGACCTCCCCTCTGTCCGCCGACTTCACATTTTGCATAATAAAAGCATTTTTAACAGAGTAAAGAAAACACATTAAATATAAAATTATATTATATTAATTATGTATATTATATATATATTAATGTATTGTGCTCCCACCTTGTCGTGTGGAAACCAAACATTTCCTTTTTTTTACAGTTTGTATTTGTTAATTTCCTTCCAAGAAGAAGGGACAATAATAACAGGACATGCGCTCGTGTTTCCCAAGCTTCTGGATTTTGTAAAAACGAGATTGTTAAAGTATTATTTTTATAGCGTTCGAATTTACGTTTGTATATTTTCTCTGTCATGCAATCCTACCTTCTAATACCGCTACAAAGTGGTGATAACGTACGTGATATTTAAAACACCTTCTGAATTTCATCAACGACCTATCGCTGGATTAGCTGACGTTCTAAATGCATTCCAAGAAATCGTAATTGTCAGTTTACTTAATCGCATTTTACAGCCGTCGAATATCACCAATATCGTTCCACATCACAACGATAAGCAGAAGAATTAGCCATCATCACATCGCCAAGGTAAATTTTTTTAAGTCGCCAATAATTACCAAAGTTTCTTTTTTCTTACGCAAACGTCTTTCAAATTAACAACATAGGCGACAATACTGACTTGTCTCCCGAATTGCCACGTATTGCCTTCAAAGCACCACCTTTTTGGAAAAACGGTACAGAACCTTTGTTTTTTTAGTTGGAAAGCCAGTTCATTACTTTGGGTATTAAAGACAACCGAACGAAGTTCCACTGTGTCGTAGCAGCCCTTGAACCAGAATTATTTTTGGGGGTGAGCGACATTATAAGAGACCCTCATAGGGACGCCTACCTCGCACTAAAACACGAATAATTTGCCCAGTCAGAAACAGCCAGGCTCCAGACACTTTTGCAGAATTTGACACTCGCAGATAAAACGCCAGGTATGCTGCTCCGGGAAATGCGAGAGCTATCGTCTGGTAAATTGAATGACTCTATGCTTCGAGAATTTTGGTTGAGGAAAGAAAAAATGATAGAATTGCATTAGTTTGGTCTGATGAGTGCAACCAAAAGTGCAAAGACAAGGTCACTAAAGCCACGACATTTGCATTTTCTAAGCAGGACGCAAAGCTTTCTGTCATGGTTGATGTGTCCGAAATAGCCTTAGGAGCCGCGCTACAAAAACACATCGATGGCGTTACTCAACCTTTGGCATTTTTTTCTTGTAAACTAAACAATGCCGAAAAGAAATACAGTACTTTTGACCGAGAACTTTTAAGTATATATTGTAGGATTAAACATTTCTGCCACATGTTAGATGGCAGGAATTTTACAGTCTGGTCAGATCATAAACCTTTAAGTTTTATTTTTAAACAATCGCACGATAAACATACACCTAGACAACAGCACCATATGGATTTCATCGGACAGTTTATGAATGACATTAAGTACATTGAGGGTGACAGAGACACAGTTGCAGATGTGTTATCTCGTATTGCAGCGATTGAACTATCGGGCAATATTTATTACGAAAAAGATGGCTAATGCCTAGCGCGACGATCCTTACTTAGCCACATTGCGCGTATCTAACACTGGTCTGTAACTGCAGCCCATGGAATCAAAACCAGGTGGAATAAAATTAATATGCAATGTATCAGTTCGGAGAGTCCGTCCTTACGTGCCGCCTGAATGTCGTAGGGAAGTGTTCCTAGCTCTGCACAGGTTAGCGCATCTCGGCATCAAAGCTACAACAAAGCTAATAAAACAAAGATTTATTTGGAATACTATACCTAAAGACGTGGTAGCCTCGTGGGTCAAATCTTGCGACAGTTGTCAGCTCTCGAAAGTTCATAAACACAAGAAGATCCTGTGGGGAGTGTTTCCACTGCCTGCTGACAGATTTGCTCAAGTCCATATAGACATTGTTGGACCCTTGCAATATTCTTCTGATTTTTGCTATATTTTCACATGTGTGGACCGATTCAGCAGATGGTCAGAAGCAGAGATCAGAAGATGGTAGATCAAACTGCCGAAACTATAGCAGAAACTTTTTACAGAGAATGGATCTCGAGATTTGGAGTATTCACTCAAATCACAACGGACCAGGGTAGACAACTTGAGAGTAACCTTTTCATTGTCTATCACGCTTTTTCGGTATATATATAAAACCAGGATCACTGCGTGTCATCCCGTTACAAACGGTCTCGTGGAACGGTTCCACAGATATTTGAAGACTTCGCTTATGTGTCATAATACTGGTAAGTGGTTTAACGTACTTCCCACCGTTTTATTTGGACTACGAACATCAGTACGCGAGGATCTGAATGCTTCAGTAGCCGAGATTGTATGTGGTAATATCTTGGGCTTACCTGGTGAACTGTTTCAATTTTTGCAAACTGATTTGACACGTCCAGCATTCGTAGCGAAATTACGTGATCACATGCAAAACTTACAGCTTGTACCGACGACCAGAGGTCTACCAAGAAGGACTTTCGTCCACGCTGATTTACAGAAGACGACACATGTATTCGTTAGACAAGACCTAGTGCGTAAGCCTTTAACACAACCGTACGCAGGCCCGCTTCAAGTACTTCATCGAACCGACAAATTTTACAAATTATATATAAAAGGAAAACCGACAAACATAATTTGGACAGATTAAAACCAGCTTTTAAAATTGAAGGTACACCAGAAGCAACTAAAAAGAGTACGCCCAGCTCCAACGCGTCACAACCACAATAAAAATCAGTATAAAACTAGATATGGTCGACGAGCAACATTTTGCACCTAGGTTATATAATCTTTCGCCTTTGGCTTAGATTCTGGGGGGGGGAGGTCTTGTTGTGCCCCCACCTTGGCGTGTGGAAACCAAACATTTTATTTTATTACATTTCGTATTTTTTAACTTTTTTCCGAGAAGAAGGAACAATAATAAGAAGTCATGCGCTCGTGTTTTCAAAGCTTCTGGGTTTTGTCAAAACGAGATTATTAAAGTATTATTTTTATAGCGTTCGAATTTAGGTATATTTTCTCTGTCCTGCAATGTCACCTTCTAATACCGCTATAAATGCATATTGTAGATATAAAGTTAACAACCATTAGGAGAATACTATAATATGTATAACCATTTATACAGGCCTGCACAAAAGTTTAGACACAACACAAATTTGAGTATAACAAAATACTATTAAAACTGAAGAAGTAGGAACTTTAATATTACGAAGTATGAACACATGTAATATGCAAATTAAAAATTTGAGAACAGAAATCACATCAGTAGCGAACTTGCTGCAATATATAACTTAAAATAAGTAAAATATGTGGCACAAAAGTTTAGGCACAAACATAAATTTTAGCACTTGCATAAGGAAATGAACAATTTTAATAATCAATGTAGCCACCATTACTTCGTATTAGATTAAATACGCGGTCGTTCATTGAAAGCACAAGATTTTGAAAGGTTTCTGGTTCAAAATTAAACCACGCTTCTTCTATAGCCTTTTTAAGTTCTAAAACGGACGGATATTGCTTTCCATTGGCATACACAACATTCGTTAGTATGCCCCATACATTTTCGATGGGATTACAGTCAGGACTAAGAGCAGGCCAATCGAGAACTGTAATATTTTTAGCGCTCATCCATTCTTTTGTTGACCTGGATGTGTGGATGGACGCATTATCTTGTTGGAAAACCCAGTTTCGTCCACATAAAAGTTCGCCAAAAGGTAATAGGTGACTTTCAAGAGTTGCCTGGTATGCCTTGGAATCTTGTTTTCCATTCAAAAACGCCAAAGAAGTCTGTCCATTGAAGCTAAAGGCTCCCCAAACCATGACTGAACCTCCTCCTTGACGTCTGCTGAACCGACTTAAGGGGCGTTTTCGAAGATCGTGCCAGTAGTGCGAAAGGCCATCGGGACCATCTAAGTTCCACTTTTTTTCATCACTAAATAACACCTGCAGCCATTCGTCACTGTATGATATGTGCTGCCTTGCCCATTGTAGTCGTGCTTGTTTATGATGTAATTGCAAGCAGGGCTTGCGGCGCATTTTTGCATATCTCAAATGCCTGCATTCTACAATCCTTCTACGTATGGTTTCTCTTGACACTCGCATTGCTAACGTGTTTTTTATTTGATTTGCAGACAGGCTTTCATTTGAAGCCAATCTTCGTATTTGTCTATCATCCCGAATGCTGGTCACTCGAGGCCTCCCAGATCGTGATTTTGGTTGATACTGATCACCCCGGGATAACACTCGATAAATGCCTCGCTTTGAACGGTTCAATGCAACAGAAATTTGAGTAACAGATTTACCTTTAGTTTTCAGCCTCCAAATCTTCAAAATCTCGTCATTCGTAAATTGCTTTGACTTCGGCATCGTTCTAAGCATTCTAAATTATTTCAGGCCTTATATAACAACTCTGGGAAACGCCCCTTCGATCACTTGGGAACTTCGCGCCGTTAATTTGCATAAATCTGACATATGTGCCTAAACATTTGTGGCATGCAGATTCCAATATTACGGTGTTGGGATATTTTGTTTCAGTACTTTTGGTAATCTTTTAAGTTGCACAATTTATTATTGGTTCTAGGATTATTTAGATACAATATCGGCGAAGTTCAATGCAAATTCTCGCTTTTATTTATAATTTGCCTCTGTGTCTAAACTTTTGTGCAGGCCTGTATAAATCGAACACTACGCAGATTAAATTAAACAACAATATTAATCAACGTTTATTGGCGTAGTGATACCAGCGCCGATGTTATGGCGTGATTAGATGGTGAAACGTTCGAAAGAAAATAAATATTTCTGCATTCAGTGGGATATGAACCCACGACAGTGGTATACGATCAGTAAATAGTCTTCATATACGTTCATTACTCAGTAAGTACAGCCTCCGCCCGGTGGTGGGTTCAGGTCCAATCGAACGCAGAAATATTTTCTTTTGAACGTTTCACCATCTAATCACGTCATAACATCGGCGCTGGTATCACTACGCCAATAAACGTAACAAAAATATAAAAGCGTTGGAAACATTTGGTATGAAATTCTTTATAAAAATAATTGCAACTAAAAACAGTTGCGGCGAACCCCAGGTTGGGAACCACTGGCCTAGCCGATTACATCAGAGGCGAGGACGTTATTTCAGAACTGGTTTTTAGTTTGTGCCAAAAACCAGTTCTGAAATGACGTCCTCCCCTCTGCTGTAATCGGCTAGGCCGTTTGTGATGTCAACTCCCGTTATTTCTAACGGTACCATCGGACTACTTTTCGTGAACGAACTATATCTATAGATGCGACGTCCCGCATCACCATCTTTATCGTTGCTCAATCGGTATTCAGCAATATGAATCTCATCACATCGCGATTGCTTCAGGAAATGCTTTTATAAACATGTGACTATTGCGGATTATTAACGATTAATTAATTAATTTCCGATTAAAAATAATTTTATTCGACCTATTTACAGTTCGGTGATACATTCTATTACGTGATATTTATAGTGTTAAGTTGGATAGTTTTGAAGTTAAAAAATGCTGACCGGTGATTGGGTTAAAAATGCAGCAGAGCAGGAAGCTATAGCTTGTTACATGGCTCTCCTCCGAATGGGCGACATGTTAAATAAATCTTTCTCTACAGTCTTGTTGGTTTGACATCTAAGACGCATTTTTGCAGAATTAATAATGAAGAGAACTTTTAATTTTTTGTTAATTCATGGAAACATTTGGGAAACTGTGATAACAGAGATGATGAAGCCCGCGTTGGCGGAAGTATTTTATTTCAAATAGATGTCGTAATCTAATTTGTGAAAGATAATTTCATTCTTAGATTTTAGTCCACGACTTTTCTATACGGCTTTGTCCCCTGTTTAATGAGTTAGTGCTTATAACGTACAGCTATGTTCTCTGACGTCAGTGAATGAGGAAGGAAAAACGCGCGTTTGGCGAGGCGTCAACCTGAGATTATCACAGTTTTGTCTAAAAGAAACATAACTACAGAACTTACAAATAGTATTGAAGAAATATAGATATTGACGATATGCAGGAATTCCATAGAGTTGAAACGATATTTATTGAAGCTTTAAATATTTAGGTTCATTTATTAATTCGCCAAAAGATAATTAAATTCAAATACAACGTTAGAGAAATTTAGTAGGGGAAAGTGTGGCAACTTGAGGAGCTGGGCAAGATGACGAATTACATTTATTTTAAATATTTATCACTATATGGCAGCCCTGGTATCTCGTAGTCGAAGAAGTTCTTCATGTCCTGACAAAAATGCAACCTTCTTACCACTCGTCGTTTTGATGTGAGTGAAGATTATAGTTTTTACATGCTTCAAAGTTTTCTGTTAACCTTCTGGAAAGTTTAAGATAAGCTATAGATTTATGTGATAATTGTAAAATGATTTTAAGTGTAATATTAGCTCAGTTTAGTAATATTGAAACTTGCATTTCTTTTACTATTTTGGCCATTAACAAAAGTTATTAATGTAAAAAAATACTAAGAGGCTCAATTAGGGACAACTTGGTGAATTCGTCATCTTGCCCCATCATATTAATAACGGGGCATTGTCCCAGTTTTTGATACTTAGAGTAAAGTATTACTACATTTTTATCAATAATTTATTTATTATTAGGTAATTATATTTATTATTATATTAATTTATATTCTTATTTTCCTTATTACATTATTTCATGTTAGCCTATTCTAAGGCAGCATCAGTGGGAATAGCAACAAATGGATATCAAGCATCAGAAATCGCACCATTCAATAGACACATTTTCAGTGATGCTGATTTTGCAGCCGCAATTTCTGCAGAAAAGACCGAACACGAGGAAGAATACATTCAAGAAGTGTGTGATCCAATCTATGAGCAGACTGATGCGGACGAAGAAAGGTTGCAAGAAACTGATTCTAGTACTATTGTTCAACAACTTGTGCGACCCTCACCCCGATTGCTTAGCAAGCAAACTCGAAGCAAAAACGCACAGCAAAATCGACGACAAATTTAAAAGCAACTCCTCAGAAAGAGATTTTAGCGTTAAAAAAGCCCAAACAGCTAGCTTCCAATACGGAATAATGCTAAAGTTAAATTTCGTAAAACTGTTAAAAGGAAAACTGTAAAAACTATGCACAAAAGCTCATCTGCTGCAAATTCATTTAACTATCCTGGATGTAATAAGAGTTACCTCTCCTCCGCAGGAAGACTGCATTCAGTGTAAAGTATGCCGAAAATGGTGGCACGATCTCTGCACAAACGATGAGCAAGAGGGCGACTACATTTGCGATCGCTGCTAAAACGCTTAGGGGAATATAGGTTACGAATTGTGTTCGTCAACTTGCCCCCATACGGTTCATCATCATGCCCCTGGTATGGGGGAAGACAACGTATTATGTTTTTTCTTCTTTTTTTATATTATGTAGCTGTAGTTTTCTTATTTTAATGTAAGTTGTCCGTCAGATCTGTCATAAACCTAAGTATATCATAAAAAGAAATATGTTCCCAAAGCAAAAAGTGTTCCTTAAAATTGCATCTTTTTAAAACGGTCGTCAACTTACACCACTTTCCACTACGCCTTTATGGCGGAACCCTCATTGTGCACACTTCAATGGTAAACGGAAGACTGATTTGATTTTAGAATTCGGAAAACAATTATATACTTAAAATCGCCAAAAAAAAAAAAAAAAAGAAATTATAATTATACAAAATATATGTTGCCAGATGCGGAAAGTGGAATTATGTACCTTTGGAAAACATAATGTAAAAAGAAACAATTTGGCATTTTGCCAATTTTAGGAATTAAACTCATTAAGTTTTTCCTTTGTATTTATAAAACAGCGCTAGCGAACGAAGTGTTTCCATTGTGGGAGCCTACAGTATATAAAAGCTTCTTTGTTGCTGAAGTTAATAATTATTCGGACATTTTAGCATGAATGAAAACACCTAGACGCCAATGTAATACTATTAGAGTACAGTCTACGTATTTATAAGAATACTAATGTTTACGCTTTTCGTTCGTTTTGAGGGTGGATATTGTTTGTCGTAAAGGCAGAAATTCTGTATCGGTTTGAAGCTCCGAATCATTGATCAAAATATTCGATCTTTGTTTTATTGGATCTAAAGATGACATAAATTGGGTGTTTCAGCTGGGTAGAAGTTAATGTTCGGGTCTTTATCACTAAGAAGATATTTAGAACTGTGGCCCGTTGTATTGCTTTATCCGCTTTTGCTACGTGTCCGTTAAACGTGAAAAAAAGGGACCAGATGATAAAAAAAATGGACTAATACGGACTTGAGACGAAAATATGGACTTTTACGTAAAAAAAGGCCCAACTGGGAGCCCTAATATTTTTGTAGACGAGTGTAGTTATACTCCAAGGTAACCACCAAGTCAGATAAAAATTATTTTTCATTTATTATAATAACGTAAGTAATATTTTGAATGTTAATTCAATATGTGAAGTTACAAATAAATTTACAATGCATGTAGTTACATTTAACTAACTAGAAATTCCAATTCAAAAAGAAACCAATAAAAAAACATTTCAAATTGGAAGTATTTATTTATAATTAAAATTTTTCATAAACATTTTAATATGTAGCACGTTATTTCATAAGTCTAATTTTTTTTTCCCTATCAGTGAGTATTTTTGAAGCGACGTAAATTTTCTCGGGTTTTGGCAACTTGATGGCATCACTTGGTCTTTCAATTGGCTGCGTAACAATGGACGACATAGAGATTTTGCGCCAAGATTGTACTTCTGATCCAGGTTTCCGTAAACCATCCGATGTTCCCACTTTCTCTTGTTGTTCTATGCGAACTTTGTTCTCATTAAAAGGGTCTGCTTTGTAAAGTTTTCCTTTGCATCCACGGATTAAACACAAGCCGACCTTTCTGGTTCTCCCTGATAAAGTAAATGGAATAAACTTGGTTCTTTTACACACAGGAGATGTTGTCGTATGCTGTCCACCGGCATACCTTGGCGTCTGATATAAACTTAAAGCTTTCTGCATGGCCATTTCTAAGTTCCTGACGTCCAAGACTTCATCCATATCACTACTGTATATGTCAAAATCGTTTGGAATTGGAACTCCAAATTCATCTTCTACCTTTGGTATCACACCTTCGTAGACCCCGTCTTCGTATCCTAAAAGCAATATTTTATCAGTGAGTTGTGGCGGCTTGCTTAGTTTTTCAAATCTTATGTTTCTTTTGTGGGAAAGGGTCAAAGTGTGCTTTCCACCACATGGATGCTTTTCCCGAATGTATGCTGGTTCTTTCGGTTTCGGAAGTTTCTTTTTAGGGGGCTTTTTTTCTCGAAATCTGATGTATCTGGGTTTAAATACAGGTCTAGGGGAATTTAAAGTCCAGTAAGAGAGCTGTTCATGTGGTCGGGAATCTTCAGAATGCTCCCGTTGTTCGTGGTCAGAGAATGTCAGATGTTTCCACTTTTCAAGAACGTATGCAATGAACTTAGCTGAAGCGGTATATCCTGATTCTTGTGAACTTTCCGCTGATGTAATTTTAGAGAATTCTTTTGCTGCGGGAAGATCCTTTTGAAGATACATTTTCCACATAGGGTGCCCGACCAACATCAGTCGTTGATATTTTTCATGAACACTGGTCGTGTTTTTCATGGTGTTCGGAAATTTTTATGCGGGCTGAGAGAGATTGTCGGTTTTAATAATTTCAAAATTTTCTTCAAGCAAGGGAAAATATACTTAAGGATGGATGGCTATCCAAACATGGTTATCTGAAAATTACACATTTTTTTTTAATTGCAGAAATATTTAATCATGTCAGATTTATTTATTCAATTTAGACCATGAAAAAATTTCAAAGACGACGGTAATATAATAAAGCGGCAATTGTCTGAATTCAAACTTTTAACGACTATTAATTTTACCATTTTGATGGGATAAAGCCGTGTTCTGGTAAACTGAATGGACGAACAGAGCATAAAAGAACTTTTCTTAGGAAGAAAAGGTGACAGGATTTTCCTCATAACAAGAGAATGTAAAACAGTAAAGGTTATTAAAAAAAGAAAAGACAAAAAAAGCTTAGAAAAATATCGAACACATCAGCATTGTGTATGTGAGTAGTATAAGGCCCCGTGCTAGCCCTAAGTCTAAGTAAAAAAGTTGAGGGAGGTCATGCACACATACCCTGTATTGAAATTTAACATTTTTATTTTAAATTCATACTGTTAAAAAAATCAGTTAATATATACACGTTCACAAAAATTTAAAAAGAAACGCAATTAATTTTGTAAAATGGTTGTTGTTTTCAAATAAACTGTCGAATTAGTCGGACTTTGTCTTATCCTTACTGCTTTTGATCCTGATTTTTTCAATATTGTACTACAATACTGAATTAATACAACAATTATCATAAAGTATTATATTAAAATATTAGTATGCAAGTACTTTCAAATAAATTAATTTTTAATCAAAAAACGCAGACATTAGATGAAAATGTCGGATGACAAGATGGAGCCCTACTCGCTTTGATGATATATTTGGTAACATGAAGAACATGACTCAATCTTTACAGAAAATATTCATTATAGTAATATCGTCCAAAAACTGCAACAAAAGATATACCCTGCAGACAGGAAGATGGATACCTCGATAGCAGTCACTGAAGTAACAGTTACTTTTTTGGGGTAACGTTGAGTAACGTTGTTATATTTTTAAAAAAGTAACTGAAGCTGTAGCTTAGTTACTTTTCAGTGGTAACGGATTAACGGAAAATTTCATTACATCTACGTTACTTCACACGCGCATCCCTCACTTACATTAGAGCGGTCCTCGAAGTCTACACAACATGCTTATCTCAGAGCCTGCAATAACCTTATTAGTTTGCCCCGCATATTCAACAGTCGTACGCCCCACGCACGCGCACCTGTTGCAATTATTGTTCTCCTGCCCTCCCTCTTCTACCCGTCCATCGTGATCCTAAATCCTTAATCCCTCTTTTGTGTTATTTATCAAACACTAACTAATGAGCCTAAAGCAGTTTGGCCCGCTGCCAAGGATATTACATGGTATTTACATTGATATTACGTAGGTTTAGTTTACTGAAAAGGTTATTAAGTATAACACTAGATTACCAACAAATGCCGCCGTTGAGAAGGTATTTTGTGTAGGTAGATTATTCATATAGACCAATACTTTTAGATGAAAATTTTCAGATACAGCTACTTTTGAAGCTTTTGAGTAATTGCAGTTTTTATTTACATGCATATGTTTCTTCAATCGTTATCCTCCCTTAAAAAAAGGTAAAATTATGTTGTTTTGTTTAACGACAACCCAAAGTTTGTTTGTGACACAAAAGTAAAGATGACCTAATCTAAACATACTTTAATTAACACTACGAAACTACAACTAGTACAACGACATCAACAGCAAATAAATACGTAAGTACTTCCAGTCCAGTGTTGTCAGCCTTGTTACTGGCGTTGCCAGATACATCACAAAAAATGACTAAATTGCAAAATTTTATTGTGTACACTTGAAACTGCCAAAAGTAACTGTAGAAGCAATTGTTACAGTGACTATAGAAGCAACTGTAACTGTTACTTTAAAATATAAGTAGGTTAATTGCAACTGTAACGCAGTTACTTTTGAAATACTGTAACTGTAACACAGTTACTTTTTAGAAGTAACTGTCCGCCCTGCGGTGGCGCAGTGTGGTAACGCGTTCTCCTATTGCGCGGCTAATCCGGGTTCGACTCCCAGCAGTGCAAAAAGAACGCTTACTCAGAGATCTCATAAAGATCGCACTGCTCACTGTAGTCCGGGGTTTGGTTCCCCAGGCCTTAAGAGGTTCGGATTCCTCGGAAAATAGTAGGTCTTTGAGCCGTAAAACCAAAAAGAAAGAAGTAACTGTCCAATGACTTGCGCGATAGGAGGAGAAAATAAACGTGCCAACAACCAGATCTTGGGTTCTTCCACCACATCTCGTTAAGAGCTCTGATCCCCAAATGGAGATAATACATCTTCTTTCTCTTTCCTCATCTCTTGGACTATGTCCCTTCCTCTCCTGGAAACACAGTGCCGCTTGCTCGGCCAACATTTCCAGATTATTTATTGTTTCTTGCATATAAAACGACAACACAACCAATAACCAGATAATATAACCAGAGGATATATGAACGTAATATAACCAGAGAAGGCCTTTTAAACCAACTAGCCGAACATATGTTTAAGGAGGATCACGCTCCTGATTAGGATTCTAGAAAAGTTCTGCAGATTAGAATTTAGATACAGCCGAACATCGTTAAAGGGAACAGAGCATCTGTTCGTGTTAACACTAATTCTCATTGTCCGGAAAGGAGGGGGTGGGATCTTATCGCTAAGTTATTTATTCCATCTCTGGTTACTATGTACACATTTTGCTACTATATAAATGTTATTTAGTATTTTAGTACCATATTTTATCATTTTTATTATTTTATTAGAGCATACACGTTTTGTAACGAAAACAATAGCATATAAGTACCCTTAACGTGGATATTATGTAAAGTAGATGACTCGAGAAATTTTTCTTTCACTGCAAGTGCATATTATGATTTATCGGCTCATAGTAAACGGTAATTCGCCTTACCTGTGTTGCGTTAAAAGAAAAAATAATATGAATCCGAAGCAATTTTCTGGAACTTCAGAAAATGGTTTGTATTAAAAACAATTTGCCTTAAGCGCGATCATTTTAACGAGGTTCAACTGCAGTAAATGTTTTATAGAATCTTGGAAAACCTACTTCTTAAAAAATCTTCAAGACTTCATCAAAACACATCAAGACCATTCCCAGATCCTCACAACATTACCATCATTCAGCAAATTAGAATTTCCCATCCAGAGAACACAAACGGGGTTTCCTAGATCAAAATAGAAAACCTACTTCTACACCATCACAAAGTCCATCCAACAGTCTTTGAAGAATTACAAATGCCATAAAATAATAACATCTACAACCTCAGCCTTAAAAAAAGGAACTTAAACTTTTATAAATAGCTTTTACGACGCCAATAATTTTCAAAAATATATAGTTCGGCTAACTTTCACAACGTTAAACTTTAAAACATGAATACCTCGAAATTTCATTGCACAATTTCATATATGCAGTAGAACCTGTCTAAAGTGACCACTTTTGGGACTGGACTGCAATAGTCATCACAGACAGGTGGTCACTATACAAGATAGACTTTGGTATAGGCATAACTAAGTCCCTACCGGTTTTCTCATATAAGAAGTGGTCATCTTACTCAGGTGGTCAATTTACAAGGTTCCACTGTATTTCTTTTCATGTCTCCATTTTCCTACTCTCTCTCTCTCTCTCTAAATAATGGCGGAGGGTCTCCAGCATCCCCCGCATTAGATAACGAAGTCTAATGGCCTCTTCAATGTCAAATCACTTCATTTTTTTTTCTAAAGCTGCTTGAACCCTCCATAATTTCTGAATTGCTACTCTCCTGTCTCAACCTGTCTTGTTTGAAAAAAGAAAGTCGCCATTTTGCAAAATGTTCTATTTTTTAAATCACCGGCGTTAAAATAAAACTTATCAAAACAAATCATAATTACCAATCAAGTAAATCAATTCACAAATCCAATCGATCAAAGATAAAGAAATGTAGTCACTTGGGCGTTTTGTAATTTTCTTCCAGTAAGTTTTCAAAGATTTTGATAGAAACTAATTTAGATATTCGATTCTACCATCGACGTATTTGTTTCCATAGTCCATGGGATTGAGCAGCTAAACAGTTGGAAAGTAGAAAGAGAATATAATAGAACAAAATAATTCTTTTATTATCGTCGTAATACACGCAGATGTTTCGTGCAAATGGAACTGAAATGTTTTATTATTTTAATTAATTATTGTGTTAGTAAATAAAAATATAATTGAAATTGTGGTGATCGACTTATTATTGAGCTTAAAATAAAATATATCACCAAATATCTAGGTCAATGGTGCCACAAATGATTTCGATTTATAGAAACTTCGATATGTAATAAAAGTTTTTTCTATAATAAATAATATAATATAATAATAATAATAATAATAATAATATAATAATAATAATAATAATAATAATAATAATAATAATAATATAATATAATAATAATAATAATAATATAATATAATAATATAATAATATATAAATAATAATACACCCTATAACAAAAAAAAATCGACGCACCGAGAAGTTTTCCGATTGCGATAAAAATTGGTGGATGTGAAGAACATACATAGAAAAAGAAACGATTAAAATTTCAGAACAATTGAATGATTTATTGCAGAGTTTGACCGTTACAAAGGGAGGAAGTCAATAAGGCGTTGGTCCACCTCTGGCCTGGATGCAAGCTGTCACCCGGCGTGGCATAGACTGATAAAGATCCCGGATGGTGTCCTGCGGAATTTCTTGCCAAATTGTCTCCAACTGTCGGGCTAAATCGTCAACATTCCGGGATGGTTGCAATCGCCTTCCTATAGCGTCCCAAATGTGCTCTATGGGAGAGAGAGATCAGGAGACCTAGATTGCCAAGGAAGTGTTGGGCAAGCTTGAAGACAATTCATAGCAACACGTGCGGCCGGGCATTGTCTTGTTGAAACGTAAGTCCAGGGTGTCGCAAAAGGAACGGTAACACAACCGGTCGTAGAATGTCGTCTACGTACCGCTGTGCTGTAAGTGTGCCAGAAATGACCACCAAAGGGGTCCGGCTATCAAAGGAGATGGCACCCCAGACCATAACGCCCTGTTGTGGGCATGTGTGGCGTGCGATAGTAAGGGCAGGATCCCCACGCTGCCCTGGACGTCTCCAGACACGTCTGCGGTTGTCGTCAGGACACAGTTGGAAACGGGACTCGTCACTAAAGACTATACGTCCCCAGTCAGCGCAGTTCCAAGTTGATCGAGCCCGGCACCACTGTAATCGGACTTGACGGTGTAAAGGCGTGAGAGGTAAGCGGCGTAACGGTCGGCGCGAGCGTAAATTCCGCTCTCTCAGTCGTCTGCAGAGGGTCATGTTGGACACATGTGTGCGGGCCACACGTTGGATAGTTGATAACGACGAATCCGGTGCTGTGACATCTGCTCTGACAATCGCTCTGTCTTCCCGTTCTGTTGTGGCCCTAGGTCGACCGCTGCCGTCCCGACGCTGACATCTGCCGTTGTTGACCCACTCTTGCCAGCACCGTCCAATCGCCGCATCGCTTCGACCCACATGTCCAGCGATTCTTCGATTCGTCCAACCAGCCTCTTTCAATCCGATAGCACAACCTCTTTCAAACTCTGACATATGCTCGTAATGAGCACGAATCTTTCGGCGAGGCATTGTTACAGTCGACGTAAGATATCCGCAGTCAAAATGCAACAGAAATTTTGACCACATATTGAGAATCGCTCCTTATATACACCTGCTGAATGCGCAGTTCCGATGCGCTGGAGTTCCCGCTATTCATTCATTGGACACCAAATTTTAATCATTTGCATGTTCGGTCAAAATGTCTTTGCATACGAAATTTCATTACAATCGGACAACTCCTTCTTGGTGCATCGATTTTTTTGTTATAGAGTGTATATAAAATAATAAAATAACATATGGATAATAATATTTCCCATAGTTAAAGTATTTCATATAATAAATTGTGACTACAAATCGTTGGGTTCATAGAAATTTCGACCTAGAGAATTTTCATATATGGAGGTTCATCATTTACAGGTTTACTGCATATTTTAGTAAACGGGAGAATAACAAAGCCGGAGAAGTCAGCTATGGAGTGGTTGGAGAGAGTTATGATGGGGAGAGATCTATTCATTTTTGCCAGCGCCCGATGGATGATATTTTGGTTAAAACCCCTGTCGGCAGCGATGCGTTTCAAAACTTCTAATTCCTGGGCTAGTAATGCAGGAGTTAAACAGAGTTGTACAGCCCGAAACACAAAGGTGCAAAATGCCGCCATCTTTTGCTTAATAGGATGGCAAGATTTGTCATGTGGAAGGAGGGAAATAGTGATGGACCAAACTGTTATTTTTGAATAACCTGTTCCAACGTTCCTGTTCCAATCACGTAACAGGTTCCAATCATCGGTGACTGGAACGTATGCGTTGCTTCATAGGTTTTGGGAATTGAAGAACTTAACGATAACATATTTCAACGCTCAATCCGTAACAGGATGTCGTGCCAACTCCATAAAAATAATAAGTCCTTAGTAAAAAAAAAATGCACACATACGAAATACAAAACTAAAGGGCAAAAATGAGGTTTTAAAATACTGAATTTTAGATATTTTAAAAAATACACAATTTTAAAAATCAAAGAAAGTTTAAAAAACTAATTCTACGTAATGAATGAAATACAGCAAAAAATATTGACACTGCTGTAAATTAATTGGTAAAACATACTGAAAGGTTACAATGTGGAACTAATTAAACAGCATAATGATACAAAATGTGTATTCTCAGCTGATGTAGTTATACACATGTATGTATTCAGAATTTTTCATGTGTAAAGCTCAGTAATGTAAAAATATTAATACTTGTACTAATTAATATACATGGATAAAAAATCTATTCCATTAAATATGAATTGGCATTTAGGAACAATAATCTTTCGACGTGAAGAGGCTTCAATCGATTTC
>QLNU02015003.1:38584005-38597290 GCA_006491805.2 Dysdera silvatica | reverse complement strand
TTTGGTGCAAGGCTGTATAAAATTGTGCTTTAATTTATGAAATAATAATAATGATAGTAATAATTATTTATTCAACCCGATATACAATATTTCGTGATACATAGCTTGAGCAGTATAAAAATTATAGAAATGTAAGAGAAGATCTATATTAAATTATTTTAAGATTTGAGGTTAGAAATGGAAGAGAATATAAAGCCGAAGCTTGTTACGAGATTCTCTTCTAGAATGCGGTGATGTTGACAAGAAAAAATGTAGAATTTTTATAGTTCTGTGCAAGAGACAAAAAAAGCTGAGGTTTAAAGTAGAATTTTTCAGAGGGTGGAGGGAATAGATTTGGATGGTTATTAGGAAAGCCCCCTTTTTTTTCCATAATTTCAGGATACTTGTCCTTTTGTCTAAAATTCGAATTAAATATTCACATGATTTGCAAAAAATGCTTTATTTCTTATCGTTGACAGATGGCTTTTTTGTTCAAATTATTTAGGGAGAATAAGTACGTAAATCGTGAATTACAGGTACTCTTAAAAATGGATTTAAAAATGAATTTTATTCCTAAAAATTTGAAAAAATATGTATCGCCAGAACAATATTATCTATTTAATGAAATTTATGGTTTGGAAAGAGGATGAAGTTTGGAGAAAAGTGACTAGTGCATAATACACGAGGCGCACCAGAGGCCTGGTGGTCCGAATGAAGTTAAAGCTCGTTCAATGCTAGAGATTGCTTAAAAGATGAATGAGAAATGAACTATTGGTTTAAGGGAGATCGTTTCTGTTTTTTACTTTGTATGATTGTTTCTGATTTCTTCTTTGTGTGTAGGCTGTATAAAAAATGTGCCTTAATTTATACAAGTGATATAAAAGACAGAGGCTTAGAGTGGAGTTTCTTAGGAGGGAAAAATGGATTCGAAAGGTTAATAAGAAAGTTCCTTTTCAAAATTTTAGTATACAGTTGTCCTTCTACTTAAAACTTTAATTAATTAGTCACAAGGTTTGTAAAAAAAAATACTTTATTTCTTGACGTTAACCGATTAGAGATAGCATTTTTCTTTTTGAAATTATTAGGGGAGAATAAGTACTTAAGCCTTGAATTTCAGTTACACTTAAAAACGGATTTAAAAATAAAATTATATTCTTTCAAATGTGACCAAATATGCATTGCATTCAGAAAAATACGATCTACTTAATGCAATTTACGGCTTGGAAAACCGGTGAAATTTGAAAAAAAAAAAAGTGTCTTGTGCATACACGGGGGAATCGAACCCCGTTCAGGTCCGAATGGGCGAAAGATCGGTGCAATGTTAAAGATTTCTTGAAAAGGTGACTGAAAAATGAAATATTGGTTCAAGAAAGATTGTTAATGATTTAAGTGAGGATGTTCAAACTAAAGACACTGAAGGAACAGGACTCCTAGATTTAGGTACTCTTAAGAATGATCCATCTCGGCCTTGAGTCAATTATCCAAAGTATGAGTTTGGAGATAGCGGTCCTTTCCAGCTAAATATTATGATACACATACAACTTGCTTAAATATAACATAAATGAAGACACAATCTATTGCGTTATATGCAGGCAATTCTAGATAGGAGGCATACGTGAGCAAAATGACAAGTCTGTAAACAGTGAATTTTACAAATGGATAAAATTAACTGAGGCTCTTAGAAAACACGAATAGCCATTGCTTCATATTCCCTGTACTGAGAAGTCTATATCCTATAAGTAGTGTTTGGAATCAGGAAATGTGAAAGAAATTCTAAACAATGTGAAGAGGAAGTAATGCAAAATACAGAATATTTAATGAAGTTGATTGGCGTCATTTTGTGCCCCGTACGTCAGGGCGTTTCTATGAGGGGGCATCGGCTTCATCCCCACCTACATCCATTCTTGGAAATAAAATTATATAGGAGGCTAAAACTCAATAGGCTTTTACAACTTATTTTCATATAAAAAGAATCATGCTCCCCACCCCAGAAAATTGTCATAATTATACCTATGTGCCTATGACCGTTCTTTCCTTTCTGAACATTTAATCAATTAATACAAATATTATTTTCTGCCATACGCTAGTAGGTTAATGAATAAATCATAACTCTACCACAAAAAGGAAAAATTTTGTGTTCCATCGACAAAAAAGCACTTAAAAATTTATTCTTTCAAATTAAGGATGTTTAGAAGTAGTAGGTATATTGATATTCCGGTATATTAGTATAGGCATATATCGATACTTTTTCTGAGAATAGGGGTTATCAATGCGTTGTTTGGAAATATCGATTAAAAAAGCAATAAACTTTTATGGGGGCCCATGCCCCCCCACCCAGAGAAATGTCGTAGTTATGCCTATGCATGCAACAAATTTTGCACAGGCACTGAAGAATGGAGTTTCTTGGACTTCCAATGATATCAAAAGTGGTAAACAATCCGAGTCTTTTTCAGCAACAATAGTATGAGCAGTTTGCATTTGCTGATCCATTCTAGCCTTCACCCACACATTTGAGATGGATATGCAAACAAAGAAATATTTTGACCCTAAAGCCCATTTTAGTCAATTTTTCACAATTGTGGTATGAGGTTGTAGACAGTTTTCTTTCATGAGACTCAGCATATGACATGCATCAGCTATTACTGCTGTATCTGATTGGCACCTAGTACAAAAGCCATTCATTTAGACGTATTATCAAGTATTTACACAGGTTGTATAGGTTTTAATCTGTTACATATATTGTAATATATGTAACAGATATACAGGGTGTCCCTGAATTCATGGCCAAAACGTTAAGGGATTGTAGAGGACATCAAATAAACCATATTGGCACACATCCCTATATCCACAAAAGACCCGATTTGGCTGCAGAGTGAAACTATTGTTTATATCCACATCGTGACTACGTAGGCAATTACATGCACAAAAAAAAATGTTTTTTGCCACATGATTTAAGCGATTGCCCAAATAATGCAGCAGAAACAAAAAAATCGAAAATTCCCTTCCCTGGTCCTGAGTAGTGTTGCCGTTTAGTCATAAAAGGTGTGGAAAACAATTGGTTTACCATACTGGAGGCAATTGGGAATTGTCAAGCATGTGTAATAAATGAAAGAGATCAAAAGAAACAACTTTGGTCCAGTGAACCAATGTCCGAAAATGAGCCGTTCTGGAACTATAGGGATGTTATTATTTGCATCCACATTAGTCGATCATGTAACAAAATTTGAAAAATTTGCCGTTTTAGCCTAAAACCATATTGGAAAAGGTTTCACTACTTACTATAGTCCAAAATAACTTCCCATGGCCAAATTAATGCAATTGGGGAATTTATGACCCAAACGTGTGAGGGTGCTAACAGGGGCTAAAATGAAAATTTGAAAGAACTAGAACATCGCCCCCGTTTATTTTTTAAACTCAGTTTAGGCTATTCAACAAATGTATAGAATTTTACGAAAATTTAAAAATATGAGTTAAAAACTTTATTGAAATTTGGATCACTTAACATGGAGTGACCTGAGAGTGAAATTACAGGGAAATTTCGTATGAAATATTCTATACAAATTTTCCTATAAGAGAAACCTTCTGCTTATGCGTTAACTGATTTTTCATCGCACTAAAATATTTTTGAGTATTCAAGAATTTTTAAAAATAATTTTCTGCTGTATAATTTAAATAGTAATTGGAAATTCTCTTACTTCCTGATGGTCTACGATGTTCTTGGTTGGTATTTTCACGCTAAAAAAATACATGAAGAAATCACTAAGTTGCACAGTACTGTTCAAGAGCTAATGAAATTTTAAGTATGTAGAATGTGAATAGCAAGCAGCGTCGTAGAAAAGAGAAGGGTTCAAGCCCCCCCGTTGGGTATCAAAACACATTATTTTCTCATAGGCTACATCACAAAATATTCTATAAAGGCATTTAAGCCCCCGCCCCCCCATGAGATTTTAACTGCTATGCTACTGTTAGCAAGCTCGTTGAAGTTTATAAATCAAGCTTGATTCTGTTCTTGAATTGATCCTTGCCTTTTAGTTGAGTCATTCTACAACTTGAATTTAATGTTTGGGAACCACTCTCATAAGCTTAGAAAGCCAACCCCCCCGACCTACAGTGAGAAGCGTTTTTTTTTAAGTACTAATAACAGTGAAACACAGATTAACAGCATGTTGAGTTAATGTGTAACTACTGTGGGATCATGAGGTCATCGCGAGGATAGAGGGTAATTTCAATGTCCAACAATGCAAATAAAAGATGCTTACGATAGAATAGATGACTTCAGACTTTTTCTTGGTTCTTTAACTGTCCTATCACGAGTATCATTGGTCCTAGAGAATAATTAAGGTGAAAATTATATCCAAGTGTCATTATAAAATGAGATTAAAAAAATATTGGTAATAAGTATACACACGTTGAGCTGTCCCGTTTTAACTTCATAATGGCTGCAAGTTCTTTTGATGCAATCAAGCTTCCGTAGCCTTTTGTCCGTTGTCCGCTTCTACAATATTGAACAATAATAATGAACCAAATTTAAATATTCTTATAACAAATAGAATGGAAACTACTATAAAACAAACGTTTTGTTTAAATCATGAAGAAAAATCATAAAAACAGGGGACTTAGCCAACCAATCAGTCTAGCCAGCGTATTAAGCTTTAAATTCGTTCCTTGTAGGCATGGGGCATATCTTTCAATGCCGTATCGCCATAACGCTAAAATTTGGTAAACTTTTTTTTTTAAACTCAATAAAATCAAATCTTGGCTCTCCCATTACTCAAGTAATTATAGATGCCGAATCCTGTAATCTCTCACTCTATTGTCTCTAACTGGAGTAACCCTCTTCTGGGAAAACAGTGCCATGGCAGTGGACAATTTTCTCCATGTTTTTGCACAATCGACAACATGCATTTGGGATGGTTCATGTATTCCAGATGTTTACATGTATCTAAGAGGCTTGTATATATGCATTCAAATGCTTTCATACCAAAGTTGGCTTTCTGCCGTGCCAGTGGCAGAAACTGGTTATAACCGATTTTAACTGGCAGAAACTAATAAAAGTACTGAAAACAGTATTGTATTATTTAGTAAATGAAAGATTACAAATATATATATATTATGACAATAGTTTAGCATATTATAAAGCTTTATATTAATAATTTTAATAATTAAAATATTTTAAAATAATTAAAAAATACTAGAGTAAATCAAAGATTTGTTACAAAAACCATCTTTCGCAGGCCATATTTTTTAACTTATTATGCCTATTTCGCCTTATTTATATTCTCTACCTCATTAGACCTTTGGCTATAAAATAAAAAATAGCAACATTGACAGACTGGCAGTAAGAAAAAGCCTTAGTGGTTTACGACCAATCAGAAACTGTATGACAGCCGATGAACTACCTTTCTTATTAAGTCTGTTTTAAAACATAGGGTATCTGCTCAAAAATATTTGAGAAATCGGTACAGACACTGTGCTTGGCTAAAGGAATACATAAACACTGTAAAGCCACAAACACCCAGCAATATAAGGTGGAAAAGTTAGGTAGATTGCTTGGAATCATTCATAAAGAATCATCCGTATTACTCGCAGATCATGAAAATTATATGGATGATATATAAAGGTGCTGTTCAAGTTATAAATAATCGGATGATTAATAAAGACGTAAAAAGACTTGTTGCAGCTTTTAAAATCTATTGCTATTGCTCTTTATAGGATTTGAAAAGATGACTGTTAATTGCAAATGCTTGTGAAATTTAGTCGACCCTAATGTATGACGATAATCTCATAGAAATGAATCAAAAAAGGGTAAAAAGTAAACTTTATCAGGCAATAACTCAACATCATATATGCCAGTTTATATGCTTAGTACATGTGATCTAAATTGTCACAGGAGCAGGAAGAAAACACTATGAAATTCCTTAATGTCATTAACCCAAATTTTATGCTTTACGTTATAGCTTTTTGAGCAAAATCAGCTCCTTTTCCTGAAACATATTACTATAGTAAAATCTTGGAAAATGTCCCAGTTCCTATATAGTGGTCTAGTTTAAAGGAAACAACTATAAATGATGATTTGTAACTCTGGTATGCAATGATATTGCCTGCAATTCTGATGGGCTTGGCAGAATCTGTCTCTTAAGCTTTTCATCTATTCCTAATAAATTAAGAAAATTTTTTGAATTAGGAAATAGCAGGAAAACTGATCTTTTGCTATAGACTGCTTTATCGAAAAGATCAGCCTGAACTTAAATGCTAGTGAATTTGCTATGATGTAACCTTTGAATAAATACTATACACATTGTAACTAAACCTATTTTACTTTAAAATACATTCCTTTTTACACTTTAGGGTATTTTATAAGTTTTTAACGCACGAAATAATTATTTCTTGGGTTTCCGCCGGTTATTGCCGCTTTTGTGGTAGAAGCTAGTTTCTGCCATGCCGGTTTTAACCGGTTATAACTAGTGGTTTTAACCGCCTTGGCAGAAACTTGCCAACCCTGTTTCATACATTTTTTTACTGCTTCTTCCAGACTTTCACTCATTTAAAATGTATTTATGTTGGACATGACACTTTCTACTTATAGACCTTATCTGCGCAGTGCTACATCTTGCACCTTAAGAGAACTCCAAGATAAAAAGAAACGTGAAGAGAGTTTCATCAAGTAATAAATGAAAGAACATCGAAAATGTCATAATGATGACATGCACATGTAAGCTGCACGATTTTGTTCAAAATCAATTCATAATTTTCATTTCATTTTTTACTTCATTTTTTTCTAAATTTTTGCTTAAGTTTTATCTAATATTAATAACTTAGATTAAATTTCGCGTCTCATAAAATTTTTAAATTACTTTTCTATAATACTGTACTTGACAACTGGTGTCAATTTCCTATACAATACACACAATAGATACAGTATTGAGTCGAGTTTTAAACAGCTAATTTACTCAATTAATAATATTGTGCCAGTTAATGGTATATTATTGCCTTACAATGTATATATAAGGTATAATATAATAATGTATAATGTATGTAGCATTGGTAAAGAAATCAGTTGGTTGGTTGAAATTGTATAGTGCAAGGTTAACAAAGTTCAATCTGCATAACAAATTAAATTAATCTTGTCATTTCACCTTTTCCATCAATAAATATAAATTAGTTTATACATCAAAAGGGCATTTTCCTAAGCTTCTATGCATTGTATAAACATTATTCCACCTACGATACAGTACAACTCCATATATCGAAGTCAATGGTCCCTTAAAAAAAAATTCGATATAAAGAAAAGATTTTTTAATACCTATGTATTATGTAGTATATTATATTTAGACATGTATTTCCTAACCAGTGCCAGCCAGTAACTCTTTTTTATAAATAAGTAAATTCAATCACATTAAGTACAGGTTATTTTTATACAGATAATTAAAATCAAGAATTAACAAGAATGAATTTGTTGCATATACTGTAAAAACATTATGTTTAGGTTGTATTCATATGCATTTGGTTATGTGTAATAAGCATTCTAATGTATTGCTACATAATAAACTCAGATGATGATTTATCATAAAAGTGTTTATACTTATTACATCTGTGAAACACAATGTCAGCAACCTCTTCAATGAATTGAAAACCATAATGTTTTAGAATGTTTCATGAACAAAACATCTGTCTTAATCTGTATGAATCTATAATGATCTGTCTTAAAAAAAATGTTGATATATAGGAATCTTTTGATGTACGGAAACATTTCTTCTATGTAATAACCACTATGATTCACAAAAACTTCAATATAGAGAGATTTTCAATATATAGATTTAATATATTAAAATTATAGATTTTCAATATATATATATATCTACAATACTGTGCGCAATCTCTCTAATGAAAAATTAAAATTTATAGCTTTTGTTTAATTTCATGTGGTTTTAAGACTCAAAGACTACAATGGTCATGATGCGCCGGGACCTACTGTTTTCCAAGGAATCCGAACCTCTTATGGCCTAGGGAACCAAACCCCGGACTACAGTGAGCAGTGCGATCTTTTACGAGATCTCTGAGTAAGTGTTCTTTGCACAGTTGGGAGTCGAATCTAAATTAACGGCATACCATGCGAACATGTTACCACACTGTGCCACCGCAGGGCTGTGGCCATTGTTTAAAATCTCATTCACTACGAATAGAAATGGAAGTTTCATGAAAAGCAAAAGTATTTACCGAGCAGGATCTCCTGTATATCTGAAAAAAAAAGTGTACATTAAATACGATACTATTATTATTATTATTAAAAAGTCTATTATACACAGTATGAAATATCCACTAATGTTCATCATATACATGCTGTACGCTCAGGTGGCAGAAAAACTGCCATACCTGTTTATTGATATATAAAGCATCCTTTTGATTAAATTACCATAGCCACATCATGGAAGTATGGACCCAACTAGCTCTCTGAAGTATTGTGTAAATAGTACAAATCGTACGTCTCTTGAATAACAGTCCACAATTCTAACAAAACAGAGCAAAGTTTTACCAGGAGACTGCATAATAACAGTCATTTCAACACCAGTACACAATTTAAACCAAATGCCAGTGTTGAAATAACTGTTGTTAGTCCACAATTCCTTAAAATCCACCAGTGGTGTAACCCTCTCATTGCTGAAATTTTGAATTTTATCCCACGAATGTTTTATTTGGTTCAAATTTGACTGGCAATATTCCCAGGACACTCAGGATCTGGACCGATCCAAGTACAGTAAACGGTAAGTTAAGATCAGCAGTAAGCAGTGCAATGGCTGATATGTGTGTGCATGCAATCTTACTCCAGGAAGGCGACTGGAAGAGGTTGACTGATGTCAAGAATCACCATTTTTATGATGACTAATAGAGTGGCTGTAGGAATAGCTAGAACTTGTCGGAAGAGGGCTTAATCATTGCACAGTCTGGTTATCCTCTGTGCCCTAGTCTAGACCTTATGAGTGTTCATGTTGTCTCTTAAATATTTCTGAACACATCGTTGAACCATAATGTTATCTTTGTCAACGTGTGTCTAAAAATACTTTGACATAATCGCCCAGTCTTGTGATGGCAAATTATCTGTCCTATCTCAAATTCATTAAAATGTCATGACATGGTCACTGATACATATTATGAAATGCTCATGAACATGTAGTAGGATCCACACACAATGACGAACTTGCAATATCTGCAATTGTGCATGCAATGCATATTGCATGCACAATTGCACATATGTTATGCATACTGGCTTTGTTTCCAAAGCTTCACATTTTAAATTCCAAAGTGTTTTAGCAGAGACCAGATATAACAAGCATTTTCATTGGTCTCTGCTAAAACGCTTTGGAATTTAAAATTTCAAGCTTGGAAATAAAGCCAGTATACATAACATATGTGTAATTGTGCATGCATTATGCATTGCATATATTAATATTCAGCTTTGAATTTTCTTAGAATTTTTGTCTGTGGTTTTACAGCTCAAGAACTACAACTAAAGACTACAGTGGTCATGCTGCGCCGGGACCTACTGTTTTCTGAGGAATCCGAAGCTCTAGATCTACAATTTCCCGAGAAATCTGAACCTCTTAAGGCCTAGGGAACCAAACCCCGGACTACAGTGAGCAGTGCGATCTTTATGAGATCTTTGAGTAAAGCATTCTTTGCACCATTGGGAGTCGAATCTAAGTTAACGGCACAATAGGCGAATGTGTTACCACACTGCGCCACCGCAGGGCCACTTAAAATTTAAGTGAATTCAAAGTGGTGAATTTAGGAAATTGCTGGCTCTAGGCACTGAGTGTATAGCCATCCCTTCCTTCCTTGACAAATAAAGGAAATAACACTTTTGAAATAAATATATATATATATGTAAATATCGTATTCTTAGGTCTTTTATATATGAAGATGGTTTTTCACATAATTACTCAAACACACTAAAATTAATAATTTCATATACTAATTAATGATTTATTTTTGGATTATCAGTTACCACCCCTAGGCATGTGACTGATAAGCCTATGTAAAAATCTACAAATTGAATTTCAGGGTGTGAAAGAACGAGCATGGAAAGGAGCATATGCATTAAAGTATAAAACTTAAATTAAGTCACTGGACGTACTTAAACACCCCACATGTGGGAATTCACATGTTTACTTTTAGTTATCTAACGGAAGTTAATAATATGTCATGCAAAGGCGGAACTAATTATTTACACGAGTCTAAAAGCATTCTGGATTTGACGGGCCTTTCTGTTTGTTCTTAATGCTGCAAAAAGGAATACTCATAAAATTTTTATGTGATAAACAGACTAATGCTTCGTTTTTACACCAATCTGAATGGCCACTTTTTCTTGTTCAATTCGGGGAGCATGAAAGCCTTGCTAGCTAGATGCGGTTAAATGTATTGCACTTTAACTTTATACCACAGAAAATCCATACTTTCCTCTTCAATATTTTACACATCTTAACTCAATGCCCCTATTATAGACTTGCCCGCGCTCTTACTTTTAACTCTTCATCACTCTCTGACATTTTAAATGACCATGCTGACCATACGCACGTTTTAAAATTTTTAAAAAGTACTGGCTTTTACTACAGTCTTTGATTTTACCATGTTTGGCGCAGTATAGCCCAGATGCTCTTGCGCCATAAAAAATCCAAACAAACAAAACATACTTTCCTCACTAAAATTCGAAAACTCGCTACATCGGGGTTCATTATAAGAGGGTCTTACAAGAGGGTATATTATTACAATTACCAGGGATCCTATTGTGCGTTCGCGCAGACCTGACGCCTGATACCGTTAGCAGACGGGTTAGTCCATTGCAGTTTAGGGAAGGCCATCTTGCCGAAACTGGTTTTTCGCGCGGGAAAAACCAGTTCCTCCAGGACGGTCTTCCCTCAACTACAATGGACTAACCCGTCTGCTAACTGGGTCACGCGCCAACTGAGCGTGAATGCACAGTACAAATCCGGTTGTCACTGGCAGCCAGATTTTTGCGAGTGGGGAACTTTTTCTACAAGAGTCCTCAACTAGGCATATGACTACCATTTTTCTTCAGCACATACGGCTCGTCGAAATTTGTCAAATACTGACAATAGACATTTGTTCTTAATGTAAATTATGAAATAATTTTGTACCTCATTGGTGCAAATTTCATTCCTCTACTCAAGGTATCCGTTGTGCAAAAACCAGGACCACGATATCTAAAATGAAATGAAATGATCTTTTTATTACAAAGTGGTTCATTATTTTTAATAATAAATCTGTATTGATTAATGTTTATTATCTCTATTTTCAATTCAATTCAATGCAATTTATTTGGCAAAATTACAAAACACCATATATATATATTATACATAGATGATATATAGTATTATCGTAATATTTCTGGATGACACGGGAAAAAGCCTGAGGTTTAACAAAGCTCATATCACCCATACATATAATAAAATTTGAAACCAGTAAAAATAAATTTAAAATAGAATAAATTGATATATCACAAAATATTCGGTTAAGGGACTAACGAAAAAGTTAAATTATTTATTGCAAGGAAGACAACAGAATGTGAAATTATACCTTATTCACAATGTCTTGTTAGCAATATGTAACTTATGAGGTAACCCCCCAATGTGTCTGACGGCGAGTGGAACCAAAGTATGTGAAAAGTATCTCGAAAAGGTATTAGACCTATGTCCAAGCTTTTTTCAGGATGTCCCTATATTTCGGAGATATGGTTCACCAAAATCCGGAAACAGCCATATTACAGACCATGATATCGCATGAGCCCTTGGATGGATTTTAATTATCCGCGGCTTTTAAGACAAGTTATCGAAAATCATTTGATACTGTGTATTCATGCTCAGTTGACGCGTGATACCGTTAGCAGACTTGTTAGACCATTGCAGTTTAGGGAAGGCCGTCTTGGAGGAACTGGTTTTTCTGGCGCAAAAAAAGCAGTTTCGGCAAGACGCCCTTTCTTAAACTGCAATGGTCTAACCCATTTGCTAACGGTATCGGCCGTCATGTCTGCGCGGACGCACAATACGTGTTTCAGCAATTTTCCAGTAAAACTCAAAATTTTGAAATATTAACCTTCAAATCTTTCGACAAAACGGAAAAATAATCAACCCCTGTTTGGTGGTTTTTCAGCAAAACCCCGCATTGAAATATTAAGCTTTAACAGTTCGAAAATGGGCCATTTTACTTATTGTGTATTTATTATTTATTATCTGCCCATTATAAACCAGAGTTCGGTTATTTGAAACAATGCATGCCGCATGAAGGAGAGGTTAGTTTTTATACGTTTTGTGAATTTTTTTTACTTTTATTTTTTATTCAGAGATACACTCGCCCATTGCGATCGATAATTGAAGCGAGTGTTCGTACTAAACATTATTCTGACTTGCAATCCAAGTCTTTGGTTTTCACTTACATTAATCACCGAACATGAAGTGGGGTCCTCAATATCACATTTTGTTTGAACTATTTCCTCATCCTCAATAAAATTGAGAGAGGAAATTAAAATTTCAAGTTTTTTAAAAAGCACGAAAGCTAAACATTTTCCTTCCCTTCCCTTCCAGGCCCTACCGAAATAGGGCCCCCCAATTCACGAAGACTCCTAAGCACTGCTTACTTTTGCTATATGGTACCTACACCCTTGGTAATTAACATTATTTGCATATGGATGTGCAACAAAATATATGATCGAATAATATTTTGAGGCATTCAACTGTTGTTTGTCGCAAAAATTTATGAAAATTATACTTTTTAATTATTTAAATATATGGGTGGCTTCATTACATCATCTTACATAATAACATATTTCTTCATCTCATAAAATTTCTACATAGTATACCGTGAGACACAAAAATTCACACATTGTAAATATTATTCGATTCTGCAACTACCTTTTGATCGTTTTTAGAAAAAAAGAGACCAATTGGAGCAACTGCCTGATGAACGACAACCTAATAATTACCATCCCTTAACGTTACAAAGTGGAACAGTTAATAAGTGAAGAAGATATATGCAGTACTACAGTCCCTAACCTACCTAGACCTTACTGATGTGGTGAACAGTTCACAAGCATAAGTGTTTTTCAACAACCGGGGCCTCTTTGAAACTGAGATAAATCCATTGGGACAACAAAAAATGAACTGATTTACAATTCCTGAAAGTTTAAAAAAAGGACTTCGGCCATTAGCGTTTTAATAAACCCAAAATTCAAGAGGATTCTCTGAAGTGGCCAGCGTTCTGCATAGACTTTTTAAATAAGCTTTTAGACATTATT
>QLNU02015003.1:38564872-38583905 GCA_006491805.2 Dysdera silvatica | reverse complement strand
ACATACTTTATAACTATTTTAAACTTTCAAATTCATTTCTTATTTACAGGCAGCAAAACTGCTCTGTACGTTAATACATATCTAGCAAGCGAACCTATCTGGATTTCGAACTAACTGTTTGAAGCTTGCATTTTCAATACGGGTTTGTGCTGAAAAGCCACTAAACAGGGGTTGATTACTTTTCGTTCCGCCGAAAGATTTAAAGGTTAATAGTTCAAAATTTTGAGTTTTACTGGAAAATTGCTGAAGCGCGGCTGCTAGATTTCACAGCCTGTTCAAAAAGTCATAGATAATAATTAAATCTACAACGGAATCATGGGATAGCAAGGTCTGTAATATGGCTATTTTCGGATTTGGAGTAGTATATCTTTTGGAAATATAGGGCCATTCTGAAAAATGCTTTGACATTGGTCTAATAACTTTTTGAGACCTTTCAAACGCGTCTATTGTGGTTCTAATCCCCGTCGGGCAGGTTGTGGGGTTCCCTCGTAAGTAAATTTCCTTTTTTCTCAGAAGTTGTGCTGTTTCGAAAACTGACTGTTTTCATGAAATAGATATTGAGTAAATTTATATTGCCAAAGAGTAGTCCTGCGTTTTAGATGTTATAGAAAGTTTTAATTTCTTAGTCTTAGCTTTACTTCTCTAGATTTTTCAAAGGTAATCGATTCTCTTTCTCTGCCCTTAATCCTCAATATCAGTTGGTCTGTTGCCCAGAAGTTCGTTAGAAAGATTGATAGTAGTCCCACGGTTAAAAATCTATGGAAATCTTTTGACACTTGACTGGGTTTGAGTCTCACTTCTTGAAATCTCTCACTGGCATCTAAAAAAATAAATGTCCTTCTTTACCCCTGATTCCTAAAGCCAGTTAGTACGATATACATAATGTTGTTGGGAAGGTTGGTCATCAATGGTAATACTGTATTCTCCTCACAATGCAATACAGAACCACTCTCATATATGGTCATAAGGAGCTATCAATATATTCGTAGGTATAAAGTATTCACAAAATATAAAGCATTTTATTTTTGTCTCTATGTTACGATTTCTGCAAATGGTTTAGTTTGTTCTATGAAGTCCTGATGTTGCACTAATAATAGTTTAGATGGAAAACATGTGGATCACCCAATATTAATGTTCGCGAGTTTTGTGGCACAAAGACAATCAGGGTCATGGCACACCGAGATCAACGGCTTTCCGAGAAGTCCAAACCTTTTATGACCTCGGGAACAAACCCCTGGAATACAACGAGTTCATTGGTATTTTTTTTTCTAGCATCATTGGGAAACAGTGGACAAGGTGAATGTGTTGTCACTGCAGGACCTACACGTATTATTAAACAATTATCATTTACATCAATTTATTGGCAATACACTGCACTAATCAAGTGGAAGAAAATATTGCACAAAATTTATTTTCACTGTACCAATAAATTTTGCATAATTTGTTCTTCCATATAATTTATGTCATTAAAATACTAACATACTTAGCACGTGTACTTAGAATTAAAGAAATAAACATAGAAACACAGTCAAAAAAATTAATGAATGCAATGAAGTGAACGTTATTAATATTATGTTGGACAGTGTGCTATGCAGGTGAAGACATGCAGGTCTCTGTTTAAATCATTAGCTCATGCACAATAAATGAGTAAAATATGGCATGAATGTTCATGGTTCGCTGCTTTAACTCTGAACATATATTATCACATTTTGTTGCATATTATCATACTTGGTTGTATATTACTTTGAGATGCGTAGCAACTCACTTCACTTTACTTCTACTTTCGTCGGTGCTATCCGATCTTGTCTCATCTTCTATAATGGTGAGCATGTCATCGCATTTAGGGCAAAGTCCTCCATTGTATCCATCAGAATCCCTGTCAAAATCACAAATAAACTTTCCACAGTTATAAAAATTCTCACTCACATAATCAAACTCGGTAAATTCAAAGCCAAAGGGGCCATAAACTTAATTCGAATTATCGGAGAATACGAATTAGAAAATTTTCCTGCAATTAATTTTAGATTCATCAGACCATGGGAAATTTTTGGATTATGAAAAAAATATGAATTATATGAGTCATCTACGCCAGAAATAACAGCAAATAAATTTATGTCATATATAAAATACATCTATTTCAACAATTGACAATATGTGATATTTAGAGTTAAGTTTCGAACCTTCTCCATTAACAGTGGACACATTTGTAAGTTGTTTTTTTATTCTCATATTAACGGCAAACATAGATTATTGGACTATTTGCATCCATTGTACTAACAAACTGGAATACGTTAAGTCTTCATCATACAAGGATGATTTTTTAACAAAACAGGCTATCCATTTGTGTAACCATATTCACTGAGCATCAATTGATATGGTAAACAGAGTTCACCTATTTTAACCAGAGTTCACCGAAAATATTCATAGAGTCTATTTTAGTAAGGAGGTTACAATCTTCTAGATAAAATATCTTTTAGAACCAAATAAATATTTCTATTCGTATGTATATATATATATATATGTGTGTATGTTATTTTCAGGAATGCAATATTGGCTATCATACACAAAAAGAAAGCTCTGGAACACAAAATCACCTCATATGTATCTCAACAGGTCGAGATGCTACCAGTGGAGTTAATGTGTTCAATTGAAAAACAAAAGCTTTCATTACTTTCCCCATTGTTGATTCACACAACATTTAATTCAGTGTGATATATATATATATATATAAAGAAAAAAGTTTTCCTCGCCCATTCTTGGCGGAAACAGGCTTTGGGACGGGCAGAGCGCCATGTTCCCAAGCCTCTTTTTACATCACTTCTTAATGTGCCATGTCTAGAAACTTCCTGACAATGTGACACGTGTTTAGGATTGTGGCTTTTTGTATTTCAATGTAGGTGTTTGGGTCAATGTTGAGTATCTCCAAATTCGTCGCAAGCGTATATATATATATATATGCACAGTAGAGCATCGGTTATTCAAGCAATTGGGGACTGGTGGTGTTCGGATAATTTATCATTTACAAAACAAAATTATTCCACTTCCATAGGAGCAATATGAGACATTGATACCAAACACAAAGCTTTTATGTATTTTGAATCAAACGTCTTACACATACCTTACATAAAAGTGTAAAAATACCTTATATATATATATATTTTTTTTTTTCATGAATTAAATTTTGTGTGAATCAACAATGGGGAAAGTAATGGAAATTTTTTGTTTTTCAATTGAACACATTAATTCCACTGTAGCATTTCAAACTGTTCAGATGTGTCTGAGGTGATTTTGTTGTTCCAGAGCTTCTTTTGTGTATGATATCCAATATTTGTTTCCCGAAAATAACATTGCAAGAAACACACAGCTCTTGCATTTAATGAACGTAACAAGTAAACTAAAAACAAATCGTGAATTAGTCGGCCAAGTGTACTGGGTTAAAAGTTGAGTTGCATCAAAAAATAAGAGTATCCATGGATAGAAAACTAGAGGAAGTGACAGAATCGAAGGACAGAAAAAGATTTTGTTTGCCCAAGTTTTATGGCACAAAGACGGTAAAGATCATGCCATTCCAGGGCCTATTGTCTTCCCATGATTCCAACCTTCTGAAGTCCTAGGGAACCAACTCCTGCTCTACAGTGAACAACTAGTTGGTAAGCTTTTTTTTCGTTGTTGGGAGTCGAATCCGGGATGGAGAGAAAGAGAGAGAATAGCATAAGATAGCAACAGCAGAGGGAAAATCGAGAGATAGAAGCAGCAGTGAGAAAATCAAAGGACACGAAGAGTATAGAGCATCAAGAAATGGAAAAAGTAGAGTATGCATCAAGATACAGAAAAAGTAGAAGAAAAACAATGAAACACAGAAATGGAAAAAAATTACAACAATGAAAACATAGATGTAAATTAAGATATTTTATGAAATATCAATTCAACCCATTCTTTTATTTTTTGATTTTAATAATAAAGCATTTCTTTACCTTGATCCAGAATCATTATTTGCATGGGTGTCCGATGAGCTGCAATAAATTATGTACTTTTTGTTATAATTTCCATTGCAATTATTTTTAGTACTTTTGTGCAACGAGAAAAAAAAGATCATTAAAATCTTGTGTTTCAATAAAATACCTGCTACTGGGTTTTGGTCTATCGTCAGGAAATTTCTTTGACTTATTCCCATCTTTGTTAAAAGGATCACGTGGTTTTGAATCCTTGGGGCGGAAACTAAAATGTATTCAATACCATAATTAGGTTATTAAACCATGCTTTGCTAACACAAATACTTTATTTTTTACATGAACTAAACTCAAATACAGAAAGAGCAAGTACATGTTTATACTTAAAATTAATTCTTAACCCTTTGCACTTCATACTATTTAGCCAATGGAATCAAAAGCCAAATACTGAATGCCCCCCCACCCCAACAGGGACATTGAAGTGTAAAGTGTTAATTCAAGTGGATATTATAAGTGGTAATTTTTGGAAGAAGTTTACTCAAAAGTATGTTTTACAAATTGTCAGTATGTAATGTGGTATGAAAAACACAGTTCAGGAAAATTATTTTAATAAGTTATTTATTATAACACTTTAACTACCAGAAGCCTATTAATGAGCTATATATATATACATGTACAAACGGTAGATAAAGTGTTAACAATGAATTTCGAATTTCCCTGATTTTAGTCTTCGTATTCAAATTTCCCTGACATTTCCAGATGGAAAAGCTACCCTGTCTTTTCCAGGTTTTTCAGATGCACAAACACCCCATGATTTGATTCTATGTGATGGGCCTGTTAGTGTATGAAGCTACTAGACAATTTAGAAAGAGCATTTCCTACCTCGTGTAGTCTGCCTTCGTTCGCAGAAAAACAATCTATCTTCTACTAAGGTCCAAATAAGTCCCATTCTGCATGTTCGACCAATGTTTGATTTCATCATATTGGGTCCAATCACTGAAATGGGTCTCAAATTTATCCCATCTAAACCTAAACAAGGATATGGCGCTTCCTCAAGAAAGAGGTGCGAAAAGGCAAGCTTCAAGGAAAAGGTCAGCTGAAGACAGATTTTGAAGAGGTGAAGGTTAACATTACACAAGACCTCTATCCTGTTCCTGTCAAATCAATGACTAGGTAAGTTGCCGTGGCGTATGCTGTAGAGAATAGAATCCATGAATTGCTGATTGCAAGCAAGAGCTGGGTGCACAAAAACTTTTTGCCTTTGAGTCTTGGGAGAAGTAATGTTTCTAGGCACATAATGAGGTGTTTATTTCAGCATTCATACCAAATTCTTTTGTAAACCACAGCTCAAGTGGAGTATTTAGTTTATTAAACAGGTTTCCTTATAAAGGCAAACGAGTCTAATTTTTTCCCCCATTTATAATAACCATGCACAGGGTGCAGGTAAATTTACTGCCACGGGTGAGGTAATAATAATTTGACTGGTCAGTGAATCAATTTCGATGGAATAGTGACTTAATACAGCCCCCAAACCAGCGTATACTTACAAATGAACAAGTTTACTGGGTTTAGAATTCAATCTTGTCTTTGTTATTGAAATAATAGTTTAAATAAACATTTAACTTAAATGGTGCAATCATAGTTTTGGTTATAGACTGAGAGGGAAATAGAGAGGGATGAATAAAAAGGGGAAAGGGGAAAAAACGTAGCAAGAATGAGGTAGGAATAGCAAAACATTTCTTCCCCATTATTATTAGATATGCAAAAAGAGGAAGCAACAAAAAAAGATAGCAATAACATTGATAAGATAACTCATTCAACGTAAAAGAAATATTAGAAGTTAATTCCATTTCTTAATGAATAACTTTGCTAATTCCAGATGATAAATATGGGGAATCTGTAAAATATATGTTGTTATCATGAAATGTTTTTTACATAAACACAGTTGGATATGTGCATGTGAAAGGAAACCACAATAAGGTTATATAATTAATTACATACCAATTTCATTGTATTGATTTTTATGAATTAATATTAATTTTGCCTAAAAACAAAGCATTTATTAGACGCCTAGTTCAAATTACATACTCTTGTTTAGGTCCATGGCTTAGCGTATCACCACTATTTCTGAATTTCCTGAAAAAGAAACGGGGATTTAGATTCTTTATGTCGGTATAAATATGAAGTAAGAGGTTTTCCAAATGAACCCCACCCTCCTACCACTGATGTAAACTTTGTTTTAAAAAATGGAAAAATCACAAACAATACTCACATCCCTGCAGCTTCAGCTGGACGCCCACATGAAAGACACCTAGAATTATAATTATATCATGTCAAAACAGAGTCCAGAGAATTCACAAAAGGATGAGAAAGATATGGTTAAAAGTAAAGTGAGTTCTTGTAAATTTGCATTTCGATCTTCTCTTAAAATGATATAATAAATCTTAAAGCTTTGTTTTAAACTTAATTATAAATATTATTACCAAATGAATTCTCAGAGTTTTAGAAATTTCATTTTGAATTACTACTTTCCAGATTATAGTATTTAAAATTTAAAACTTTCAAGCCAGGATCTTCAACCTGTGAACTGCTTATTGCTCACCATAACATTTTTTGTGGCTTGCTGGCTCATAAAAAGTATGCTAAACACACTGATGAGAGCATCTTCCCAATCATTCACTCACATGCTTTAAAAATGTCATTATTCTGGAAAATTCAAATGTGCCAACTGTTGTTCAATAACGAAGATGACAAAATCAAAAATTAGACCACAGTAACAGACGTTCATCTTGAAAATAATCTTAGAGTTGCAACACTAAAAATAGGATCTGCCATTGATAGACTTAAATCATTGATAGAAAAATTTCATTTAAAAATGTTTGATTTTACTTTGTATATTAAGTATATAAATAATTGTACTTGCAAATGTAAAGTTCTTTATTGTCTATTTTACCTAGCAAACAAATTAAATGGGTATAAGTGCAAAAAAACAGATAATACAAATATTATAACATACAGCGAAATCTGCTCTAACGATATTGTTTATGGTCCTGGCAGAATGCATATATTATTAATGTTTATAAAACTTGTCTATAATGATAATGTCCTTCAACTCTTTCAGATAATCGAATGGTGACACAGAGCATCGAATCGCAATATAGGTCACTAAAGAGTAGAAAATTTCAACTATTTGATGGCACTCCGTCATAGATTAAAGCAGACTGGTATGGATCTCGAATATCCCCAAAGCAGAATGTGCTAAAAAGTGCGATGCATGTTGCAGAACGAACAGAACAATTGCGGATTGAATCAATTTTTTGTCTTAAAATAGATAAAAAAAAAAAAATCAATCCAATGAATGTTTTCTGCATTTCTATTAAAAAAGGGAATTTACATTTTATAGAATTTAAAAATGTATATAATACGTATATTTTATATATATACATGCATCTACTGCAGAACAATTTTGATCAGCTGAAGGCTTGTTGCAGAAAATTGCAAAACGTTCTGCCTTGAGGCTTGATGCTAGAATATTTTTGACGCAAGTCTAGGAAAAATCCAAGTGGTTAAGTTTTTTTATCCATCATTTTCATTTCAAGCAGCCTGGTTGATTAATATATTAACAGAGAGAGAGAGAGAAGAACGACGAAACAGACATTGCCATACCTTTGACATTTAATAATTATTTAATTCACAGGTGGATCAAGACAAGGATTTTGGGAGGGAAATGTAAAATATAGTAGGATTTAGCAAGTTCCGGATATAGTAAGAAAAATATGGATTTTGTTTGGTATAATGGTTAACCATAATATAATTTAACCGCTTTTAGTGAACAAATCCTTTTTGGACTCCAGATTTAACGAACAATTTGAAAAACGTAAGATAGGAAATCAAATGTTTTGTAAAAATTCCTTTCGTTACGATCGGCAATTTTCATAATCAATTTTCACTGCATTCTTATGGATTTGGGAGGAGAAATTTCCCTAATTTCCTCCTCCCCACCCATGGATCTGCCACTGTTTGATTCGTTTCACCATTGAGTTAAAATAAGGCATTCTTATTAACTATGTACTAAATTTTTTGAATTAATCCTGTGTGTTTAATTAATTTCACTTTTTAACTTAAATTTGGTATATCATGATTATTTTAACACCGGGATATTTTAATGATTCCAGATAATTCAATAATAAAATTTGAATAAATTTTTAAACTTTTAGAAAATTTTAAACTCGAGAAAATTTATCATAAATTTTGTCAGCTAGGGGAGAGTAACACACAATGAAACATTGTACATAATGGGACATCAGTGAAATTTCTCACACTAATTATATTAGCCAATCAGAATCAATTATGGACAATGTAGCTACCCATGAAGTATGTCTGAAACCATAATAGCATAGAATCATAACAAGCTTGTCTGTGTCAGAGCTATTTTATGGGTTTTTTACTGTAAAAGTTACTTCTTTATATTTTTGAGACAAAATATCCAAGTGAGTTTACTTGAACTCTATGTTAAGTTTTTATGGTGTATATTCATCGTTTAGCTTTACAATTTGTGGATCTGTAGTGGCTTTAATAAACAATTGATGTAGTTGTAGCCAAAACACAATGGCCATGTTGAAAGTACACAGTGGGACATAAACAAGAAGTACACAGTTTGACGTCCCACTGTACAACATGCATTTGGAATATTGGTTTATAACATGGCTATCATCGCCAGCACACCTAAAAAGAATATCTGAATAATAAATGCAAAGAAAAAGAGATAAAAAATCCTCTTTTTGAATCTTCTGAAGAAGAAGTTGAAGAAACATATGATGATGAGGTGTACGACTATGTAAGCCCAGATCCAGAATCAGATGCAAACGAAGAAGACTTTTTGAAGAATCTCCCAATCTGGCAGTCCAATCTTGGGTTTTAGTAGAGTATGAAGGTAGGAAGAAAATTAAATTGTGTTATATAGGACAAGTGGTAGAAATCAAGGGGGTTGAAGTCGTTGTGGGCTTCTTGAAAAAAGGCAGGAAGCAATTCATCTTCCCAACTGTGAAGGATGAGGCTGTTATCAGAAAGCCGCAAATAAAAAAAAAAATTTGCACTCACCTAATTTCCGTAGAGGGTTTTACATATTCAGTGTTATGTGTCCAAATTTACTAAATGTAGTTTCAATTTGTTGAAAGTCCTTTAATGTGTTAAAAATTAATAAACATTTCACTAATAAATGAATCAGAATTCAAAAAGATGTAGTTTTATTCATCAAATATTCAAAATCCACTTTACTGACTGTCCCTTTGTGGACTTCAGCACTGTGTACCAGGTGTAGTACACAATGGGACACTTGCAAGCTTTATAAAAAGTTTTTTCTCATGAATTTTTTAATTACAAATCAGGTGATATATTGCTTTAGTAGCAAAAGGTTTGATTTAGCAATATAACATTAAAAAAAAATAAGTTAAAATCAAAAACAATGGCATAAATTAGAGAAAGTTTTTTTTTATCCCACTGTGTACAACCCTCCCCTACTAATTTGCCCTGATACTTTTAAAGCTTTCTGGTGGTCATATGATTAATGCTCATTCTATCTAAACATTTCACTGTATAAAGAATTGTAAATGTCAAAAATAAATTTGCGAATATTCAAATTTAGCGTCTTTAAGTTTAAAAATTAATTTAAATGCATAATCTATCATTTCACTTTTAAACAAAATTCTAAATAAATGGACAAATTTTAAAATTTAAGTATGGTCAAATGTTCATTTTATTTATAAATTTTCATTCAATATTTTTCATGAATATATTTTACTCGATCACATGGCAAACAAAAGGGCTTGGATTATGGCAGTGAGACTCAGTCATCCTGGGATATATTTGACATACATTTTCAAAGTAATTAAATTAGAATTAGCTACCTATGATATACATGCTCAACTATATTCCTAATATAAAATATTATTTAATAATTTGCTTAAAATCATATTATTAAAAATAACATTACATCTAAATGGAACAATTTCCATTATAGAATGTATCTGGTTTTAGTTTGTCTATAATGATTTTTTTTTTTTCGCTCCCTAGAGCATAGGCATAATCTGGTGGGGGCAAGAGGGGCACTTGCCCCCCTCCTCCAGTTTTTTTCAGAAAAGGGGCAAAAGCTTCTTATACTTTTCCTTTGGGTTTTTATCCCCTCTGCTCGGTTTATGCTATATTTAACCCCCAAAGTAAGCCTATGCCGTGGAGTATTAGATTTTACTATACGTTCAATCCTAATATCATCAGTCCAATATCCATCAGCAATATCATTCAATATCCACCAGTCTAATATCCATCAGCTAACAAGAGACAGAAACATTGGTTCCTTGACTAAGTAAGGTTGAAGACCCTTGCTTTAGAAAATGGAAGTTTGCAAATTTAAAACCATAGTTGAAACAAGTTTACATTTTTTTTTTCATTTACTAAACGTGAGTGCTGTTACAAGATATAATTTAATTTTTAGATGTTTCGTATTGTTTATTGCTCAATAGATGGTGACACTATACGCAACTTAATATAGCCTTTTGAAAACCCGTTTAAAAAATTGGAAAACTGATTTTTTTTTTTATAACGGGTATTTGAAGAGTGCATTTTATTTTGTTAGTTTAGCTTATCTTTATGCTTTGTGTTTGAAAATTATTTTTTTTTTCTGTACCATTGCAGTCTTTTCCTTGGTGTGCTGTTGTCATTAAAAGCATGTAGAATATGCAATAAAGAGCATACCAATTAATTAACCATTCTATAATATATAGCTGAACAAAACTTATTTACTTTGTTATCAGAGCAGCCGGCGGGAAGAGGTTGTTCAGAAGTACGGTTTTCAAACTCTTGAAGGCATACATAAGTGATCGTATACGACTCGATTCTGGTGCGTACAGTTTTTCAAATTCTTCGTAACTTAATCTCAGGGCAAGCTCTTTATTGAAAGCTGACATCATGGCATGCACAATATTATTCTAAAATGAGAATGCAAATTTTCACTGGATCCCGTTTATTTGATTTTTTTTTCCATGACATAGTATGATCAATACGATGGACTTGAGAAAATGCTGTAAAGATCTAGTGCTAAACTTCAATTTCATTAAGAAAATGTTGTTCCCACTAAAGCTATTTGTTTGTTTTTTGGTTTTACGGCTCAAAGACTACAGTGGTCATGCTGCGCCGGGACCTACTGTTTTCCGAGGAATCCGAACCTCTTAAGGCCTAGGGAACCAAACCCCGGACTACAGTGAGCAGTGCGATCTTTATGAGATCTCTGAGTAAGCGTTCTTTGCACTGCTGGGAGTCGAACCCGGATTAACGGCGCACTAGGTGAATGTGTTACCATATTTCGCCATCTCTCAAGCTATACCCCAGCAAGAAAATGCATAACTACATGTTGAAGGGAATGTTAAGCCGCCCTCTCAGCGCAGCAGATATCACTCCTTCCCTGGCGTTCATGTTCACCAAACATAATAAATATGATTATTGACATACTATGCAAAATTGAAATTACAAATAAAAATACAAATCACTAAATATTTGCGTATAAAAAACGAAGAAAACACTGAATAGCATTTCAACCAGTTAGGTGCTAGTCTTCATCAGGAGATAAAACAGTGTAAACATGAGATGTGTTGCCATCCTTTGGAACTGTTATTAAGAGTTGCTGTAGTCAGTGTCCTGAGGTTCTGTCCTTGGTGTGATTGCTGCTAGTAGGGTGGTCCAAGAGTTGTTAAAATACGGGCAGCATTTATGATTGTTTACAAAGCAGAAGAGTTGACATAGATATGCTAATAGGAAATCCAGTTCGAGTGGAGACCTAGGCTGACTTAGCAAAGTAGGTTTGTTAAAGATAAATTTGTGGTCGTTTTTCCAATAACAGAAAGTGATGGAAGATCTTTGAAATTCGGCAATTGAACTACAGAGGACAAATTTCCTTAGTAATTCAGTTAGTTGGTATGAGGGTGAAAACTTGAATGAGTTATTGAATTGAGGCTAACCTGAGGTAAGATTCTTTTTCTTCTGATTTTTAGAGTCATTAGAGCTTTAGTATGAGCTGTACTTAAGTTGTTCAAATTTAATTCTTTTATTTAAAAATTCTTCACCAGATTTTGCATTAATGTATGAGTTACAAAATTTGTCAAGCACATTAAGCCAGCGCATTTAGAATTTCATAAACAAATTGCAAATAAAAGTAAAGTTATGAAGGCTTCCTCATAACATAGAAATCATACTCACTTCGTTATTTATGTTATCTAATAATTTATTTATGGCTTCTCCTATATCAGTTACCGTACTTTCAAATTCCATTTGGCTTGCTTTAAGACCAAGTTGACTTACATCGGCTTTCTGCAAAGAAAATGCGAACATACTTATTTTTATGTTAACTTCAAAAATCGTTGACAGAATGTTTTGAGACAATCTAAATATTAAGTTCGCATAGCTTAATGTTTCCCAAAATGCGTTTGGCTTCAGAATATTGCGATAGCTCTCCAGGAGTTCTGCAAGAGATTTTCAAAACATCATTGACAATTCCAAACAAATCTGTAAATTTTATAGCTTTCTCCCTGCAACCACTTAGAATTAACCAACCATAATCAATATTCAGCAATAACAGAAACATATTACTTGCCTTTTATATTGACATATTTATCGATTATATTTACGTCTAAATAATGATAAATAATCTCTCTTTCAGTTTTCCTTAAATATCTATAAAGGCATTCTGTGGCTAGACACGTGGTAAGAAAGGGGGTCCATGGAATAAAAAGTTTGATAAATACTGGCATAATTCAATCTGGTAGCAGTGTTCTACAGTCAAAATGTCGATCATTCTAGTATTACTGAATGAATGCATGACCGAGGGTTGAAATTCAGCAAAGTCATGAAACGATTATTGAAAAATATTTATCAGTATAAGCAAGTTAACTTGATAGGCACTAAAATCCACAGAATCACTAAGCTTGTGTCTTCCGGAAAGCAGAAAAATTATAAAATCGCCACTTTCAAATTGTTTCTCTAGTAAAGAGAGTTTGCTTTGAAACCTAGCAATGCCAATATATAGCTGTGCAATGCCAATATATATAGCTGTGCAATGCCAATATATATAGCTGTGCAATGCCAATATATAGCCAAGAATTTTGATTCATACTCTGGAGGACACTTTTGAGAATGATAAAATTATTCACGATATAGATTAGAAATGTCAATTCCCTGAAAAACTAAACATCAACTATCTTTTTCTGTAGGGATTCATCACAGTCAGTAAAGAATAGATTAATCTTTTTTCTGACTGCAAAAAATCTTCCAAAGTATTTCGCTATTAAACTAAAAACACTGTAGAGTCAAGGTCATAAGGCAGATCAAGCTCACTAAGAAAACCTTTCAGCACTCGATGATGGAATGAGAGATTTTCATGAACTTCACTTGCCATCTTAACAACCCTTTTCATGCTGTCCTTCAATTTCAGTTGGTTGGTAAAGAGAGATTCTTGTGAATGATACAAGACTTGGAGTCATACTTTTGAAGCAAGAGCTCAAATCTTAAAATTTTCTTTGTCATTGATGGTGCACCATCTGATACTATAGAATTTAGTTTATCAAAATCCACAGATTTTTGCAGTATGGTTACAGCTTCTTTGTAGATATATTCTACATTTGTCCTTCCATGAAGAAAAGTCGTGGCTAACTTAGTTCTTTAAGAGCAGTGAAATCGCTGGACATGTCAAAAACAAATATCATGATCTGTGAAGTAGCTGTTACATCAGTGCTCTTGTCAAGGGCAATTGAAAAATATTCTGCATTCAACTATTCCTTATGCAGCTTCTCCATCACATTTAGAAATAATGATTCTATCTGGAGCAAAATTGTGCGATGTGATAAGGGCATTGACAAGGTTCCCACCAGGTCGGTAAAAAAACATAGAAAAGAAAAGTAGGTCATTTGAAATGTCGACACGGGTGTCCATAAGGAGGGGGCAGGGAGCTTGAGCCCCCCCAACCTTTATTTAGAAACCTGATTCTGCTATGTGTTTACTTTCAAAAGTACGACTATGAATTTTAGATGACAGTTTCAACACACCATATTATAAACCAATGAATCAGTAATGCTTTTCGGACCAGGAGATGGGTGTGTTATGTATCGTTATCTATAGATTTTCCTTAGCCTCCCCTTCCCCCTAAAAGTACTCATATGGGCTCTCAAGAATGTTGACAAATAAAATTACTGTCATATAATATTTTGCTTGAAGTCACACAGGGACCCTCTCACATTCCACACACATGTAATGTTTACCAGTATAATAATAATAATAACCAGATATTAAACAGATTTCAGTAACCAACAAGAACAGAGATGCTCTGTTATATGTTTATTCTGAGCCGCGATCTTTCTGTTTAAGTAGATTTTGAAAAGTACATCTATGATCCGAAGGACATCGCTCAAGCTATCTATGAGGTTATTAAGAACCTCAATGATATGGTCTGCTTACAACTCTGAAATCAGACCAGATACAAAATCACCTTTTCTAGGACAGCATCGGCAGAGAAGCACATAGATTTTGGACTCACGACTAACGGCTTGAACTTCCTGGCTTTCTCTTCATCTGAAAGGGGTATTTGGATGAAAATTCATGGCTTACCTTACAAGTGCACAAAATCTCGCCCAACACACCACCTGATTACCACCAGGACTCTAAAATCAGAGATCATTTGAACATATATATGGCCATATTAATGGCATGCGAAAGGTAAGGATTGAACTGAAAAAAGACCACCGAAGAGCACCTTATCATCAGTAAATATAGAATCCACATCTACTACCCTGAAGCTTTACTATGAGTGGGGAGTGGAGGGACATCAGAAGGCAGATTGTCCATCGACAAAGGAAAACCAGGCCTAGCAGTCTCATGTGGAAAATGACAATGAAACACCAGGAAGGCATGTGGCCCTGCCCACTCCACTATCCAAGGCCGGCGATTAACCAGAAGAAAATATAATACCGGAAACACCAAAGCAGCTGGAAAGTGCAAAGAAATATGGAAACACCAAGAAGAAAATGGGCACAAAACCGACCACCCCTCTATAACTTTATAATTCCTTAAATATTGATCCTAGACATATGTATTAAATTGGAAAGTGGCGTAAAAAAAAGCGCAGAATTTTATGAAATAGATTAAAGTTGCAGAGGATTATTTTTCGAAGAAATACGAAATTTAAATTTTTATATGATGCCCGTACACAAAAATGTCCAATGAGTAAAATGTGCCTCATACTCCAATAGGTCACTATACCAAATTTCAGCATTCTATTGGAAAAAGAACCAGAGATATGAAGACCCAAAATAATGTGACCTAGCAGAATGAATTACCCCTTTTCCCAACATGCACCTATTTCTCCCTTCAAAAAGTGCTGTAAATCAGTTATTTTGGACTTTGATATCTCTGGTTCTTTTATCCACTAGAATGCTGAAATTTTGTATATTGACCTATTGGATTATGGGGCACATTTCACTTATTGGAAATTTTTGTGTACAGGGACTGTATAAAAATTTAAATTTTGTATTCCTTCACAAAATAATCCTCTGCAATTTTAATCAATTTCATAAAATTCTGCACCTTTTTTTTACGCCACTTTCCAATTTAGTACATATGTCTAAGATCAATATTTAAGGAACTAAAGGGGCAGTCAATATTTTTGGGACACCCCGTATATGACATCATACATTTATCAGATGGTTGAAACAATAGTTAACAAACATGGTTTAGTTAATTAAGAAATACTACCTCTAAGAGTCAAACATAGGGAACAAAGTGACCAAGCCATCTCTTACCCATACCTTGACTAGAAAACATAATTAAAATATGGCTTCCATGTTCGTTAAATATGTTTTCTGAAGTAATTAAAAATTTAAAAAAACAATAATTATAAACTGCAAGGTCAATTTACAACGTAAAAGTCCAAATAATAATTTTAAGCTATTATTTAAATGATAATATAAATAATGCTGGATGAGAATGGTTCTAAACAATCTGAAATAGCCCAGCTGACTAACTCTCAGAAATGAGCATTTCTCCTCAAATAGAGTAAAATTTAATATGAAATAAAAAGAACTATATGGCATTTTATATGACTTCTTTGCTCTCGTTCATTTGTACGCACACACATTTTCCTTCACAGACATATGTTTATACAATTATATATATACATACGATGAACTAATTTGGAACGAATGGGCCAAGACCAATGCCATCAACGAAGGTTTAGTTAATAGTTTACTAAAATAGTCTTGATATTACGCACATCTGCAAGTAGTTTTTGACAGTCAAACTGGGAAACTTTATTGATTTGCATTTCGTTAACTTCTTCTTGCAATTTCTGCAAAACAGAAAAATAAATAATTAACACAACAATGCTATCATAAGCATTCGGTGCATTAATATGCAAATGATCACAAACCATACTTACCTTCAAATCTATAACTTTGATATTAAAATCTGCTCTCAGACTTGAAAAATTATCAAGCAGGGAATTAAAAGATCCTTTAAACAGTGTATTAGCATCCTCTAACAGCTTGCACTTTTCAAGAGCAGTCTGGAAAAATATCAACAAGTTTATTTTTTGGTTTCCAATGGATTAAAAAGCAATTGACAGAAAATATAAAAAAGACAGTAGAAAATCATAATTACAAAATTTAGATATTACTTATTTTATAGGGCAATCTTATCCGCAAACCAGGAATCCACTTAAATTCATGTCTAAACCATACTGTATTTATCAAAATGGTATCAAAAAAGTAAATGTCATTCTCATTTTAACATGGCACGAATGATAATATTTCATGAGTAATAAATAAAAATTTAATAATTTAATAATACAATATAATTTATAATAATAAATGAAAAATCATGAATAATAAAATAATGATATTTTCGACCGTTTTGCCGCTTCTAGGCTATTTTTGATGCCCCAATGCTACTTATGCCACCCCTCCCTCCAATCGGCTGTAGAAACATAAAAATTGCTACATGCAATATACGCCAAAAACTTTTGTATTGACAATAAATATATTAAAACAAACCCTCATAAATTAAAACATAAACAATATTAACTCATTTGAAGCATTATCAATTATGGCCAACGTCATGATATTGTTTTAAACATAGTACCAACAGCAAACTTATGGTATAATTTCAAACATAGTATCAATAGTGCTGAAGCTATGATACTATTTCAAATATTGTGTCAATGGTTCCGAAGTTAAGACATTGTTTCAAACATGGCATTGCTGGCTAGACGTTTTAATTATAGCTATCAACTAGTATTGTACACTATGATATATACATGTAAGCGTGGATATTTAAAAAAATATGAATTAGAATAAAATTAAATATTTCTAACTGCATATTTGAGGTAATGCTGCTAAATACAACATAAATAAATAAATACGGTCAAACCTCGTTAAGACGAACACGCTTAAGACGAATTACTTTTAATACGAACCGTTTTCTGAAGTCCCGTCAGATTGTATAGCATACTATGCTTTCCGGACGAAACGAATTACTGTTAATACGAACAGATTTTCTGTTCCCCTTGGTGTTCGTCTTAACGAGGTTCGACTGTATTGCATACAATATCAAATAAAAATATAAACAAGAAACCAGTAGCATAAAAATATTAAACGGAAAAATGAAATGAAATTTGCAGCTGAAAAATACCTGAGGAACGAAACTTCTATTGGGAGGGGACCCGCGAGGATGGAATAGAGAGTTTCTTGCCGAAGCTGGCAATGGTCAAAAGCGGCTACCTTCCCCGAATCGATGAAGCGGTAGGACAAGTACCTAAAGCGAAAATGAATTTTAATTTGCGCAGTATGGTCGATGCTCTTTAGCACATAAACAACGCAACAAACAAATTTTAATTCATATTGTTTTAAATATTCATACTTATATAATAGTGATGCTATTCACATCTGTCATATTATTAATATTAAATAATACTTATTTTTATTTTATTTATTTATTTTGAATGGCATTTATATTTATTATTACTTTTACTAATTTATAAAAATATAAAAAATAGTATTGCATATGATAGATGCAATAATGGTAATATAATGGTGTCGGGCCCGTTGTGCGCTGTAATAAGGCGCTCTGAGCCTTTTCTTGTATTGGGGAACGGCTCGGTTAACATGATAAATGTTTAATAATAGGTTTAAAATTTATATTAAATTTGATAAAAATATCGTGTTTCATAACGTTTATGATTTGTCTGTTTCGAAAAAATAAATGTAATGATAAAAGGTGTAAAATTTGCGTTGTCCCAAATTTTGAACACATTAGTGAATATAATAGGCTATTTTGTAAGCAAAAGTCGTAGTATTTATTGTATTGAATGCATTGAAAGTGGTTTTAAACATATTGGACAGACAAGTGATGATATTAATATTAGGATGCATGGACATAGATCAGATATTAAAAATTTCTTTAAAAGTAATATTAAAAAGGATTACGAATTGTAGTATTTCCAGTTATTAAACAGCAATATGAATCAACATTTATTGGCGTAGTGGTATCAGCGCGATGTTATGGCGTGGCTAGATGGTGAAACGTTCGAAAGAAAAGAAATGTTTCTGCGTTCGGTGACCCACGACCTTCCACTTTCTTTCGAACATTTCACCATCTAATCACGTCATAACATCGGCGCTGGTATCACTACGCCAATAAACGTTGATTTATATTGTTGTTTGATTTAATCTGCGTAGTGTTCGATTTATATAAATACTTCCAATTATTTTCTTTTCAGAATGGTAAAGTGACTATTTTAGATATCATTGAAGATCATAAATTAAGAATTAAAAAAAGAAAATGAACTTACTGGAAAACTTTTTACCTTATATTCATACAGACTGAATTCCAGTTTCAATGGAGAAATATATATTAATAATGACAATAAATTTGAAAATAGATGCACGAGTATATATAAAATTTGTAAAATATTTAGAAGTTATAATTTATTTGAAAATTATCATTTATTATTATGTATAATTATTTAAAATTATTATTATTTTACTTATAAA
>QLNU02015003.1:38533305-38564772 GCA_006491805.2 Dysdera silvatica | reverse complement strand
TTGTTTTGAAGAACCTGGTGTTGTTAATCTTTTAGTATTATACTATTTTGGGTTATGGGGTTTTATGGTTCTGTTTATTATTTGATTATTATTAACACAACGCAATGTACCTCCAATGTTTTAAACATCAATAACCTGAAATTTTAATTTACAAATTTTTCCCCCATAACATCAGCTGTCACAGTGGAGATAAGTGATTTAATAGCTCCAGCGATTATTTTACTATATATTACGATTATCTTTCCAATCCAATTCTTTGGCTTTTTCATTCTGAGTACTTAAGTAAATAATGTAATGAAAGTATCTTAATATTATCAAAGAAATGAACTTTTCTGAAACTAATAATAAAATGATGGAGACATAGTCCATGTCAACGAAAATGTGGGATTACTTTCATAGTTTCAGATGTTTTTGAATTTGACATATGTTATTGAATGAAAATTCAGGGAAAAGTAAGAAACTCCACATTTTTGTTTTGTTCAAAAAATTTTGCCTGAGATAGAGTGCCATTTCACTTGTGGTTTCGGAAAATTTTGAAATATTCTATCTCTGAAGGGTTCTAGACATTTCATTGTGTTTTTTTTATTTTTGCTATCATTTTGTTTATTATCATATTTTGTTATCATTTTTGATTTGAAAAATAATATTTTTCTAATTAAAATGATATCCTACGTTTGGAAATGTATGTCCAACTTTACTTGCTGTGGCCTTCTATTTTTTTTTTTGAAAAATCAAAAATAATTTTTTTTTTTAAAAACGCCAATCCGAATTTTTTTTTAATTTTTGAATGTAGGTCAGTACCACAAAGAACTATATTCTCTCAAAAGGAGAACTTTCACTTTTTAGTTTAACATGTATTATATAAAATAGAAAATTTTGCCATATATTAAACTTGTTCCTGTTACCACATGCTGGTCTCATGAAATGAAAATCTAGTTTTATTTGACATGGCATTTTAATTCTTAGTAAAGATAAATAAAAGACATAACTTTCAAAACATATTCATGTTATACAGCATATCACTTCTGTGCACTCTGCTTAGAATTGAAATTAGCAATTCAATGCACTAAAAATGCATTCAACTGCATCAGTATCTTCCTGAATTTTACAGGAGTTGCATACCTAAGGGTACTAAATATCTTGAAAAATTGGATATGCCATTTCGGTTCTTGTATTTTTCATAACTTTTTTTAAGAAATTCATTTTCGGAACAATGTGCTCAGTGTAATAGAATAAAAATGATAAACAAAGTTGGAACTGGTGAAATGTTTTTATTCTTTTGGATTTTTTTACATAGAACCTTCGAAATCATTAAAGGTCTTATGTAACAATGTGGAAGCTTCCAGACAATTCCAGAATATAACAGAACCTCCTAGAAGAATCTAGATAATTCCGAAATGTAACAGAACCTTCTAGAACAATCTGGAACCATCCTGATAATTCTGTGTGTTTGGTCTAGCATACAAAAGGGAGGACACATGAATTCAGAGTTCAGTTGTTAACAGGCAAACGAAGAACAGTTCACCAAATTTGTGGTCCAACAGTACTCATAAATTTTTGTTAGGATTCTGCTGGTATGGTGTTTTGTGAAAAGGACTGAGTTTGCAATGTCTTCCGACTGGGACCACAGGAGAGTAAAGTGTGCTGACTATTTGCATATCCATAAAAGGGTGATATATAAGACTAGCAAAAAAACAGACTTTCTTCAGGTTGCGAATAAGAGTGCTAATTTCAAGACACTGTTTCAAAGTAAAGGTGTTTCCAGTGATGACTTTCTGTGTTCTAAATGCTTTGACAGAATATCAAAAATGACACTACCTGAACAAGAAGTCTCCCGCGATTGTGGATGATGAAGATTTTCTATCTGCAGAAGAGAAATTAGATTTCATGAAACAGTCAGATGTAGAGGTTGGCGTTAGGAAACCATGGTCAGTGAATTCAAGTCATATGCATCAAGAAAGCGCATAGAGAATACTGAAGCTATAAGTGAGTACACACAAAAAAAAAACAAAAAAAAACAAAAAACAAAAACTGACCGAATTCTTCAACGTAGAAAATTCATCTTCAAATGAAAATGAACCTAAAGAAACTTGTGAAACTTGCCAGCAATTTATATCAAGCATTAATTCAGCTGTTGAATCGTGTGAATCCTACAATGAAAAGGTGCAAGTTCTAACGATTATCCCAATCATGGTTCCCACTCTTTTGTCCTGATGAAATTCAAGGACTTTTTAAGGACTTTTTAAGGATCATATAATTTTTTAACGACCTTACATTGTCAATAAGGGAATCATCCTTTTTTTTCTTTTGCCAAAACTTGTGAAGAGGTTTTGGGAAATATTCAAGGACTTTTCAAAGACCAACCACATTTTTGGCAGTTTTCAATTACTTTTCAAGGGCCCTGACTTGGCAAAAAAAACAAAAAAACAAGGACTTCCAAGGACCGGGGGAACTCTGCCAGTGTTCCTTTCAAAGGTACAAATTTTGCACCACATTCCATTTGCAACAAAATGCATGGTAGACAAAACAAGAAAGTTGAGGTTTGCAAAAGAGTGCTTGGAAAACTGGATCCCTATTATGGTCATCCTATGACTATAAATCATGTTCGAAGTGCACATTCGTTGTATCTGGAAGATAAATGGGACTTTTCTCGCCAGAGAGCAAACAAAAAGACACTATCACTATAACAATTGCAGGAGAAAAAGTGGTGGAAGTGAAAAGATACATGACCCTCAGTATTAAAGAAACTTTCGCCATATAGAAGAAGGAACATCCTCTATTCTACATTGGAAAATCAAAATTCTATACACTACGACCTAAGTTGTAAGTGGTTCCACACCCACCTAGAGATGTCTGTTTATGTGTGTATTGTGCCAATTCCGAACTCTGCGTGGCAACTTTGAAGAATTTACTTGAAGATGTGACATATTATAGATTGCTTAGATGTGTGAAGTCATTAGTAGCTTGTGATGTAGAGCTAGAGAATCGTTTGTTTCAGGAATGTGGTGACTGCCCTGGAAAGGGAGAACTTTACTTACAGACACTTGGTCTGGAAAACATAGCAGATGACTCTTCTGAAGTTATATATACAACATGGGAGGAAAATAAACTCATTAAGAAAACTGCTGCCATTGATACCTTCATTGACAAACATGGGAAATGGATAGCGAAAGCAGTAACACACCAACATCTGAAGAAACTGTAACAACAACACATTGTAGAAGTGAAGAGACGTGTGGGGACTGAACATTTATGTTTAGTGCTTCACAGTGATTTTGCTGAGGACTGGTCTGTGATTCTGCCACAAGAAGTGTAAGGGTACCACTGGAGTAATAACCAAGTTTCAATTTTTACAGGCGTCACATACTTTCAAAACAAGACCACAAGTGTTGCAGTTGTAAGTGATGACAGGGGGCACGACTCAGCACATGCATTATTGACCATATGCAAAATTTAAGCTGTCATTACAGACGGGAAAGACCATCATTATTTCTGATGGTGCCCCTAGTTACTTCAAAAATTGTTACCAATTGTTTGAAGTGACTAAGTCGCTTGTACCAACGGAGTGGGTATACAGTGCTGCCGGTCATGGGAAGGGGCCTTGTGAAAGCGTAGGAGGCCTGCTGAAGCACCATACTACAAAAGATAATTTTTCTAAAGCAAGTACAGCTGCAGTTCAGAATGCCGAGTATTTTACAAGCGTGGTGAAGTCATACACAGTAACAGCCTTCATCCTGTTGTCCAAAGAGGAAGTTGAAGAACTCCGGCAGCAGAAAAAAGAATGGTCAGACCAAATTTCTCCAGTGAAAGGAATTCAGAAGACATGTGTGGACTCACAGTGATGGGCGAACTTATATTGTAAGAACTTTAAAGAGCAAGAAAAAACAAATTTCATTTGTCCAACTAAGATCTCAAAAACTGCAGAAGAATATTCAGATTTACAACCTAGAAAGAGAGATGTTTATGGCACGTGTGTATGATTGTGACTAGTGGATTGCAGAGATTATAGATATTAGTTGTGAGTTAAATGAAATCGTCGTGAACTTTATGCTACCACATGGACCGGCTGCTGTATACAAATTTCCAGCTGCAAGACAGCAACACCACACCAGTATTCACTTACAATTCGCGATGTTTTAAAGATTTTGGGAACTCCAATTCCAATTGATTCAACAGAAAGGCATTACTAAATATCACAGGAAGATACTGATGCAGTTGAACAAATTTTTAGTGAAGTGTATTGCTAATTTCAATTCTAAGCAGAGCGCACAGAAATGGTATGCTGTGGAACATGAATATGTTTTGAATTTGCGCATGTATGTTGGAAGCTTTAATATGTTTTGAAAGCTGTATCTGCTACTCATCTTTACTAAGAATTAAATGCCATGTCAAATAAGACGAGATTTTCATTGCATGAGACCAGTATGTGGATAACGGAAATTGATTTAATGGATGGCAAAATTTTCAATTGTTTATAAAACCTGTTAAACTAAATAAAAAGTGGAAGTTCTCCTTTTCAAAGAATGTAGTTCTCTGTGGAACTGATCAACAGTCAAAAAACAAAAATTTTTGGTATTGGCATTTTTGAAATAAAAAATATTTTTGATTTTTCAAAACAAAATTCAGAAGGCTACAGCAAGTGAACTTGGACATACATTTCCAAATGGATGACGTCATCTTAATTAGAAGAATATTATCTTTCAAATAAAAAAAACTAAAATATCTTGAACCGTTCCAAAGATAAGAGTATTTTAAAATTTTGCCGAAAATCGTAAGTGAGAAATGGCGCCTTAGGTGCCATTTTTGGCAGCCTGTATTTCTGGTCAGGAATTTTTTTGAACAAAACAAAACAAAAAAAGGGTTTCTTGCTTTTTTCTGAATTTCAATATACGTTAAATTCAAAAACATGTAAGACTATGAAGGTAAAGTTTTTTTTTTTTTGCCTGCCTGAATCCATATGTACTATGCCTGCAGCATGTAAACGAAATTTACAACTGACCAGTAACAACCGAAGTTTCCAATGTTATTATGAAACAAAAATGCAGGTATGAGTGAAGGGAGTACTTACCTCTTCTTGAGCTTCAAACATGCTCTGAAATTCCATTAGCGCTGCTTCGTTTCTGTCTACTTGTTCTTTTAATTCTTCGAGGTCCTCAACAGTGGTAAACATTTTTTGGTCAATTATAGCCGTGCTAACACCGGGTTTCAATGCTTCAATAACTTTGAAAGTTTCTGCACCAAAATCGTCTCTAATCAATTTAGCCATCTCAATTGGTACATCTTCATCAAACGTTACTTTACTCAATTCTTCTTCTTCTTCTGAAGTTTTTTTAATTACTTCTACTGTTCCACTATCCACCTCTTCTTTGACATGTTCAATACTTTCAGCACTTTCACGTTCACTTATTTCAGGTTCCTCGGTGATTTCAAATTCTTCGCTGCCTTCATAACCTTCCTCATCCTCAACTTCTTCCTCTTCCTCAAATTCTATTTTTTCTTCAGATCTTTTCTTCTCCCTAGACTCTTTACTCTCTTTAGGTTCTTCAACCTCTTTAATTTTATATTTCTTTTCAGATTCTTTACTCTCATCAATTTCTTTGCCCTCAGGTTTTTCAACTTTTTCATCATCTTTGCTCTCTTTGACTTTTGAAGGAATTGCAGGAAGTTCAGATCGATGGTAGTCCTCATAAAGATCCATAACTTCCTCTAGCATTTCCTCTTTGGTGTTTTCTTCTTTGTCCATTTCATCTATTATGTGCTTCACAGACTCTTTAAACTCAACCTACATATAAATATATTATTATTATTATTGTAATATACAAATTTGTAAATAAAATTTTAGTGCTTTTTATCCTTAAATTTTTGCAATTAACATTATTAATTTTTTATCAGTTTTATATTTTTCTTCCACACCAGTCTATCACATTTCCTCACCGTCCCTCCCACCCATCCCAACAAATTTCCCAGATGTTTGCCCTTTTTAAATTTTCATTTGGCTTCAGGATATTCCTTTGATTTTCACTCATATATCAACATTCAGTTACATATTTTGATTGTCCATCAATGGTCAGTTTTGCTCATAAAAGAATTGAGCTATTGTCATTTCTTTCATTTCTCTAATAATCCTACTGTCTTTTATACACTGGTGTGCAAAAATTAAGGACGAGATGGAAAAAGTAACGTAACAGCGGAACGAACAGGCAGAACTGACCGAAAGACCAATCAGGAGACTGCCTAGGGTCCTACACGGTAGGGCATTTGCGTATACGCATCATGATGTAATGTGGGCGTGTGGGTAGGGTATAAAGCGTGGTGGCGGTGTTCGCGCAGCATTTCAGTGGAAGCTATTGCACAGTGTATATCGGTTTGAACGACGGCAAGTTGCTGTAGCAGTGCGAGATATTCAACAGACAGCCCCGTAGACAACATCTGGATGAATTTACTCGAGGTCGAATCATTGGAAAGTTGGAAGAAGATCGAAGTGTGACGAGTGAGGCCGAGGAGTTCGTAATCGCACACAGCATCGTGTCACGAGCATGGACGGCATTTCGAACGACAGGAACAGCTGTCCGACGATTTGGTTTAGTGGTGATTGTCCACGAGCAACCATGGCAAGGGAGGACCGGTATCTTGTTCTACAGGCGAGGAGAGATCGACGGCTGACAGCGGGTGAAATCACAAGCCACATGTAACGCACCACTGGGCGGCTGCTATCGCATTTTGCTGCGGCTAGGAGATTGTGCACAGACGGTTTATTCGCTCAGCGACCAGTCCAGTGTGTGCTATTGACGCCTACCCATCAGGGACGACGTTTTCTGTGGTACCAGGAACACAGGGAATTGGGAGCGAAGCAATGGGGACGAGTGCTCTTTATGGGTGAGATCCGATTTAGTCTCATTAGCGATTCTGGATGTCTATACATCTGGATAGAGCGGGAAACACTCAATCACTCCTCCAACATCGTTGAAAAGAACCATTTTGGAGGTGGCGGTGTTCTCGTTTGGGGAGGTATAATGCCTAGTGGATGTACGGAGCTCCACATTTTCCAAGAGGGTTCAGTCACTGGTGACCGCTATTGTATCGAAGTTCTCCTGCCTTATACCCATATTTTCCGGGGTGCTGTGGGCCCAGAATTCCTCATCATGGATGACAACGCTACACCTCATCGTACAGCGACTGCCGATAAGCTGTCAGAGAGTGAAGATATTCATCGTATGGAATGGCCCGCACGGTCTCCGGACCTGAATCTAATAGAACACGTGTGGAATGTTCTCGGGAGATGCCTGGCAGCACATTGTCATCCACCAGCAACAATTCCTCAGCTGTGATCGGCATTACAAGAGGAATGGGCTATGATGCCTCAAGAGCTTGTCAACAACCTCATACTGAGCATGAACAGGCTGTGTACATCCTGCATTGCAGTCAGGGGTGATCATATCCCCTATTGAAAACCGTATTTTTGTTGTCTGCCGCCTGTCACATGGACGTTTCTGTCTTCTGTCCTCCTGTGCTGAAAATATACTTTTGAATAAAAGTCCTTTGTATCCTTTGGATTCCCTTCTTAGTCAGTATTGTTCACCTTTTCCATAATCTTACATTTCGACAATGTTATGACATGCTTTGTACCTATTTGTAACACTGGGGTGCGACGATACATGAGAAAACTGTCCCATCCTTAATTTTTGCACACCAGTATATAAGAATTCTAATTTTTATAAGCATTTCTTCCCGATATCTCATAGCTCTCCCACAAGCACATTTTTTACACCTTTCTAAAGGGTTTTTAAAGATATAATCTATTCTATACAATATAATTCTATGTATTTGGTCCAGATTTAAAAACCGAACAGAGTCTAAATATATGAATGTACAAACTCAAACCTGGAAACAGTTTTTCAATAAACAAACTTTCACCTTCTTACTATCCATAATCAATTTTAGGATTAACTAGATATTGTTATACTGGAACCAGTAAATAGCGAGAAATGGAATATAGTCATTATTGAGAATGACGTTTATGGACAATTTACTTCTTTTTCTTGATCTTCTAAATGTAGGTGTTCAACTCTTTCATATACCCACAGCTTTTCCACTAGAAATAAATACATCCTTGTTTATTCAAATATTGAAATATATTTTCCATATTTATGGCATCAGATATTTTAATAGATAAAAGAAAAATAAATTTCACAAACTCCTCCTTGTGATGACAAGCTTAGGTGCGACAACAGGCTTAGGAGTGGTGACAGGCTTGGGAGCGGTGACAGGCTCAGGAGCGGTGACAGGCTCAGGAGCGGTGACAGGCTCAGGAGTGGTGACAGGCTCAGTAGTGGTGACAGGCTCAGTAGTGGTGACAGGCTCAGTAGTGGTGACAGGCTCAGGAGTGGTGAGAGGCTCAGGAGTGGTGAGAGGCTTAGGAGTGATGACAGGCTTAGGAGCGACGACAGGCTTAGAAGTGACCCCAGGCTGAAGAGGGACGACAAGCTTGGTAGTGACCCCAGGCTGAAGAGGGACGACAGGCTTGGGAGTGACCCCAGGCTGAAGAGGGACGACAGGCTTGGGAGTGACCCCAGGCTGAAGAGGGACGACAGGCTTGGGAGTAACTTTAGGCTGAAGAGGGACGACAGGCTTGGGAGTTACCCCCAGGCTGAAGAGGGGCGACAGGCTTGAGGTAACCCCAGGCTTAGGAGCGACGACAGGCTTAGAAGTGACCCCAGGCTGAAGAGGGACGACAAGCTTGGTAGTGACCCCAGGCTGAAGAGGGACGACAGGCTTGGGAGTGACCCCAGGCTGAAGAGGGACGACAGGCTTGGGAGTGACCCCAGGCTGAAGAGGGACGACAGGCTTGGGAGTAACTTTAGGCTGAAGAGGGACGACAGGCTTGGGAGTTACCGTCTCCTACAAAAACAAACATAATGATTATTGCATTCTTTATGGAATGAAAACGTTGCTCCCACAAAGAAATCTACTTCTGGATGCAATAAGCACATAAACAAAGGATGCATATATATATATGGCCTGCAAAAGGGTTGCTGGTATCTAACTGGAAGGAGACCCACACGCTGAACGTATGTGACGATGTGTGGAACCGGCCAGGCCAGTAACCTAGTGTCCTACCCCGCCTTCAAGTGGTGCAGGCTGAGCTTTCTATTTATGTGGCAAATTAATATTTGCTGCACGGATAGAAAGGCGGAAGGGGAGGGCTAATTCACCAACCCGTCTAGCCAGCGTGGTGAAATTATGGCTAATTCCTCCATTATGTTGACACACCAGAAACCATGGCCCCTAGTCTCCAGGTGCTGGAGTGCTCCTGATCAAGGCAGCGGTCAGTGTGGCATGAAAGCAGGGGGTGCTAAGAATCACTGGAATGGCCCAGGCTGCCGTTTGTTATTGACCTTGGCTACGTTTAATGGACGATCCCTTGCTTCTGAAGCAAAACTTCAGGAATTGGAAGAGGAACTAGACAAGATCAAATGGGACATTGTAGGACTCAGTGAAATTAGAAGAAAAGGTGAAGAGTTGGTGGAACTGAAAAGCGGACATTTGTTTTACTATAGAGGAACGGAAACTGGAAGAACAAGTGGTGTTGGCTTCTTAATCAACAAAAGAATTAAAGACTACCTTCTTGAAGTCGAAAGCACGTCAGATCGAGCAGCGAGGCTTGTTGTTCAACTAACCCAGCGATACCAACTTCAAATAGTACAGGTATATGCACCAACATCAAGCCATACCGACGAAGAGGTTGAAGAATTTTATGAAGAAATCAAAGAGTTACACAGGAGCAAATTGCTCAGGATAGACTTGTGTGGAAAGCATTTGGAGAGACCTTCATCCAGCAGTGGATAGATAATGGTTGAATATGATGATGATGATATATATATATATGTATGTGGCATATATTCCACAGGCTGTAGGTAATAACTGATGGACGAACTTGTTTTTTGTTTTTCAACGATTTTTTGCAGAAACTATTTTTCTAAGGAAAGTGTAGTGTTTTAGAAGTAACTCAAAAAGTTTTGAAAATTATAATGGGCTTGGTATACATAAAAACTAAATATTCGAGAACAGTTTCCATCGGAAACATAGAAACTGACCCTTCCTTCAAGGCATTTGTAATCGCTATTGAATGGAAAACAGCCAAGTTCTCAAATTTTCTGCGATGACAAAGACCTACACCATGTTACACCATGACGACTCCATCCCAGACTTATTAGAGACAGCAATGTTGTGTTCACATTTATTTTATCGTGCAGCGTGCAGAAATTCGAAGCCATTATCCTCTCTTTTTGCAGAGAGTTGTATTATAAAATCTAGTTGGGTAGGTTTAGTAGATTGCTCGAAGTCGTAATAAGTTTCTGGAACTTTCTAACTGAGCAATGATAAAGTGGGGGCTGCCGTGGGCGTTGCCTTGAGAGGGGATCAAACGATACTAAATTTGCGAATACTTGCAAAAAGGCAAATTTGAAATAACCGTTAGGAGCAGGGCATTTCCTGGTGGGGGAGCAATAGATGTCCCCACACCTAGGCGACTGCAGACTGCTTATTGTCATTATATGGTTTTTTACCTTTGGATCAAAATCAATATTAGGGATCTACGTTTCATTTTATAAAAATAAAAATTAAAAAATATTTTTTATTTGTATGATAACTATTTTAAAATATGTATTTATAGATATAAAAGGAAACACTGCACATGCAAAGTTATTAATTAAATAAAATATTACATTAATAAGAATGGCGGTTTTTTTGTAAGACTAGGAAGCAAAATAAATCAGTTTAAAGATGGCAAAATCCCAAATTCGTCTGTCTGTAAATGAAAACAAGAAAAAATTAATTCTAATTACAAAGATGATTTTAAAAATCGTTTGTAAATATGAACTTTTCCTAGGCAAAGATATGATATTCACTATATATATAAGCCTCCTCTTCTATTCTTTTTCATTTACTAACCACAACTGAAGTAGTTTACTTGGCCTGTATAAAATTAAAATGATAAACAAGATAGAATGTTTTCTGATCACTGACTCCTTGCAAGTGAATAAAATCATGGGAAAGTATGAGACTCAAATGTCACATAACTCACTTCATATATGATAGGTGGAATCTCAGTAAGAGTGTGCCATGACACTTATGTGGAAACACAAGCATGATTTCTTAATCATTTCTTTGTGGACTTATTAGGTTGAAACCCCATAATAAAACACCAGTTTAATTTAAAAAAACATGTGCTCATGTGGTTTGTGTGGCTATAGATATACAGTTAAGCGAGTTTAGGCAACAAATTAGAAAAATAAGAAAATTTTGAAGGTCTAAAATTTTATGCAGTTATGTACTTCATGCCGTGTCTACTTACATAGGTTCAGCTGTACATGTTTTATATATTCCTTTGTATAAAATTAATTTACTTTCATATAAAATGTACTTTGTTGACATATTTCACTTACCCTGGACTTTTCTTTCTTTGGCTTTTTAATTTCTTTCTCAATGGTTGGTTTTTTAGAAGCCTAAAATAAAACGCAGTTTCCTTATTATAAGTATTACTACATTGAGCACGTGCTCTAAATACACACTGCGGGTGCATTAGTACATGAAAATATGAACACACTGTGCATCAAAGTTTTTTTTTCTCTACTTACGGGTATTTTTATATCTTCATCTTCTTCTTCTGGCAATTCGACGACCTTCCATTCTGTGTAACAATATAAGAGAATTGTCGTTATATGTTTTTATATAGGTTGAGTTATATCTTTCAGTTATAAAAATGATTTTAAGAGAAATTCGATGTACAATGAGATTACACCAAGTAATTATTATTATAACATAGGTCAAATAACGATACAAAAGAATTGTCAAATAATGATATAATAGAATTGTGAAGTAACAATATAGTGATAAAGAGATTATATCAAGTAATTATAATTAGCGAAATTAGTAAGCTCATCCAATAAAATATAATTTCGTAATTAATATATATATATATATGGCATAAATTAAAATAAAGAATTATCAATTTCAGAAAAGTGACTTTCATACTACTAGTCGCCACTGTTGCTTGTGACACCATCTTTGCACGTTCCTGAAAGCAGAAATGTGACAGAAAACTCATTAGTGATATCTCACATGGTAGAAAATATTAATTATCAAGTTTTAATTAAAATTCTTCATAAATTCCAATAAGAATTTAAAAGTACTAATATTTCTTAATTTGATTGGAAAACGCAATATTTCATTTAAAATAGGCATAAAATATTTTAATATTGCATTTTGCAATATTAATTTACTATTTTTCAAATTAATTGTAGTAATTTCTTTCAACAGCAGTGTTTCAATTAACGATCATCTTTGTTTAACAACACTACCTTTTGATCTTGAAAATGCTTCATAAAAAAATAAAATAATTAATCTCTCTTAATAATGCCAATATATTTAATGACTGTTGCCATTAAACAACAGTATTTTGTGTTCCTAGTGAATGCTTCATGATAGTAATGTTTTTTTCTCAATTAAAACATTTGACCTTGCTCTTCCCTAATGCTGGATGCAAGTGTCCCAATTTGCTATCTAAACTGATATTGTTTCTTTTGTACACAGAAGGGGTTGGTGTTTTTTGTTCAAGTTTAGTATTTCTTGGTTGAAGAATACTAAAAAAAAAAACCTCAAGCCTCAAAATAAGCAAAAATTTATTAGAAACTGGAAAAAGTAAACCCGAGATAACTAAACAACCGCAGCTGCCTGAGTCTACTCTTAAAAACATTTTAACAAGCCAAGAGATATTAGAAGCTAATCTAAAATGTGGATTGTCATTGAAAAAATATCTGAAAATTCATTGTTCTAAACCGGAAGATTTTGACAAGTCAATTCTACAGTACTTTAACGAAGCAAGAACATCCAATATTCCGGTTTCTGATGCATTACTAAAAGAAAAAGCTATATACCCAACATCTAAATTTGAAATTGGACATGGTAATAGTTTATTAAAGTGACCTCCGAGATACAATCTCGCGAGTCTACCAAATCCGCCATCGGTTAAAACAATCATCTTAAATGGTGGATTATTATTTTCCAGACGATTTTGCAACCCAGTAATTTTCCTGAATTAGTACATGCCTAGTGGAAGGGGGAGGTGATGCCTCATCCTATACCACTGACTCAAGATTGTCTTTGAGTTGTACCTGAATATTGGAAGGACTGAATCAATGGTTTCATGAAAATTTGTTTTTTACAAATATGAGAATATACAAGTTTTTTTTTGCTCTACATTATAAACCGAACATTACTAGATTACTATATGGAATACGAAAATCAAAACGTTAAAATAGAATCAAAATAACGAGAATAAACACCTGGGTTGTTTCTTTAAGACTGTACACGAAAAGAAACATATCGCAACCTACTTTGGCGATACATCGCGGTTGCTTGGCGATTTATCCTGAGGGGCCACTTTGACAAATACCTTGAAAACTTTCAAGCTTCGTATGGTTAATTATTAAAGTTCAAAGAAAGATATTTTGAATAGCCACTATTAATGAAAATAAATTTTGAACAAGAATATTCATTTCAATGCATGCATAATCTGTATTTGGCAGGAATAAACTAATATGTAAAACCTACCAACTTCTTAATCATACTACCAGGTTGGGATTAACCTGTCACTAGCCTTTTCTCTGAAAGGCGGCATTAACGAAAATTTGGCTCGAAAAACTGCTGAGTAATTCTCCGAAAAGCTCCGACTAAAATTGGAAAGGTGATGATGGAAAGGTCACCCAACTGCATGAAATGGTACGGTCAGAGAAAAAGTCATGCCACCGACCACATCGGAGGTGAAATGTACCTTTAGCAGGAACACTGAACTGCTTAAAAACTAAACAATGTCAAACAATCAACGTTTATTGGCGTAGTGATACTCCTAGAAATATTGTAGCTTACGAGACAAAATGTGCCGAGCATAGTAAGAGCAACTCTCGCCCAATCCCAGTTGCTTGTAACTCCAAATAACATGCTGCAAAAATGAACTATGCTGCTAAAGAAAAAACTTAATATCTGAGTACACTGCCATGTCCATAATATGTGAATTTGAATTGTCAATTCCGGTGTATAGTGTAGATTGTGAGGAGATTTAGAGAAATGAATATAAAAACAGATATTCATGAAAGACTCAGCGTAACTAATATGAGCCATTTGATGAACATGTCAATCAATGGGCCAGAGAGAAGGGAATTTCATTTTAAAGCTACATATCTTGTGTGGTGTATGCACCGGTATCGAAGAATCAAGTCAAAGTATAAAAATAATTAAATACCATTGTGTGGGGTTGGTTGTTTCTGACCAAAAATTCTTGTAAACTTAAAAACAACTTTTCTGATTCGGCTATAACTTTTAGGTGCAAGTTGGCCGAAAAGCTACGAAAATATTTTTGGCAAGTTACTCCCTGCTACCATATTGCTCTTAGTTTATTTAAAAAACATATCCATACATACATGTCATAGAATTGTGTAGAGATATTTATTGTTATCAATTACACTTTTATTGTTTCTATTAATGCAATTATGTATACATTAAAATAATGTAGCAATCCTTCTACCCCTCGGGGAGTGGCATGAGCTTCATCAGACTTGAGAGTCTTCACTCATAAATGTTCAGGAAGATCAATTTAGATATTTGAACATATAATGAATTATGTAATGTATTTGTATGAGGAAATTGTAGAAGATCTAGATAAAGTTTTTGTGTTGTAAAATGCTTCCTTCGATTTAAGTTCCAAAACTACTGCAAGACAATTCAAAAATCTAGACCAAACAAATCTTTGAACAGTTTAGGTCAGGGTTGTCCAACCTTTTTGGGTAGCGGGCCACTTAAAGAATTTTCACGGATCTCGCGGGCCAGTGGTTCTTTAAAAAAAGAACAAAAACCTTCCACTTAAAAGCCTTCCTTCAATGTGTCTTCCAGTTATTTGTTTTTTCACTTACGATCATTATTATTATCATCATATCATTACATTAAAAATCTAAAATTTTTGTTTGTGAATTTTTTTTATTTCAAACAGTTGTAGACAGGCCAGATTAACATTGTTTACGGGCTGAATTGTGGCCTGCGGGCCGTATGTTGGACAGCCTTGGTTTAGATATTTGCGACTTTTACTGTTTCATTTATTTTTGTAGTCATGTTTAATTTCGTTTATTAATAGATTAAATTTCATTTTCTGGCCACTCGTATATCTTACGTTCACTTTTACAGAATCTTGCATAGCTTTGTTGCAATTTGTAACTATGAACGTAGGCATAACTTGAGGGTTAAATATTGCATGAGTTGTGGTCGGGGACGGGGAAAAAAAAGTGGAAAAACTGCAATCTTGCCTCTGTTCTAAAAAAAAACTGAGGAGGCTCCCACCAGATTATGCCTATAACGATGAAATTAGTTACTTTAACCTTCATCTTAGAAACCATTCCTGAAGTCGTTTCCTTTTAGTACAAATAATCACATTAAGAAATTTTAAGTGCACATACTAAATTTACATATAATCAATTATTTTTAAAACGTTTCATTCTTAAATACCACTGCCCAATTCATTGTCTTTAAAAAAATGTTTAAAAATATTTAATGTCCAGTGATTTTTTAAAATTTTGTATAGTTGAAATACAGAGAGTGAATTTTAAACCATAAAGCTCTTAAATGGCCAAATCAGCTTTTAAATGCTAAAAAAAATATTTTCATGTAATATATTAATTGTTTGGACAAAATAACAAAAATGCCACACCTTAAACTTCTCTTTCGTAGGTAATATTTTCCTCTCAGACACTTTTTCCTTCCCAAGTACTTTTTCCTTTCCAAGTACTTTTTCCCTCTCAGATACTTCTTTCTTCTCAGATACTTCTTCCTTCTCAGATACTTCTTCCTTCTCAGATACTTCTTCCCTCTCAGATACTTCTTTCTTCTCAGGTACTTCTTCCCCCATAGGTGCTCCTGATATTCTTGTTGTCAGTGGACCCTGAAAACATTGCAGATAAGATAATTTTGTTACGAAGTACTAATTATTATAAATATTTAAAAACAGAGTATACAATAATTATTAAATTAAAATTATCATTTGTTAAAATAATGTCTTGAATATCATACACCAAAGAAATTATTAAAAAAAGGCTTAAGAAATTCCTTACCAACTGATTTAACTTGTCATTTAGGCCATCCACAGCATATGATAACTAAAATAAAAAAAATATAAAATATTATTATTTTTAATACATGTTTCAATTATTGAAATAAATACTGACATTAGTACAGGTTACAGAAACAGTTGGTAACCTTTTCAAAACTTTCGATCATGGACATGCATGCGTACTGTGATTCCGCCATTTCGGAATTTTTTTTTTTTTTAATGCAGGAATGTTTGAAACTTCGTTGTTGTTGTGAATATCTTTATTTTTACTATTAAAAACTTTATGAATTGAAGAGACTATGGTGTCATGATTTACTGATGTTTTCAGTAAGACATACTGATTCAGAAAAAGTATTGGGTAGCAAAACTGTCTGGAAAACAACAATCTATTATGGCAGATGCTCTCTATGGCCATTGGCATTTTGGCAGAATTTCCGTAATCTGTACTAGTCAGTGGTGGCTTGTGGTGAGATTTAAGTGAAGCTTCAAGAAGCCAATTCAAACCCAAAGTTACTGTCAATTTCTTTCTTATTTACTAAATGAGGTAAAAACTAGTTTCTTGATGAGTATAGGCCGTAGATTAATGTGTTTTGGTGAATTAGGTTCATGCAACTTCACCTCACTCTCACCATGAGCTGCCACTGGTACTAGTACCTAAATATTCATCATATAATAAATGCGCTTGAGGAAAAAAAGCTACAGATTAATGGAACTAGTCCACATTTACAAAAAAAGAAGGCGCGTCAATTCTATGGGGATGTGGAAGCCCCTTAGGTCCCTATGTCCCCAAAATATGTGGGGCATTTCAAAAATTGATAGGCCTAGACCATATATAACGAAATACAGAATATAGTTAAAGACACAATACATTAAAATATATGGCGTTACACCAGATTACGCATCCCTCAGCAAATTTCACCAACTTTCCATGGCGACAGCACTGGCAGTCCGTCATGATGGAAAGATGTTTTTGTAGGATTAGGGATTCTTGGTAAGTTTTTCTTCTTCTTTAAACTGATGAAAATACGAGAAATATTTTTTTCCTTTGCCTTCTAGACGGTTTTACATATTTCAGCCTTTGGCCAAAATGGTCCCAATGGGTAACATTTAAGAAACTTGTCTCCGCGAATGGCTTGAATTAATGGTTGTTGGGTTAAAGTATTGAATGGTAATAAAAGTACTTGGGGCCTAAGGTCGTTTCCTCGGGAAAAAAATAATTTTCTTCAGAAGAGTGGGAAGACTGAAAAAAAACTTAGCTTGGGCTTCAGCATCCAACATCTGTGGATGAAAAATGTGTGCTATAGCATCCAAAAAGCATATGCAGTATTTCCTTATTTCTCCCCTCATAATCTGAGCAAAATAGGATTTGATACTTTCACTGATATTCATCGTCAATATTCGATCTTGGAAGTAACTTCATTTACGACTTACACCTTGGACATTCCTAACTTGATGTAAGGGATCCTGGGCTCACAAACAAACAGTGGGGAAATAAAACCATGAGGGAAATCTAAACTAAACCTGAGAACTAAAATTATTTAAATAAGGTTGCCAGAAACATTAGAAGACCAGGAAACCACATTCGAAATTACATCGCCAAACACAGTAAGAGATGTGTAATCTGAAGTAGAACCGAATATATTATTGTCTTTCTGGGAGAAGTGCAAAACAATCTCACTCCGCCAAGTCCCTTCCCATAACATCGCCAAATCTCGAGCTATACTCTTAAAATTAGTCTGAGAATTTTATGTGTGGTCCATCTGCACATCACTTTTATCATATCTTGCCCCTTGGAAAATTGGCAAAATGAATGTCTGCCAGAATTAAACATTGTTTTGCAGACGTTTTTTGTGACCCAGCAATTTTCCTGAATTAGCAAAAGTTTAGTGGAGGGAGGAGTGTCCCCACCCCCACTTACTTAAAAACGTCAATAAGCAAAGCATGACACCCTGTTGTGTTGGAAAGCTTACAATTCGTGAAAATGGAAAAATAAGATGATTTAAAAAAAAAAAACTTTCGGCATCTTTGTTGACTGTTTTTTGGAGGGAAGATTGTTTTAACAACTTTCAAAAACTTTTATTATGGAAGCTTCCAAAAGCATAGGTGTGAGTCTTTTTTAATATATTTACGAAAATTTCAGACTCAAAAAATGTAAATCGATAATGACGGTATGGAAGCAGTAAATTGGTGCTTTTGGCGAGGGCAGGATGGGATTGATCTGCACTAACACCTGTTTTTCCTATCCCTGGTTGACTTAATTGACGATACATGTTGGTTCTTTCTTTAACAAACCATCTCGCCCCTATATTTTCTTTAAATTGGTGCCCCACTACAAAGTATAATTAACCATTTATTATTCAGCGAGAAGTTATAATACCGTTATAGAAACATTTTACAACATATTGGAGGTATTCTCAAACTTTTGGAAATGAAAATTTTCAGCGTTCAAATTTTTGGGTCACCCTTCGTCAACGTGAATATGGTTTATTATTGGGGTGATGATGTTTCTATCGCCGATTGTATGTAGGCCGCAACATCCACGGACTCCATACGTGAAAGCAGAAACGACACATTTAATAAAACTTAACAAGTAATTCATATTGGTATGGGCATTAACATTACATCGATCGAGATATTTTTATAACTCTAGACTAATCAGTCAACGGACGTTTTCTTCGGCCGGCTGCGGCCGGCCGAGAAGTGGTATACCTTATGCCTGTTCTGTCAGCCACGTGTGGAACAGCTCGCGTCAAGTCAAGATTGCGTTCTCGTCTAGAGTGTCGAATGCCAAGTGAGGCGCGAGTTCTAAGAACTGGTTTTCTCTTAAGGAGAGTGATTTGTACGAACTGGTTTAGCTACTTGGAGTTAGTTAGAAGTAACGCGCGTTTAGCCATTTTTGCTATGATTTCTAGTTAATACCTGCTTTACAATACGTTATTTATTTATGTGAGGCTGCGTGCCCCAAATTCACTTGTTGCAAAAATATAACAAACTTTAACGACTGCAAAAAGTGAATAAAGATTTGCACAATGTGACTTCTATATCAGTGGTTCCCAAACCTTTTATTTCCCGAGAACGCTTTCTGGTGACTGCACATATTAATCCCGGTCGCCGAGTTCCTTTTGTCGCCAAAACTCAGGCTATACTTTTAAAATTGGTCTGAAAATTTTCTTGCATAGCATCCGGTCAACCATTTCATTTTTGTCTGCATTTCCCGGCGTTAAGAGTTTCGTGAGCTGCAGTGATAAAATGATGGAAAAGCTACCCTCCAGAAAATTTTGACCTTCAAAAATAGAGGAAAGTCTTTTTCCAAACACTTGTAAACACTAATCCATCATGGCAGCCGAAATTTCCTTTCAGGTAGTTTAGTACGCATCAGATAATACCTGAATCAGTATATGCCTAGAGGGGATTGACACCCCCACAACCCCTGACTTAATGTGTTAGACTCTGGAGAAGCTGTCTGAATATTAAAAGGGTTGAATCAGTATAATACATATATGTCGTCCATTTGTAAATGGTAATCTATCATGGCCGCGGATTCACTGCATAACAATCTCACCTTTTGGTCTCCAATGGTGCCAACTTCCTTCCTGCTTGTGGCGACTTCTGTTCTGTGACATGATGAATTAGCCCGGAATGTTTAGAAATGTAAAAAAGAAGAGAAGAAGAGACTTGCCTATGTTTTTGGAAGCTTTCATTAAAGATGTGGCCACAGTACAAATGAATCCTATGCTTGCTTTGTCTCCAAAGGTGCATCAACCTTCTCCTTCCCGGATTACGGCACCATAGTTTGTTGTTTTGCGCATTCGCTTTATTTCTGGCCGCCATGATTGTTTACAAATGAACTAAATATTTGTATTATACTGTAACCACCTATTCATATTATACCTTTTGGTTACTTAATTTAACATAATACCAATTGCGAGATATTGATGAGGATTTTTATTTATTATATTTGATTAAAAACAATAACCACAGTCCTGCTGAGCACTGGTAAGCCGCTCCCCCCCACCCAAATCGATGGACTATATAATGGTGCCCTGTACCCTTTCAGTTACTTAACTAGACATGATGTTGATATCAATACATGAATGACATTTTTATTGCAATTCACAAAACACTACAGCCAGGAAATGCAGACAATAACAATATGGCTGAACGGACACTATGACGATACAAGACAACTGCCATGCATATCCACACATTGTTTACGTTAAAAAGGATCACATGACATGCATGGCCACTTTGACCACGCCCAAAATAATCTCGGAGCAATTTTAAGTGAACATGAGGGCGCTACCGCAGAACACACAACCCACTCGATTCTAGTCCGTGTTTCCAAAACTGGCAATTGGCACTAGCAACACTGGTAATTGGCACAGTTAGCCTCCATGTCGTTTATACCTTTCTCGTCTATTTTTTCCCTCCTTCTCCCACCTCCTCCCAATTCTAAAAAAAAAAGAAAAAAAAGAGGACCTACTTATTCGGTGCGATCGGATATTCCGGCATCGGCAAAGTCACTAGCCACCATGTTGTTTATGGCATTTTTAGTAATCCTCCTCCTTCTTTCGCATACTTTTCATCAATCCCCTCCTCCTCCTTGCCTTGCATACTTTTCGTCAATCCACCTCCCCTCCCGTAATATCGATATTCTGCTTCCTCCTCCTCCCATCCATACTTTTCGTTAATTTTCTTTCTCTTCCTCTCCCCCTCCCATTTTATTCGTGCATCCTGATCCTCCTCCCCCCTTTCCGTTATTCCTCCTCCTCCCTCCAAACCTGAAAAAAACCCTACCACGTTTCCCACAATGCCACTGAAATTCGCCTTATACACTACGTCTCGCACACGGAATCACCAGTTTCTTCCCCTTCGGATACTCATACTCACGTGCAATTAAACCCTTTTTCATGGCCCATTCAATCCATAAAAAATGAAAACATTCAGACGCTTACTATGAGCATGAAGAAAAAATAAAATGGCGTCTCACACCAGTTTCACCGCATCATACAGATATATGTCACATGACAGTATGTGATGTCAGAACGCGATCTAGTGCAATTTTCTATGATTTCAAGAGGATAGACAAATAAGTGGGTTGCGTGTTCTGCAGTTTCCCCGTACAGGAGTTTTGGCGATGTTAGTTGGCGTTTGCAGGATGAGATTATTCTGAAGTGTCCCCATGTTGTCCATTTGTAAATGGTAATCCATCATTGTAGCGGCTAGAAATAAAGCAGGCGTACGAAACAGCAAGTCATAATGATGTAATGACATCTAAAAGGAAGTTGGCGTACCTTTGGTAACCGGAATAAATCTGCACTTTGGCCGCCTTTCATTACTACTGGCCTAGTTACAGAGAACCCTTTTATAAATATTATTTAAGGAAACGTGGTATGATCAATTATTCATCACTGTTTAGATAAAAATATAAAAAACAATAAATCAATATAAAGGGTACGTAATACTTACAAAAGGTGATGTAGAGGCAACAGGATTTTTTTAATGGAAGGATCAAAGTAATCATTAATGGAAAGTATTAATAGGATGATGGCTTTTTTTTAAGTTTGATTGAAAATTCTGACGATATTTTGGAAGTTGCTTGCGAAACCTTGGCCGAACTATACGTATATCCCCTGTGCGATTTGTCGTCAAGACGTGGCAACCCTGTCGCGGCAACCTCCTTTCCGGATTACGTCATCGTGCGCTCGCTTCCCGGCCGCCATACTTTTTTAAGGAGTAATTACCTGTTATACTGAGTTTACTACCTATTATACTCTTTTCAGATTTTTTTAACCAAAAAAACTGCTGTCTTTAAGCTTCTGAGCTTTTATGGCTTTTGGAATCATTTCCTCCACTTCCTCTTTGTGACACCGTCTCCACATATACTCTGCGTAGTATGAGTCAAACAGCTTTTCAGCGCCGAGATTACGATGTTCCACGTTCCTCTCATACCTCCTCTCCCTTCTCCCCCCCCTCCCCCTGCCTTCTGCGAGGTACGAGTTCAACAGCTTTTCATCGCCGATATTGCAGGATATTCCCGTCAACTCCCCCGTACCTCCTCTCCCTCCTCTAATCTTTTCTCCCATACCTCCTCGAACCGCTTCCTCCCATAACGCCACTAACCTCTTCCTCCTATACCCCCTATCCATCCCAAACATACTATCAATTCCAATCCGTTACATAAATAAAAACATTTAAACGTTCGCTCATCATACCGCTACAACTCACAAACCACCACAGGCACGAATAGACCCTACGACACTACAATAAAACTACCCCGCGCATGCGTACATTTTTTACACTCCACGAAACTTTGCCTCCGTTTTAAGCAAGTTGTGTTTCTCTCTTGGTTTTAAGAGTATAGCATCAGTTTTGGAGACGAGTTGGCGACAAAACAGGGGATTCAGCTGTAGTTTTAGCCGAAACCTTTATAAGGTCGTCGCGCGCGACACATACCTTAAGATACATTGTTCTACATTAGAAATAGTACGGAAAGGCCGCCTTTAAATATAAATCTAGCACGAGTTGTTGCCATAGCAATTCGCTGTTATTATTATTATTATTTCAGAAAACATGGAGTTAAACAACAGCATGAGGGGCACCACCCATTGGAGGCATTCTTTCCACGTGAAGCACCTTTTACGCGTTAGCTCCGCCCTGATTTCGGTAAAGAAAGGCGTTTCGTATTTTTAATTAAGATTGTTTTGCGTGAATTCTATCGCACAAAAGTTTATCGTTTAATTTATTTCTTGCATAGAGATAATCTATGAATAATTTAAAATAATTAAAGCTTATAAAATAATTTTATAATGGAAATATTAATATTTTTCACAGACAACAACTCATCAAGAGTTTCACATTTTAATGATTTTCTCTAAAACTAAGCATTTTTCTAGAAAAATAGATAGAAACAAAACGATCCAATGGAAAAAATTCTACAAAAAGATGCCATACTTTCTACAATGTTCTAAACAGAAAAGAAGGTAATTGCATGTGAAGTACGTAATTCAGAGAAAAACGAGAGAAAATCATTTAGTGTTAAAGTTGAACTGTAATAGAGCATTGGGAAATCGGGAATACTAGAAAGACTATAGGCACCACCTTATTAGGTAAACTCGATGCAAAGTGGCTTCACTTAACTGCCTTTGCGCCGTCTCCATTCATTTCTTAAATCCATGTCCGCAAGAGACAATATCACTACAGTGGCTAAAAGGGATAGTGTGTCGTTCAGCATAGAAAACGAATAAATATTTTGTTCCAAAATTTCATGACACCGCATGAGGGCGCTACCTCTGCAGAGCACGTTTATTTACCATCACTTTGCATTTCGTAGTGGTACGTTTTATTTGTTTTCTGATTTTATTCCATTCTTCGTCGTATTTTTTTGTACTAAATTTAATTAAAAAGTCTTTTTCAAGACCATTAAATCATTAAGATTTAATTTTCTTTAACTATTCAGAATGAATAGTGAAGGAAAACGCCGAAAACAGAGTCACTGTTTTGTGCCTGGATGCACACTTGGTTATAAATCAAATAAAAACAAATTATCTTTGCTTTTGGTTCCTAAGGATCAAGAAATGCTCACAAAGTGGGGAAAGGCCATATCTAAAGCAGATAAACTATTGGAAAATTATGTATTTATTAAATAGGTTCTATCTATTTTGTTGTTAATTTATACATGTTCAATTTGATACATTACACAATTATTTACCGAGAAATGCATAAAATTAAGATTTTGTAAATAAATACGAATCTAACCAAACTTAGATACGTAATGTTCTTAAATCTATGAATTACAGGTATCTTTTAGTTTTTTTTTGAAAATTTTTGGGATTTATGTAATTTAGTTTAGCTGCTACTCATTTTATAACTTTCATAATGTGCATTACGTTATGCACCATAAAAATGAAATTTTTTTATGACTTATAAATTATAATTCATGACCATTATAAATTATAAATCAAGTAATGAATTATAAATCTCTGAAATTACCTATTTGTATTTATTTCTGTGTGTATAAGTTCATAATTTGTATAATTTAACTTGCATCTGTCTTGTAATACTTAATGTTCATCAGGATTACTGACACAATTTTATCTTTTCCATTGATACGCAGTTAGAATCAAAAGTATGTTAACATGGCAAAAATAGAAAATCAATGTTAAATTTGGTCATCATAAAAACAAAAATTAGAAATTGTAAAATCACAGAATAAATGATATTATGTATTAAAAAAAATATTTATAACAGCGAATCATTTTGAGGAATATGAACGAAAAATTAGCTGTTTTATACAAATATCTCGTCGGTTTAAAGTCAAATGTTTTAAAACATAATTCCTTAATTATTTATATTGTATTGTGATAATGACAGATACATTTATTGGGCAGGTAATATATTTTAGGAAAACTTTTCCCTTGAATTTGTTCTTAACCCTTTGAAGACCGAATTATCAAAAGCCCCCCACCCCACAAAAAATTCCATATTTCGCACTTCCTAGAGAAAAACGTGCTAAAAAGCACAAAAATAATAAAAGTATAAATAATCATAGCCACTATATGTCACGTTGGTCCTGAAAGGGTTTAAATATATATATAAAAGAAATTGAAAGTGGATAATTTTTATTAGTTCTAAATAAACAAACAAACCAAAAAAAAAATTTCATTAATAAAAAAACCTGTTGAAAACGTAACTACTCTAACCTAACTGAAACGAAGTATACCGACGTGCTTCCCTACCGAAGCGCCATCTAGTGGTGTCATGAAATTTTGAACCGATTTACGATCATCGAACGACACACTATCCCTTTTAGCCACTGTAATATTACCTTCCTCAGTGTTAATACAATTGCCAAATGAAAATGTCCACAAAGATACCACACACGCTTTTTTATAATTTTTCATGGAGAATTAATGGCTAATCTTTTTTTCCCACGTTTTTCAGCTTAAATTGGAACTTTTTATCGATAGAATAAAAATCAACACAGGCCGCATTTTAGAGGATTCTACCCAGTATAGAATTTGCTTATTTCTGATTGGGCACAATATTTATTTCGGCCCCGCCTCTTAATGAGTCAATGTTCACTTTTTTCTCATGGTGGCCGACACAAGATTTTACATCGGTTTTCGTGTACATCCAGATTTGCATTAAAAACATGCAACATATAAATCAAACAACAATGTCAATCAATCAACGTTTATTGGCGTAGTGATACCAACGCCGATGGTATGGCGTGATTAGATGGTGAAACGTTCGAAAGAAAATAAATATTTCTGCCTTCGGTGGGACCTGAACCCACGACCTTCCACTTGCCGGGCGGAGGCTCTACCCACTGAGCTACGAAGGACAATATATAATCTCTTTACGAACGTATATATATTGTTGCCAGTTATTTCGCAGAATGGTGTAGTACATAGACTACTATTTAAACCAAATTGCAAAGAGACTGGTATTAAATTGATCGAAATGCCCGTTGCAGCATATGTATTTATTTTATATAAATAAATTAATATTTATATAAAATAAATGCAAGATATACCTTGCAAATTATTTTTCCAGAAAATTTTACCTGTTGTTTCCTGGGGAATGCCAACGAAGTGATTTCGTTTCGTGTAAAAGAAATCACAAATGAACGTTCTGCACAAGTAAGCACATATCGCTGCTTTATTTTCTCCAAACTCTATTGAGTGAATAGTTTAATTTTATTGACTTACTTATTACACAAATATAATCATTAAATAATTTAATATCTTTCTATATTTTCGCAGATTCTCTCTGCAATAAAGTTTTTTTGGCAGATGCATCGAACTTTTCTGCCCACAATTTAATGTACAAATCTAATTATTAAACAATTTAATGCAGGATTTTATTTTATTTTTGATAGAAGATATTATGAAGTTCCGCTAACTCTATCGTAAAATTATTATTTATCATCATTTAAACAGAAAAAAAAAACTCGACTACTAAGATAGAATATTAAAAATTAACGTAAAGCTATGATATCTCGAAATGTTATTCTTGTTATTATCATTAGTGAGAATCAAAATTAGTAATGAAATTTGCAGGTCTACTTATCATTGACAGTTTATGTAACTTTGTTAGACAAAGTTATATCTTGCACGTTTTTAACGCAAATCTGGATGCCACAAACGACGTGCATTCCCGTGTCGGCCATGAGAAATAGGTAAATATTGACTCATTAAGAGGCGGGGTCAAAGTAAATATTGCGACCAATCAGAATGAGCAAATTTTATACCGGGTAGGATCCGCTAAAATGCACACAAGCGCAGAGTCGAACTGGGAAACCACCTTGTAAACCGATGTGCCTTGGTGACCGAGCAAGTTAAGGCACATAGGTTCATATGGTGGGTCCTCAGTTCGACTTCGAGCCAAGGCAGTGTCTCTCACTCTCTTTTTTCTCTCTTCTATACATAAAAGGCTTCAGTTTAAGTTGGAAAATATGGGTGTTAAAAAAATTATTAATCAATTTCCCAAGGATAATTATGAATATCACGCTCCGGTGGCTCTGTGTTGACCATTTGGTGATTGTGTAAACGCTGAGAAGGGTAATAATCTGTAAGACCCTATACACGATAAAAAAGAGCATCGTTTCTGTTCCTTAGTGGCTGTGAAAGTTAAGACCCGGTTCATACGGTGAATCCCGGATCAGGGACATGTCTCTCTCTTTTTTTTCTTCTATGCATAAAAATGTCTAATTTAAGCTTTAAAACGTGGTTGTCCAGAAGATTATCCATCAATTCTACAATTTAAATTTGAAGATAAAGGAGGAGAGCGTGAAGATAAAGCAATGCAATATGAAATTTTGTTATGAAATCGCCAAACGGATTTTAGTTCTTATTTTGAAACCCAACGTTTAGATATTCTTTTTTGCTTTGAAAAATTAATTTATACGACATTTGAAGTATGAGAAATTGCTGCTTAAATACCACAGTCGTTATTATATTTTTGTGCAATTAGAAATTCGTCCATTCCATAAAAGTTATATAACCTGTATGAGCCCATCCTCAGCAGCTTCCATTCTTCTACAAAGGTTCGTAATTCTCCACATTTCGGTCATCCTCTGCGACTGCGCTGCGGTCTCCATTCCCGATATTGTAGGTATATACAAAGGCCCAACTGGAGGCTGCTCTATGGATCTTGCTTCTTCAGTCGTTTTTGTAGCTTCAGAAACTGGAAGCTCTAATAAAGTCAATTGCAAAGAAAATTGCTTAATTATCGGGCCTAAATATTTCTAATAAATGTGAATATATATATATATAGAGAGAGAGAGAGAGAGAGAGTCTCCATATAACGAACTTCCATTTAACAAAGTTTTCTATTTAACGAAATTTTCGGCGGAACCTTGACTTTGAATGGCATTAACATGTAAATTTGTCTCCATATTACGAAAAACAATTTCTATATAACGAAGTTCTTTTTATAAAGAATTTGATTTTTTGTTTTTAATTTACCTTTTACAATTTTTCAGCGGGATGGTTAGGTAGAAGGGGTAGTTGAGGATTTTAAGCAAAAAGACGGAGGTGAGGTAGCCTTCTGTACTGTGGACATATGACCAGTTGTAATAAATAATTCTATTGTTCTAAACTGGGAACTTCGAAGCAGCGGGGATGTATCACTCTGCAGGTGTGGCTAAGCAACACCTGCAGATACGCGTTATATACACCTGCAGATACAATTTTCGCATATACGTGTTGCATTGTTGAAGAAAATGTTACAGATGACGTGTTCCGATATTTACAAAAGTGTGAGAATTTCTATAAATAAAACGTTTTTTATAAGAAACCTGTACAAAGCAAAATTAGTGATTATTTCTCTGTTTCAAATATGTTGTATGAGGATCATACAGATATAAAGTAATCCTCAGTCTTTACTTTTGTTATTAATTTGTGCGTACTTGTATACAAAAAATATTTAAATTCGTAAGAAAAGAAGAGTCTACTGAACTTAGTTTTTACTGTCCAAATTTAGCTTTTTTCATTTTATCGAAATTAAGTTTCATCATTTATGTTAATTTCTATTTAACGAATTTTCCTTATAACGAAGTTTTTCAGAGGAACGATGGCACTTCGTTAAATAGAGACTCGACTGCATATATATATATATCATCATCATCATCATCATCATCATCATCATATTCAACCATTATCTATCCACTGCTGGATGAAGGTCTCTCCAAATGCTTTCCACACAAGTCTATCCTGAGCAATTCGCTTCCACGTCACCCCAACCTGTTTTCTTATTTCATCCACCCATCTAGTTTGAGGACGTTTTCTAGGTCTTCGGTGGTCTCTTGGAATCCAGTTCAGAATTTCTGTTGTCCATCGTTGATCAGTTCTTCTTGCAATATGCCCAGCCCATCGCCATTTCAGCCCTTTTACTTTAACAATGATGTCCTCTACTCTAGTTTGCTCTCTCACCCAAGTGTTTCTTTTTCGATCTCTCCTAGTTATTCCAAGCATGCACCTCTCCATGCTCCTTTGCGTTGTCTGTAACTTTCGTATTGCTCCAACTGTTAGACTCCATGTCTCTGATCCATAAGAGAGGACTGGCAATACACACTGGTTGAAGACCTTTCTTTTTAGACACAAAGGCAATTTCCCCTTCAGGATAAAACTGTTTCTTCCAAATGCACTCCAGCCAAGTTTAATACGTCTGTTGAGTTCTTTCATAATGTTGCCATCCATTGAAATCAGCTGGCCAAGGTAAATATATGAATCAGCAATTTCTAGCTCAATGTTGTCAACTTGTATTTTTGTTTCCTCTACGAAATTATTGAACATGATCTTAGTTTTTTGTAGGTTCATCTTGAGTCCAACTTCTTTACTTCTAGTTGAGAGCTCCTGTACCATGTCTTGGAGTTCTAATGGGTTCGTTGAAAAAATAACAATGTCATCAGCAAACCGCAAATGATTTAAATATTCACCATTTATTTTTATTCCCTTGTTATTCCAATTTATCTGCTGAAAAATCATCTGTAAAGCTGAAGTAAAAAGTTTTGGAGAAATGGTATCTCCCTGCCTCACACCTTTACCAATTTTGATAGTTTTGGTATCTTTATGTAACCGAAATTTTGCACTTGCATTTTTATACACACGTTTCACCATGTCAATGTACACATCCTCAATGTCTGTTGATCTTAAAGAGTTGATGACTGCTGATGTTTTAATAGAGTCAAAGGCCTTCTCATAGTCAATAAATGCCACACACAATGGAAGTTCATATTCATGTGTTCTTTCAATTAATTCTCTTAATACTTGAATATGGTCCACTGTACTGAATCCACTTCGAAATCCAGCTTGTTCTCTTGGTTGAGCTGCATCTAATTTTTTCTGCAGGCGATGTGTTAGCACTTTTGTGAAGATTTTATAAATAGCAGGTAACAAGCTAATTGGTCGGTAATTTTTCAAATCCTCTTTATCACCTTTTTTATGCAAAAGAATTACTGTTGCAGAATCCCATTGGTTTGGTATGTTACCGCTGTTAAGACATTTGGTAAAGAATTTTGCAAGTATGTCTTCTACATATTCTCCAGCTTCTTTTAGGATATCTAATGTAATACCATCATCACCAGGGGCTCTTCCTTTCTTCATACTTTTTATTGCAAATGAAACTTCTTCTTTTAAGATTTTAGGAGCTGTTCCTTCGACTATTTCAATGTCTTCGTTTAATCCACTGTTACTTTCGTATAGATTTTTGTAGAATTCTTCAACTCTTCTAAGTATTTCTTCCCTATTTCTTGTTACGGTGCCATCCTCTCCTTTTAATGCAATGATGTGTTTCTTCCCAACAGATAAACTTCCTTTAACAACCCTAAGGCTCTTGTTATTTTCAATGGCTTTCCTTACTAGCTCACAGTTGAATTTTCTTATGTCTTCTTTCATGCTTTTGCGCAGAGTTTTACAAAGTTCTATGTACTCAATCCTGGAACTGGTATTTTGATTGTCCACCTTCATATCTCTTCGCCTTTTCATGAGCTGTTTCGTCTTCTCAGATAATTTGCTATTGTGCTTTTTACAGGTTACACCACCAATTTCCCCAGCAGTTTCAACTATTGTCTTAACAATGTTTTCATTTGCTTCTGAGATATCACTTTCATCAATAAGTCCTTCCAGTGCAGAAAAGCGATTTTTTAATTCCAACTTGAATGCCTCGGTATTTTCTTTTAATTTCTTTAAATCCACCCTCTTACTTACTTGTTTCCTAATGAGCTTCTGTCGTTCTAATTTAGTATTTAAGTGCACTTTACATCTCACCATTCGATGATCACTTCCAGTATTAAATCTGTTCAGTACACTGCAATCTTCAATAATTGATTTCTTGTTTGCCAGGATATAGTCAATTTCACTAGTTCCCCCATTTGGGTGTTTCCATGTCCATTTTCTTTGCGGTTTCTTCTTAAAAAATGAATTCATGATGCTAAGATTTTCAGCTTCTGCAAATTCGATGAGTTGATCGCCACGTTCATTCCTTTCCCCATATCCGTATTTACCAACCGATGTCTCTCCTTGTTCCTGTTGTCCAATTCTTGCATTGAAATCCCCCATGATGAGCTTGATATGTTGTTTCCCTTTGGTGTGTAACTCTTTGATTTCTTCATAAAATTCTTCAACCTCTTCGTCGGTATGGCTTGATGTTGGTGCATATACCTGTACTATCTGAAGTTGGTATCGCTGGGTTAGTTGAACAACGAGCCTCGCTGCTCGATCTGATGTACTTTCAACTTCCAGAAGACAGTCTTTAATTCTTTTGTTGATTAAGAAGCCAACACCACTTGTTCTTCCAGTTTCCGTTCCTCTATAATAAAACAAATGTCCACTTTTAAGTTCCACCAACTCTTCACCTTTTCTTCTAACTTCACTGAGTCCTACAATGTCCCATTTGATCTTGTCAAGTTCTTCTTCCAATTCTTGAAGTTTTGCTTCAGAAGCAAGGGATCGTCCATTATACGTAGCCAAGGTCAATAACAAACGGCAGCCTGGGCCATTCCAGTGATTCTTAGCACCTGGAGACTAGGGGCCATGGTTTCTGGTGTATTAGCATATTGGAGGAATTAGCCATAATTTCACCACGCTGGCTAGACGGGTTGGTGAATTAGCCCTCCCCTTCCGCCTTTCTATCCGTGCAGCAAATATTAATTTGCCTCATAAATAGAAAGCCCAGCCTGCACCACTTGAAGGCGGGGTAGGACACTAGGTTACTGGCCTGGCCGGTTCCACACATCGTCACATACGTTCAGCGTGTGGGTCTCCTTCCAGTTAGATACCAGCAACCCTTTTGCAGGCCATATATATATA
>QLNU02015003.1:38518036-38530795 GCA_006491805.2 Dysdera silvatica | reverse complement strand
AAGCAATAGTAATGATAAATAATAGTAATAATAAGCAATAGTAATGATAAATAATAGTAATAATAAGCAATAGTAATGATAAATAATAGTAATAATAAGCAATAGTAATAAGTAATAGTAAAAATAAGTTTTACATAAATAAGAGTCAGAAATCACATGACTTGACGCGTTACGTTAGAAACATCATTAATCGTAAAATATTAAAATAAAATAGATATTTTAGATTTTGTAATTATTAACGTGAATCACTGTGAAAAAAATAAGTTTGAAAAATAACACACAACTGACACAGTTAAATTTTTAATTAATAAGTTGTTGACAATTGTTTCGGCGGAGAGAAAAACGTCCGCCATTCTCGAAACCCGATGTCGTTGTTTTGGGAATGGCGGACATTTTTCTCTCCGCCGAAACAATTGCCAACCACTGTTTAATTAAAAATTTAGCTGTGTTAGTTGTGTGTTATGTTTCTAACTTATTTCATACTTTGTCTAAAAAATCTAGGCATTCTATATACTGCCTGGAGAAAGTATGTAAGACATTAAAATAAAATAGACATTTCATACTTTGTCTAAAACGTGTAGTCAAGCACATTTTATGTACATTTATACATTACAGTATATGTAAAATTGCGTTGTAAGTGAAATTGGGAGATGTGGGGGAGGGGACTAGGAGCGCTATAGGACCATCGAACTCCACATCTATGCTATACAGGGTTCCTAGGAAAGACCGGATGCGGCCAATAACTTTTAAACAAAGGCAGATCTTGCAACGGAAGTTAGGTATAGTAAAATTGACTATGCACTTTATCAAACAAGATAAACGGTAGGGCCCTGGCGTATGAATTGAGGAAGTTAAAAATTTTATTTCGAAAAATAATGAAGACAGGAAAATATTTTCAATTAGAAAGTTGTAGAGCGTCTTTCAGTTAGTAAGGAAAGATATATGGCTCACATACAATATGTACACGTACTGCCACAAAGTGAGGTGTTCCGGAAGTTTCAATGCATAGCTTTCAGTTAATGCTTTTTAGAGCTTTAGAGGTTGAGAAAAAGTTTTTATTGAAAAGCAACCATAGTTTCTTTCCAATAAAAACTTCAACTCGACTTTTAAAACAGCACAAAGCATTAAGTGAAATTGATGCATTGAAACATTCGGAACACCTTACTTTGTGGCAGTACGTGTACATAGTGCATGTAAGCCGTATGTTTTGCTTACTAACTGTAGGATGCTCTACAAATTTCTAATTGAAAATATTTCCTCATCTTCATTATTTTTCGAAACAACTTTTTTAACGTCCTCAATTCGCCACCAGGGGCGCTGCTGTCTATCATGTCTGATAGTGCATAGTCATTTTACTATACCAATACCTAACTTTTGTTGCAATATCTGTCTTGGTTCAAAAGTTATTGGCCGCATCCGGTCTTTCCTAGGAACCCTGTATGTAGGTTTTTTAAATTAAAAGCTCCCATTTAGAAGGCTGTACAGGGCAAAACAGTGGACGAATGTAAGCGAAATTTAGCTCACGGATGTTTCACGACATACGATCTCGAGTTATGCCAAAAAGGCAGTTAATATACGTTTCACGGTTACGGTTATAGTTACCGAATTTCAAAATTTTCAAATGGCAACACCCGAATTTTTTAACGGCATAATGATAGGCACCATCAAAAATCGCAAAATCGCAAATACAGTTAAAATTTTGTTTTTAGACTTAAACCTGACAAGATTTTATAACATTGCGTAAAAGATAAATTGAGAGAAGGAAGAAGTACCTTTAAACTGAAACGTGTTTCAAAAACTTTGAAAAACTGCTGTAATTGAGTAAATCTTTCGGAATTAGCGACGTTGTTGTTTGTCAGTATGCACTACAGATGAACGAAACGTAAAAAAAGCAGGTGTCATAGTTCGAGGCAGAGAACTGTTGACGAATGTAGAGTATACACATTAATTTCGTATATAAAACACTCATTACTTACAATATTCGTCATTATGGCAGTATGTTAGAACAGGTCTCATCAACAGCGCCACAACTGTTCAATGTATCCTCTATTTTGGCCGATAATGGCTACCATTTGAAGAGCAGTGTTTTTTCCACAGACGAGTGTAACATTTCGACTGGAATTCCTATCATATAACGTCGAGTATTTGATAGTCGACATCAGGTATTAAACTGGATCATACAATGGATGCTTACGGTTTTTAAATATTTGAGATTTGATACTGCAAAATGATATCGTCGTGGGATATGTACAAGATATGAGTGTAACAAAGCCAAGTTATGTTATAGATTTTATGTATATGATATGGATATGTATTTATGATGATTGGAGATATATTTGAGATTCCAGTATCGAAGCTTCACCTTTGGTGCAAAATGTTCGTAATATCTAAGTCCTTGTTCAGAAGTTGTTCTGCAGCATTCGTTACAGATAAACATTCTACGTGAAAACAAGCGCATTCTAAAAAGAAATAACAGCAATTCAATAATCAACTAAACGTTTAATAGCAATACAGAAGTATAGCAATGCGAGAGAGAGATACATAGAGATACATAGAGAAATTATAGAGAGAGATATATTGTGCGTTCGCGCAGACCTGACGCCTGATAACCGTTAGCAGACAGGTTAGTCCATTGCAGCTTAGGGAAGGGCATCTTGCCGAAACTGGTTTTTCATGTGGGAAAAACCAGTTCCTCCAAGACGGCCTTCCCTAAACTGCAATGGACTAACCCGTGTGCTAACGGTATCATGCACCAACCGAGGGCAAATGGACAGTATATAGAGAGATCATAGAGAGAGAGACAAAGAGAGAGAGACAAAGAGAGAGAGAGAGAACGTATTCTCCTCAACTTCCCTCTCTTTAAACTTACCGAAACTAAGTAAGCTTTTTCCTGAAGGCGAAGGCAAATTAATAATAAATTAAGCGTTATTTGTACGACCTTTTGACACAGCCTTCGATAATACGAGTACACTAGTTGATACACAAGACGAGGACTGATTGCAACCTGAGAATTCAAATTGCAATTACATATATTGCTGCCAAATATAAAAAGTGAAATAACAATTCTGTACAATAATTTCAAAACACCAAATAAAGGAAAACAATTTGGATTGTTGCCAATTTTGAAAACTATAATTGTAAAATCATTGTCGACAGACTGTCTCAGTGGCAACAGGAAGCCCGTAAAATGAAGAGCTCGCTAAGCTGAAAATTATATCTTTGCCATTTGCCGTATCCAACAAAGAAAATATAATTGAAGAGAATGGCATCCAAATATATGAACAGATGTGGAAATTAATTTCGATTGACATCTCATTAGCAAATACACGTTTGTATTGAACGATTAGTCTTTAAAAAATTTTGTTCTCGTCTGAAGATTGAACGAGTGCGAGTGAGTGAAACCAAGGCCACGCCAATAATAATAATAAAAAAGAAATCGAATCATAAATTTAAATTTCTAAGTTCTTATTACTTCATTCACAGAAAATAATAAAACCAAGTTTCTTTTTCCAATACTGATTCTGTAAATAAGAATTAAGATTTTTTAATTAAAGCATTCGTTTAATCATTTCGTGTTCAAAGATAGTTTTCAGGATCGTCTGGATATGACTTCGCGTTTGTTTGTGCTTCATGGCGCACAGATACAAGGTTTATCTTGCGTTGGAACCTAGTTTACCGAAGAACCCGAACTCCTACTGCCAAAGGAAACAAACCCCGGATAAAGATGGGCAGAAAATCGGCAAGCTTTCTACGATATCATTGGTAATCCAACCTGTGTTAATAGCATGATAGACGAATGTCTCATTCCTATGTCACTGGTTAATAGCATAACAAACGGATGTCTTATTGCTATGCCACGGGTTAATAGCATGATAGACGAATGCCTCATTGCTATGCCACCGGTTAATAGCATGACAGACGAACGTCTCATTGCTATGCCACGGGTTAATAGCATGATAGACGAATGTTTCATTGCTATGTCACGGGTTAATAGCATGATAGACGAATGCCTCATTGCTGTGCCATCGTAGGGTAGTGGACCTACATTTTCCGAAGAATCCGAACCACTTAAGGCCTAGGGAATCAACCTTGGATTTCAGTAAGCAGTTAGTATGTACAGTGGCGTAGCTAGATATTTTGCCACCCTGGGCAAGCGACTGTCATTGCCGTCATTGTTTTTTAAAGGCTAATTGCCGCCCTCCGAATTGTGGCGCTCGGGGCGACCGCCCCCTTGCCCTCCCCTAGCTACCCTACTGAGTATGTAAACTTTTTGTTTCCGTTTGGGAATTGGAGCGCGGATTAATGAAACGCTAAATAAATGCGTTATTTCTGGACTACGGCAGGGCCTAGTGGTTACGTAAGTTCTTAAACAAGATACATTTGGAAATAATTTCGTTATAAGCTGAGTTTGAGATTGTAATCATCAGCGGTAAACCGAGTGTCTTCATTCATGAGAATAAACATGTTAATCTATTACCGGAATCGAACCCGTGACTCAGTGTAAGAGGTTATGATTTATTTCATTTTCTTTACTCCAGCAGCTGAGTTTTTGGACTTTAAAGGGTAGGATGTAACCATTTTTGTAGAGCTCAGAAAAAGTGACTATAAATATTAAACTTTGAACGTTAAGATCAGAACTTTTGCTGGGACTTTTAGTTCGGCTATAGTATACGTGAAAACAATATAAAAAGGATATCAATAACATGCTAAAGAATAACTATAATAATAAATGCTAAATAATAATAATTAACCATAAGGATGGCAAATAAAATATAACTGCTATCGAAATAAGAGCTGTAATGAAGATCAAATAATAGCAGTTGACAAATCAAGAGGATAGAAAGGTTTAGGGAGGAGGATTAGTAAGAATGATTATTTGCAATAAAACATAAATATGCGACAAATTTAATGTATATGGCAATAATGTAAAAGAAAATTAATACGGTTTTCGTACCCATTTACCTTAGTATATCTTATACACCTTATGTATATTAGGGGTTCCGAAATCTTTATGGAAACATTGAGCATTGCGCTGCAAACTCAAACGACTCAGATTACTATAAGAAGTGTAACACAAAGGAAGACTAGCGACATCAAAGCAACATTTATCGAACGCACAGCTAATGCAATAAGGATGACAAGATTACAAGTGCAACTTGATTAGACTTGTGTAATTCAAATTACACATTTTCATGTTTTTCCACGGCCTACCTGTCTTAATTTCGGGATATGATCTAAAGCGTTATTCCCGGTGTTGCATATTTAATGACCAAAAGCGAATTTACACACTAAACTATTTATAGTTTATGATGCTGGATTTTTGAAAACGAGTAAACTTTATGTTTCACAACCCTCGTTAAAGTTATTGAACTTTGTGGCCCCCAGCCCATGACGTCTATTTGTACATTGTAAACAACTGTGTGGAAGTAGGCCAAGGAGTGTAACCAATAGTAACTCTAGAATTGAAAAGTTCAACTGGCTAAACTAAACCAGTGCCCCAATACATTACACAGATTGAATGACGGCGGTATGAATGATGTCGATAGAGTTTACTCTATAACCTTCTTCGTTAAGATTTCATGAATTACATTAAATGTCTGGTGCAACGACATTATCTATGAAAATTTTCATGGTCGGATACATTTTTTATTCCTGACATCATCAGTTAAACGGCTACCAACAATTAACTGGATATCTTATTGAAAAGCTAGTATCAACCTTTATGGGAAAAAATACCACTTTTATTGAAAAGAAGTACAAATTTTATTGAAAAGAAGTATAAATTGTATTGAAAAGAAGTATAAATTTTATTGAAAAGAAGTGTAAACCTTTATTGAAAAGATGGTATGCACTTTCATTGAAAAGACAGTATAAACTTCCATTGAAAATAATACACTCTTGTTGAAAAGACAGCATAAAGTTTCATTGAAAAGAATACACCTTTATTGAAAAGATAGTATCAACTTTTATTGAAAAGTTACGAATTTTAAGCTCTATGCAGCTTTCTCAGCCCCCCCCCCTTTAATTAGTGTCTAGTTACGAGCCTGCTTTTGATATCCCATCTTCCTTGGTTTTCAAATTTCAAAAGAAATACAGGATCAACGTTTCATTAAATTTTGGCTTAACAAGCATAAAAATTTTTTTTGAAAAAGTTGAATTTGAAAAATTTTCTGTCGTTGTTCGTCGCTGGGAGAAAAGCCATAATTTAAAATTTTTAAAAACCTTCCATTATTTGTTGAGCTGGATCACTATGAAGTTACATTCTGGAAGCTTTCTGTATATATACGTAGTTAAGCAACCTCGTTAATGATCATAAATCTACGCCCTCTTACAGTATTGTCTGGAAGTCCTTATTAAACTCCATTCACTAGTTGTGTTCCATCTCCTTTTCAACTTTCCCCCTCCATTTTTTGTCTTCCAATATTTTTCAGCGATAAGATTGGCTGATTCCAGACAAAGAACAATACCCGAAATGGCAACACTTTGTATTCACTTGGAGTTCCCTTTAGTCAATTCCTGTCAAAGGATAGCGATGTCTACTCGAAACGAGTCGATTCGTCCTTCTCAATCTAGAACTATACTCGACCAGGCTGATACTAATATTTAATCCTATTATTTGTTTCTTCTTTCCCTTTTCTTTTCCTGGATACATTTAGTTAACACTACACACTGGAGAAAACACTATTTTAACTAGAAACCTAGCTAACCTTTTATTATTTTCACTTTAATAAATTCGCATATAGCTTACTTGTATAACATATATCTTAGGCGTTAGAGATTAATCTTATTTTAATCACCAAAAAAGCAAAAAAGCAAATAATAATAATACCAAAATGATATTGAAAAAAAATCGAAAAACAACTGTTGTGTTTCCACTAACGAACTGCAATTCAAAAAAACACTATTTATCGTAAAACGTTCATTTTTTCACGTACCTCATGCTTCTTTAAATTCTTCTTTCAGTTTTCAATAAGTATTCAACACTCGGCCATACTGACTTTGCAATCGTCCCGATAGCACGAATTTGGGCTCATTCAGGATCGTCAGTCTTTACGCGTTGCCGTTCGTAGTTTCTGTCCAGAAACCTCCATGGTCCTGTCAATGTCCTCGTTCTCGTCGCTGACATCGCTGTCTTCTTCGTCGGTTTCTGGTTCACTTGTCCATGGTTTTAGTTAACTAAGATGAGCTGTAGTCAAAAAGAAATGTCGTTTCACCTTTTCTTCTAATTGTGCCACTCGATAAGTATCATTAGGCTTTACGCTGGTGATAATTAAGGGTCCTCGATACTTGGGTTGAGTCTTTTTTGGTTGTCCTATAGGTCTAGGTGCTCTCTTCATCACTACAATCTCTCCTTGTTCAAATACTAGTGTTCCCCACCTTTTTTTTATCGAAGTCACATTTCATTTTTCTTTGGCCTTCCTCTATAATTTCTCTCTCTCTTCTTATAATCTATCTGGATTGGTCCATACGTCAGCATCCTCGCAGCCATTTTCCTTAAAAGTCCATCGTTGTAACGTAGTGAATAACCATGTAGCATTTGGAATGGTGTCTTGTTAGCCTTTTAATTCAAGAAATTATTTAAGTTTCTCTCAACATGTTAAATATTACTATCCCAATTACTATGGATAATCGGTCATTCCTTTTGTAATGGTAGATAAAATTGTTCGGTTTATTCGTTCTACCATTCCATTTGCAGGCGGGTGCTTATTTGAGTTCAGTGTATGATGAATTTCGTTGTTGGCGCAATATTCCCGAAACTGATGAGAGATGTAACAAGTTTCTCTGTCGCTGATAATCCTTTCTGGTAACCCGTAACTATTTACAAAATTTTTCAAGGCTTTCATTACGTGTGAGGTTCATGTGCCTTTAACAGGAATCCGTTGGAAAAAGCTCGAGAAATTGTCGATGATTTTCATGACCATTTGTTTATGTCGCGGCACTTTTTATGTGATAATGAAATTATTAAGTGGTAAACAAATATTAAAAACTGAAACATTTAGATTAAATATGTAGTTTGGTCGTGATGATCTAGTAGTCTACTATTTACGCAGATAGGACAATCAAACTTAAGTTTTATGAGTTGTACTGTTTTTTGTTTTGCAAAACCTCAAATATCTACATCAAGAAATAAGTATGTGTGGTTGAATAAAATCAATATGCAGAACTATTGACATATAAAATAATTGCATAAGAAATTGTTCAACATGAAAACGATATTTATTTACAATTTAATAGATATTATAATCAGTATTGTATATATATATATATAATGAAGTACATAATTATAACTAAACCCAATACCTTGGTGATTCCGCTCCGTGTTTTCGCACTTCCTTTAACGTGTAAGGTCTCTGTGTAATTGTTTGAAGATTCCTTTACTTCCAGTGTACATTCACATTCTAGACCCGTCAATTTTCTTATCTCGTAACTGTTTGTGTAATCGGGATACAAGTATACCCGTGTATACAAACAATGAATACTGTCAGTAATTATGCAATTGGAACTCATTGAAACTGGGTGATATCGAGAAACTTCTGAGTATTGTAAACTTTGTTGACATTTCAATATTTGATTTGCCAAAAGTTCATTTTGTGTACATGAACTTTCTGTTTCACCTACGTTCGCAAGATAGTCAATACTACTATGACGTTACTTAGAGCTAGTCTCTTTGTATTTTCTCTTCCTTCCACTTTCTCTTTGAAATATTCTTTCAAATGGTGAAGTTCTCCTTTGGTTTTATTCTCGACTACATCACCTACTATAAATGAAGCTCGAATCGATGCTTTTATTATACGAAATATTTGTTTCGCTGTGAGAAGTATTCCTGTTATAATTTAATTAATCATAATTATTAGGCTTTTTAAGTAAAATGCTGTTATGCTCGTAACTAAAATTCCCACTGAATACATTGATATTCGTATTGCAAGTGGGTAACACTTTAATCGCGATGCGAAACTCCAGCATAAGAAACAGTTCGTAAACCGGCAGAATTTTTCGGCTTCCGTAACCTTGAAATTTCCTTGAAGTAATCGTCCTTCAGTGGAAATGAAGATACAATGTAATGTTCCTTAATTTTGTAATAAATGATTTGGAATTGTAATTTGTAATTTCTTCTTACTAAATGTAAATATGACTTCTCTGCCATCAAAACGTAGAATTAAACATCCTTGACACGATGCCTTGAATGGTGGAATACAAATATCGTATAATTATTTTATCTTCCTTAAAAGTTCTGGTCTTTTCTAAATCTGCGATTTCGGCAATCTCTTCCGTTCCTTTTTCTGTATTCTCAGTATTTATTTCATTTTTTGTATCGTTTGATAGTGTTTTTTTGCTTCCACTTCTTCTTCTCCCTTTTGATTTCTAACGTTGAATAACAATTACTTGGTATGTCTTTCCTTTAGGTTCGGCAGGTTTGCTAAACATACATGACAGTTCATCATTTTTAAATGGGTATATTTGTCTTTGTCTATTCGAACTGTCTACTGAGGTGTTGATTTCTTCATCGTACATATATATTCTGGTTTTCGTAAACAACTTTTATCCTCTTTACTGTGGTTCTGCTGCTGCTGTGTTAATTGAGATTCGCGTATGCAATACCAAGTATTGTTGTCCTGTGGATGTGCATATTGTGGTGTTTGAATGTCCTTTAGGATTCAAAATGTCGTCGATGTGGATGCTATCCACTGAAAGTAATTGCATTTCCTTGGTTAACGTTTTTGTGACAACTTCTGTAAGACATTTTCTGCAGTTTCGAAAACGGCATGCGTTGTCTGGGAAATCATCTATCTGTTTGACAATATGTCCAGCCAAATTCGTACATTTTATGTGGTCTCCGTCCAAATTGTATATCTCGACGCGTTTCTGTGTCGCTGCACTGCAATGCGTATATATATGTGTATATATAGCAATCATCATAAGCATAGATATCACCTATGTGGAGAAAGCATATTTTCAAAAAGCAGCCTCTTATTTTTAAAATTAATGTTTAAATAATAGGATTATTATAATTGTAATTATATTCGTAAATATATACGTTGCTTGTATTTCTTTTGCAACAAAATATAATAATCCTCTCGACTTTCAATTATTATTATTAGTAATTATCACTACCATTAAAATTTCTGATAATATTTATTTCAATCTTTTCCTTTTTTATTTAAAACTTTGCATTTGTGTTGTTATATTATTTCTTTCTTATTGTATTTCTAATATAAATACGTGTTCACCGTATTTTATAATATACCAATTCATTTATTTTTCTTCCATCATCCCTTTTTCATTCGATATATTAGTTACCCAATTTTTCTTTAAAATGACTTCTGTCAGTTTTGGTTTCTGTTGATGCGAAGCGTGATTTGGAGGACGCGCTTTCCGCCATGGAAAAAAAATATATATACTGTCTTTTTTTTATGCGTCAAGTTGTGTACCTTTGTTAAGAAACTGATTTTCTCGCCTCTCAAACTTTTTATCACTTTCCCCTTTTGCATTATCTAATCATTGTTACTTTCACTAAATTTTATTACCGTCTAAATGCAGGTGTGTCAAACCTTTTTTCTTCCCTTTATTCTTTGCCTTCCTTCTTGTACTTCCCGTTTTTGCTACATGAAGTTTGGATAACTTTAGAAAGAGTGTAGTGGAAGTTGTGTCAACCCCTTTTCAGCTATCTATCATCTCCGTTCATTTTTGGTTATTCGTGATAATATACAATTGTTAATCCATGTGGTCGTGTTCGGGCTTTGCCTTCCCACTTTTTCCGAAGAAGCTTTGTATTATTTGGTAAATTCTTCCCTGTTGAATACTTCACTTTGCGTTGGTCAATTTTAGTGTAAAAATTTACGTTACTTTGACCTAAACTTCACTTCCCCATGGGACAGTTGAAAAATTTTTCAACTCTTCGGAAAAATGCATGAATTTGCGATTTCGTTTTCGACAATTCTGTGTTATGGTCAAATCACCGCTTATTTTGGCCACATTTGCACTGGAAATTTCGTTTACTAGAGACGTTAAGACTCTTTTTGTCGCCTAGTTTTTCTACTGAAATGCCAATTAAATTATAATTGTTTATTTTTGCGTTTACTCCACCTTATCACTGTGTTTATGTGTTCAATATTTTATTAAATTTGGATTAATCAAGTGTGATGGTGTTTGTTATTGCATTGGATTATGCCTTTGTCGTGATTAAATTCATTGTGGTAAGTCATTTTCTATATTATTAATCCGTAAGTGTTGTATATTTTATAATATTTTGATGATAATTTTCTCGTTATTTATTGCGTCAAAATAAAATTCCTTTTTCGTAAAGTTTGCTGAAATAAGGTATGTTATTTTAATATTTCGTTACACTTATTTTATAGATTTATCTTATATATACTCGTATATAAAAAATTCATTAAGCTGAGCTTTCATTCAACAATTTGTTTAATTAGTTATCTATCTATAGAAATGATAAAATCATTTAGTTTATCCTCATTGATCAAAGTCAAAAGATTCAAATAATTCAATCGAACAAATAAAATTCACGGATACATTCACTAAACACGTTGATAAGTACACGACTTTCTTAATTAAGCTTAACCTGAGTGGATTTCTATTACAAAATTCGCTAATCCGTATCATCGTTTTCTGTTTACACTTGTATATGGTTCAGCCGACATGCAATAATTTTAATCTGTGATAATGCTATTTAATATAAAATGCAATAATTACAACAACAATAGTTATTTAAAATTCCTGACATTGCACCGTGATATTATTGTTCTTAAAAACTATTTCATCGTTAGGTTGTAATCTGGCTTCATGTGAGAGGCTGTGACATACTCGCAATGGTCCTCAACATTCACGTACGTCTACGGTTTTGGGAACCCCTTCGAGATTGGATATATACAGGGTTTGTCCCAGAAGTTCCCGGAATGATTTTTTGTAGTTGGCAACGCTGGCTGACGGGGCGGAGCTTCGGGCGGAGAAGTTGGTGGGGGATCTGAGCTTGGAAACGAGACCGGTATCAGTCGCCTGCGGGCAGTTGTTGAGGCAGGGTCACGCTCCGCGCAGAGGTATCTACTGCACCCTCGTCGATCAAAAAATGGACCAGCTTTTGGAGCAGCGTTATACAATCAAATTTTGTGTGAAACTGGGTAAAAACGGGGCGGAGATGCTCGAAATGCTTCGGAAAGCCTACGGTGACGGGGCGATGAAAAAAAAGCCAAACTTTCATATGGCACACGCGGTTCCGGGAAGGTCGGGAGTCAGTCAACGACGACGACCGCTCTGGACGCCCGTCGACATCACAAACGGACGACTCGGTGCAAAAAGTGAGTCAAGTTTTGGACAATGACCGACGATTAAGTGTTCGGGTGATTGCAGAGGAGTGTGGAATACCCAAAACAATCGTTCATCGCATTTTAACGGAGGATCTTCAAATGATGAAAGTCTGCTCGAAAATGGTGCCAAAAGTCCTGACGAGTGAGATGAAGGAGCAGCGTTTGTTGAAGTGCCAGGAATTGCATGAACGCTACGAAACGGACCCAGAATTTTTGGACAGAGTGATCACAGGGGACGAGACGTGGATTTTTCAGTACGATCCAGAATCAAAGCACCAGAGCATCGAGTGGCACATCAAGGAGTCTCCTCGTCCAAAAAAAGCAAGGATGAGCAAATCGCGAATCAAGGCAATGCTCATTGTGTTTTTTTACAGAAAAGGTGTAGTTCACAGTGAATTCGTGCCACAAGGACAAACAGTCAACAAGGAATTTTACTGTG
>QLNU02015003.1:38483684-38517936 GCA_006491805.2 Dysdera silvatica | reverse complement strand
CTGCTTTCATCTCCTGGACAGAGATTATAAATTTTATTTAGCATTTGAAAACTCTAACTGTAGAGACTATATCACCGAGAAATTTTTTGTAAACGGTCTTAAGTAAGTACGCTTTTTAAATTAGGTTAATGAATTAGGTTTAATTTTTTTAAATTAGGTTTATGATAACCAACAGGGACTTGCCAACGTTTTGGAGAGTGGGGGGAGGAGCGAGAGATCTTTTATGACGACAAACTGGTAGAGCAATCTATTGGCACAAACCCCAACAGTTATTATAAAATGTTAATTAGATATGTTAATTAGCTAATTATATTTAATTAAAATTATTTAGTTAAAATAAGATAAATCACAAAACAACAACCATTTGAACGATTTACAATTTTACTGATTTCGCAGAGCACCAAGCTTTAAAATCAATGGTTTCACAAAGACTGAAATAAAAAGTGCAGGTAAAGTATTTTTTTTCCACAATAGATACGCCAGGGGGCAATGTCAAATAGTATTATTGACGGTATGGTGCTGACATTTATTGACAGAAAACGAAATTAAAATCTAAGTTTCTTTCAGCTTTGCTACATTAGTGGAAATGTTTAATGATATTTTTGAAATTAAAATTTTAATAGTATTTCTCGTGTCCATAGTAGTGTCGGGGGCGGAATATAACTTTCACCTCACTCCTATGAGACTGAGGGGCGAAAAACTCCCTACCCCTATTGCCATGTACCTGATAATCAAGATACCAAATTCTAAGCATAGTCTTCATCCTATAGCAAATTCCGACTAGTCATGACGTAAAATAGGAAACGTTAAGATACTGGCTGATCCAGCAGCAGAGGGGGCGGAGGGCGTCTTGCCCCCGTCAGGGTTAAATAGGAAAAAATAAAGACGATGAAGAATATTTTATGTGTTGTTTGTTACGACTGTAATAAATAAAAGTCTTACACCAAAGTCGAAGTTTTGGAGAAATGTGATCTAGGCGTTTTCTACAAATTTACAAGTTACTCGCCTTTTTAATACGTTTTCAGTAAGTTTTGCTTCAGCAGAACGTAGTTTTTTTATCCTTGAAGCGCCGTCAAACTTGACTGAAACGTGGATGACAGAAGGAGCTTTTAATACACAGAGACGTTCATACTGATGTAAAATAAAATTGATTGACAGATTTTCAAAAAAAAAAAAAAAAAAGATGGCTCGACTTTGCACTATAAACTTCAAGTTTTTTAAAAAGTCGCTTATTATAAAAATAGTAAAATAATTACGACGTTTTTGTAGTTTAAATTTAAACTTGTTCTATTAATTACATTGTAAATTATCGTTTTTGGTTATTGTATACAGGGTTTGTCCCAGAAGTTCCCGGAATGACTTTTTGTAGTTGGCAACGCTGGCTGACGGGGCGGAGAAGTTGGTGGGGGATCTGAGCTTGGAAACGAGACCGGTATCAGTCGCCTGCGGGCAGTTGTTGAGGCAGGGTCACGCTCCGCGCAGAGGTATCTACTGCACCCTCGTCGATCAAAAAATGGACCAGTTTTTGGAGCAGCGTTATGCAATCAAATTTTGTGTGAAACTGGGTAAAAACGGGGCGGAGACGCTCAAAATGCTTCGGAAAGCCTACGGTGACGGGGCGATGAAAAAAAGCCAAACTTTCATGTGGCACAAGCGGTTCCGGGAAGGTCGGGAGTCCGTCAACGACGACGACCGCTCTGGACGCCCGTCGACATCACAAACGGACGACTCGGTGCAAAAAGTGCGTCAAGTTTTGGACAATGACCGACGATTAAGTGTTCGGATGATTGCAGAGGAGTGTGGAATACCCAAAACAATCGTTCATCGCATTTTAACGGAGGATCTTCAAATGAGGAAAGTCTGCTCGAAAATGGTGCCAAAAGTCCTGACGAGTGAGATGAAGGAGCAGCGTTTGTTGAAGTGCCAGGAATTGCATGAACGCTACGAAACGGACCCAGAATTTTTGGACAGAGTGATCACAGGGGACGAGACGTGGATTTTTCAGTACGATCCCGAATCAAAGCGCCAGAGCAGCGAGTGGCACACCAAGGAGTCTCCTCGCCCGAAAAAAGCAAGGATGAGCAAATCGCGAATCAAGGCAATGCTCATTGTGTTTTTTGACAGAAAAGGTGTAGTTCACAGTGAATTCGTGCCACAAGGACAAACAGTCAACAAGGAGTTTTACTGTGAAGTGCTCAAACGGTTGCGCAACAGGGTTCGACGCGTCCGAAACGAAATTCGCGACAATTGGATCTTGCACCATGACAACGCGTCAACCCACACCGCGCTCATTGTCTCCGAGTTGCTGGCCAAAATGGGTGTGGCAACGCTGCCCCAGCCGCCGTACAGCCCCGATCTGGCACCAGCGGATTTCTTTTTGTTCCCAAGGATCAAAAGAACCCTGAAAGGAACTCGGCATGGGACGCTGGAGGCGGTAAAAGCAGCCGCGACGACCTCACTGAAGGAGATTCCCGTTGACGACTTCCAGGGCGCCTTCAATGATTGGGTGAAGCGTTGGCAACGGTGCATCGAAGCAGGGGGAGAATACTTTGAAAAGTTCTGAAAAGATTGTAAACTGATATTGAATAAATGATTTTAAAAAAAATAATTCCGGGAACTTTTGGGACAAACCCTGTACATATATAGTCTCTTTCCTATTTCATTGTGTCATTCTCACTGGCTCATATATCATTTTCCCAGACCACCGTCAGTTAATCTTTCGAGTTATTTTAGCTCAACTTTATCCGCCATAATCCGTCTCTTTCTCCTTTTGCTTGGCCTTTTCAATCAAGGGGGAGTGTCACTTCTCTCGGCTCCCTTTCTAACCTCGAAATCTCATTGGTTTGATTTTATATAGAAAACAATAATTCTGGGCTGGTTCGAGTGACGTCATTTGAGAGACGTTTTGCTATTGGCTTGGGAGAAAGGTATTATTTTGAAACTTATTGCTTTTGCTCCCTGATAAAGTGTCATGTTGATCTGAAATTACGAGTTTGTTGTTGTTCAACTTGGTTCGCAACTTAGAATGGTAAAAAATTGAATCTTTAGAAATAACTTTTTACTTCACAGCTGTAAAAAAAGTTCGTTCTTGACTTTTTTTTATAATTTTCCTATTTTTAAGAACACGTTAATTTTTGTTTTTTTTTAGTCCTGAGTTTTTATGTTAATGTTTTGGGTATTCTACTATAATTTTATGGATTTGAGTTGCCTTCTTATTTGTAAAGTCCTGCTCTTTTCTCACATAAGGATTTTAGATTCAGTTTACAGGGTCAAATCCCCGGTGGAAACGTAAGAAAATAGCCTTTTCCCTCCTTTTCAATTAGAAAACAAGAATAATGTCGCGTTGATTTAAAATGACAGCGACATGATGACCAACAGCGCATGATGTCTTACGGAACTTTTCTCATATGGGCCTAAATGATCCAGTTGTATGATCGAAAAAGGGTCTCCGACCTGCTTTAATCGGATAAATAAAATCGTGTTGTCTTCCGCCGGTACTTTGTTTAACGAAGATTCAAAGCACATTGCAACGTGTTGTCGTACTTAACGTTTCATCTCCTGGAATAAGTAAAGCTCTTTGATTTTAGAAACCGTCCTTTCTGCGGAAAACTGATCCATCAAATCGTGAAATTTGATCACTAAACTTTTTCTCATGCTTTTGTGTATAACGTAGAGTAGTCGGTCTTCGTTCATCTTAACCTTTCGTAAAAGTTTATTCTTTTTAAATTCATATTGTTGATCATGTGCCTTTCTTTATCTGTTCTTTCTTCGCGTGGTTTATGTAATATCTCAATCTACCTTTTCTCGTCTGAATCGGCGTGCTAGATTAATAATGCTTGTTCTTCTTCAGCTAATGTCACATAAATTGGCTTCAGTCCAACTTGCGTCGTGCAGACATCTAGTTTCTCCATAATCGAAGTAAATTTACAACAAAACGTTAAATATTAAAATTTATTTGTCTTGGGAGAAAAATGATCAATAGCTGCTTGGTGGGTCTTACTCATCAGTTATTCTTCTCTTTCGAAAGGTATTTTTTATTGCGAAATTAAACCCATCGCTTTTCCATCGCAACGCTAAGAGGATCTGTGTGGTAGTCAACTAAATGATAGGAATTTCGAACTGGGATAGTTTTGTATTGATAATTGTTTATTAGTTTCGTGAAGTGTGTCTAACTGTATGATTCATTCTTTATCAAAGTCTTTTTTAAGCATTACTCATTTGAATCAGTGAATCTGAGTCAATTTCCACTCTTTGTTAAAAGGAGGGGGAAATTTTCCCTAGCTCTTATCCTGTTTATCCTTAGTTTCTTGTTGTGAGAAATGCCTCTAACGAAGGCCGAAGTCCAAGCGTATTTTGTCCGTACTCTAATGGAATGAATCTATGGCTTTTGTCCTTCTACTCTAATGGAATAAATCTTGGAAAGGTTGTCCACGTCCACATCGGAGGATGATGGCTTAGCAAGAGTTTGACGCACATTACTCTAGATTAGTTGCCGTTGGGGAATTTTTATGTGACCGCAAAAACGGGGCGACCGTATCTGAGAGGTTTCACTGCATTTAGTAATTCTGGCGCTTATAGGGCGTAAAGCTGTAAAATTTAAAACCGGCAATCCTTTTGTATGTAAATACACAGTTATCATGCGAATCTTCATCAGTTAACTGTTGAATTTGTATCTAAGTATTTTATACACAGTTATTTAGACTTTTCTTGTTAATTCTACTTTTTTTCATTTACAATCTCTATTCATATTTTTTTGCTCGCATTTATTTTAAAGTAGCTAAATGGCAAAGAAAGTAGTCATCTATATAGATGATCAATCGGTAGCTTGGTGGTTAGTCAAAAAGTTGATGGTTCACAAGAAGATCGATGGTTGATCATCTGCAAACCAGCAGTCCTCTTCTTGGATTACAATGCCACCTGCTGCGGCCATATTTCCCAAAAGCAATACACACAATTTATCATATACTCCTCGTCAATGAAATACGTTAAATATATTGTAACTTAAAATACTTCGTCCGAAAATATCCCTTTGTCTACTCTTTCCCAATTCCGCCCTAGATTAATAATTCTAACCAGTTTCTGGGCTCATTGGTCTGGATTTGAATTCCAGTATATTTGGTCGTTTGTACATGCATCCATAGGCATAGCTATGGGATGGTTTTGGGGGTTGTAACCTCCATTTCAATGAAATTTTGTATATTTAACATAGGAATATATATACGAGTTGTGGCTTTGAAACCCCTCCTTGAGTCTATAACCCCACTTATGAACTTTCTGCCTACGCCTCTGCATGTATCGTGACTTAAAATCATGGCAAACTGTTGGAAATTATATATAAGCCCTTTTGGAGAACTTAAATAGTTCTGTAATTCAAAATTGAAAAAGGTAATCACAGGAAAGAGAGAGAGAGAGAGAGAGAGTAGGTTGGGAGTGAAGAGATGTTTACTGAATTACTTTTAATAATTAAAATTTTTTTTTTTTTTCATGAAATTTTCAAGCAGTTTATTCGCAATTTAATAAATTATTTAATAAATAAAGTAAAGAAATGTAATATCTAATCCCTTGATGTGCTTTCAGTTTCGGCGCCTTTCTAGCATTATGTTAGCATCTTTGGAGAAGGGGTTTAAGATTTGCTTATTTTTTCTGACAAAGGGATTGGGGGAAGTCTAAACGATGCTTACGTAAAATATAGAATAGAATAAAACTAACACATAATCATAAAGTGACAACAGTCCTGACAGAACTGCAATACTTGGATGAACGACATATTGCGAGTAGAAAATATAAAATACACATAATTTTAGTTTAATATTTAATTATTTAAACCAATGGCTCTCAAAATATTTTTCGCTCGAGGCCCCCTTTAAGGCTTCTCGTGGCCCCCTGACATCATCAAATAATATAATGAATGTATTATTTTTAATAAATATATTTTATCAAATCCACTTGCTTATTACACATCATTTTCTTACAACATAGAAATATTATTAATAAAACTGTAACAAAATACTTCATAATTCTACCAAAATTGCTAGTAATAGCATGTTAAAACTTTGATAAATGCGATAATTTGTTGTGATTTCTATCTATTTGTAAATAATCGTTTCATATTATAATAAATTGGCAAACAAATGTTCAATATTATAATAAAAGCGTAAACAACTATTGTAATTTGCATCATACATTACATTCTTATTTTAAAAATTTATACCAAAAATTAAAGAAATCGAAATCTTAGGTAAGCATTTGCTTATTTTTACTTATAAAATGAAGGGGGAATACAAAATGGCCAGAAAAATGTTTACGTGGTACTCGAACTGCTCCTTAGGTGTACTGTTTACAAAAATTTAAACAGGTGAATATTATATTGAAATAAAATGTAAAGAGCTTTAATTGAAAATAAAATGATAATAAGTAATAAAAAAATTTTTTTTGATTGAAGTTTGATTGAAGCAATAAAATGCATAGAATGCCTGTATAACAAGATAACAAGTGTCATCATTCATAAGATTTCATAATGTAAAGAGATGAAACGACACACTGCGCAAAATATTAAATAAAATTAAACACATTATCACAGTTAAAATAAATACGATGGTTTATAGCTATTTCGGAAGCGCGTTTAGGCTTCCTTCTTCAGAACCCTAGTTACACTAATGTGACACACGTGCTAGAAAAACTATCGATGCCAAATTGCTAGTCCAAAATTAGTTCGGGTAAACCAGTTGTGGGTCCGTAGCCGCGTCTTTTGCTATGGGACGAATGAAGTTTCTCCAAATAGAGGACATGGAATTGAACGGAAGCTGATCGTTAACAGTAGAAGAGGAATGCAAAAGAATATGGAAGGCTTCGAAGAAATTGAGGTCGGCTGGTGAAGAAACTTTCTCTATTAGATGGGCCTTGTCGAAAGAAAATTTGTGGCCAGCTTCCCAGGGCCCTTCGATTTCGTCTTAAAGAGCATGAAGCCTACGTGCGTAAACAACAACTGGAAAAATCTGCTTTGGCCAAACACGCCTGGGAAGCTGGCCACAAATTTTCTTTCGACAAGGCCCATCTAATAGAGAAAGTTTCTTCACCAGCCGACCTCAATTTCTTTGAAGCCTTCCATATTCTTTCGCATTCCTCTTCTACTGTTAACGATCAGCTTCCGTTCAATTCCATGTCCTCTATTTGGAGAAACTTCATTCGTCCCATAGCAAAAGACGCGGCTACGGACCCACAACTGGTTTACCCGAACTAATTTTGGACTAGCAATTTGGCATCGACAGTCTTTCTAGCACGTGTGCCACATTAGTGTAACTAGGGTTCTGAAGAAGGAAGCCTAAACGCGCTTCCGAAATAGCTATAAACCATCGTATTTATTTTAACTGTGTTAATGTGTTTTATTTTATTTAATTAATTTCATAATGTGTTCACGATTTTTATTATCAAGTTGTTTGGAATTAAACATGCTTTTCCTTCTTTTCAGGATGGTGAAATACACGTTTAGTCGACTCAGGTGGCTGCCATATTTTATGACAGTTTCTTTGTTTCTTTCCATCGTTGCGCCTTACGTGTTTTCGGTGATAAAACAGAAAGTGTTCTCTTTCCTACCATATGTCAGGTAAGGTTCATTGCCGAATCAAAAATGTACACGATATTCCAAAATGGACAATAAATTTCAACAAAAACTTGCAATAATACCCAAGTAAGAACTTACCTATAGGCAAAATGCACAAATTACGTCTCGTTAATAGGCACCTTACAAGTTTTATATGCTTTCAATTTATATGCTATTTCTCTTCGTCATGTCGTGTGTGTATGTTTCAGGAACAAATATTTTAATTTCATCGCTATAAACACTATTCGATTAACAAATTTGTAACGATACTAGTATTTAAGGGAAAACAATTCTTCGGGGGTATTCAATAGAAGTCATGGAAGTTGCAAAACTTTGCAATCTGTTTCAAACGAGAACATATTCAAAAGGAACAGAAGCAGAGAGTCTCATTTTTTTTAAACTATATTCCATTAAGCAATTGTGGCAGTGTAAAACCGCATACATACAAACGCAGTTTAACGTGAGTTGAAACGACTATCTGAACAAATTGTTGGTTTGGAAAAGTTTCTGAAGAAGATTGAAGGCTTTCCTCCATCGAAACAATTGTAAAAAGTCGTTCTAACTCATTTTAAACTGCGTTTGTGTATCGTTCGTTTTAAATATTTTATTGCGCAGTACATCGCCCATCTGTTCAAATTGTGGTAATGTCATGTTGCAAGATATTCCTTGCGTGGCATCGTACATTTCTGTATGCTTCCATAATATTTCGATAACTGTTCAAAGGTCTAAGGATGACATTCTGTAACGCCTTGTTAAAAAATGCATGACTTTAGATAATTGGAAATTTACAGGAAAAAGTTGGAAATTACAAGATGATAATGCGCATCCACACGGAGCTAAATTACAAAAAAATTTGGCACATAAGGAAAACCATATGATTCTAATACTACTTTTCATTCCGAATTCAAATATGTTACCAGTTTTCCCCTGCAACGCAGATATTTTTAATTTCAAATTCAAATTATATTTTAAAAGATTGTATATCTACATGCATTTTTAACATTATATATATATATATATGATTAAAACCAAGTAATTGTGACCCTGTGTAGCGAGCATTTGGAACATCACTTTTAAGTGTCCAACATTAATCAGCAAGTATATAGAGCTCCACTTTCCATTATATCTCTTTTCCATGATGCCAATAGTTTTCATCACCGTGACCATGGAAATCAATTGATGAAATCGTTTGCCATGTTTGTCGCTGAGATGCTCAGGGGAAAAAATCTAAGTGGGCGTAAAAGAAGTGTAAATTTTAAGTGATATATTCCACATCATATTTTTAAAAGAACGTAATAGTTAATTCACAATGCAACGATAGTTGTCTGCTTTAATATTTCCCCAAAATTTCGTTGCAACACTTTTGAACGTTCTCCATACTGTTCTTTCAACTTGGCTTAATGCAAATGCGCATTTTTTTTATCTTGAATCAACTCTCTTATTCGAATGACGACAAAAATGCCTTTTTTTAATTTTAGTACTGCTTATTTTGGGAACTTGTCATTCAAATAAGTAAACCCAGCACCATCCATGGGTTTTACAAAATTTTTAAAAAGCAATAATTTTATATGAAGTGTTAGTAATAAAACATTTTAAGAGTTAACCAGTGGGGTAAGTTCTCCAGTTTTGTGTCCTGGAGTAAGTGATTTACGGTTTGGCTATTTTTTCTTGATGTAATAACTTTCTCTCTCTCTCGACTAGACTCGTACAAGAAACATTAAAATGTAGTATAGCCGAATTGCAAACCAAGTAACAGTGTTATGACTTTTAAGTCATCAAAGATTTTCCAATTGTATAGCTATCATACAGAATATTTTCCAGAAGGAATTCCATATTTTCATATGAGTTTTTTCATATTAGTAGAATAGGTTACAGGCATAGAAAAAAATTGGTTTCCACTGTGCGAAAGAACACTTTTCAAACTAGACTTGGAAGAGTCAATGAAAAGCAGCCACTTAACTATTTTATGTTTATGACCAGGGCCTGATTAACGCACAGGACTTTGAGGCCGCGATTCTGAGCCCCATATTATTGGGGCCCTCAAATTTTTTATGTGCTTCTTTTTCAGCAAAAACGATTTCTATGTTTATTAAACAAAATATAATACCTCCTTATTAATATTACATTTTTCTTTATTTTAACTTGGGCGTCATCGAAAACGACTTTAAACTATTGATTATATAGATATTATATATAGGCAAACAGGAGTTTGTACTCGTTACTTACTTAATGAATGACTTCGTTGCGACTGAGGGGCCTGAATGAATACTAGGCCCTGGGCCCCCACTTTGGTTTGATCATGCCCTGTTCATAACCAAGAGCATCCATCACAGAGATAATATTGTTACAATATTATCTCTGTGATGGATGCAGAGATAATATTGTTACAATACACCAATTCATTTTCTTGAGAATACAAAATTTTGAACTCTTGCTTACGAAAAAAAACATACTTCCGTGTCTCATTGAAATAGATTTCATCCCTACAACCTGGATCCCAAACACTCAGCCTGAATTTTGGATAAATTCAAATCCCGAACATACGCGTTTAAATCATCTTAAGATACATTTGGATATGGCTCAAAAGAAAAGGTACTTGCTCCAAAAACGGAATCGTGTTGTCTTCCATGTTTATCAACTACATCGTTTTCTGAGTCTTTATTTTCTATGGTTACGCTAATTAGGAGCTGCAGTACAGGTAAATCCACTCTATGAAGAAAAGGTCTGACATCAGATGGTAAATTTGGATGCAGAACTTTGTGACTGGATTTACTTGTTATTCCCTTTATGTTTTTTAAACAAAAGTAAAAGTCCGATGACTGATCTTTGAGCTCCTCTCAAACCATGAGAATTCCAAACTTATATGGCGAAAATCCTTTACCCAATCAGTTAGTCACTTCAGACGAGTCAAACAGCAAATATGAAGTGCCCAGTTCTTATATAGGTCACCTACTTTGTAGCCAAAATAGACAGTATACAGTGAAAAGAAAAATTATTATACGCACCTGTTCAATACCGCGTTGCTGCACCTTCTGCGTGAATAACAACAACAATATACCTGCAGAAAGATTCAGTGAAGTACTGAAAGCGAAATGGTGGTATTTTTGCCCAGCAATCCTGAAGTTTCGTCTTAAATCCGTAGCAGACCTTGGTGGTGGATCCAAAACGTGACAAGGCCGTTACAGCTCATCCTATAGGTGCACGAGTGCATTCATATTTGGAGACCTTGGAGAGTAGGTGAGCGTTTCAACCTCACTGCTATGCTCGTAAAACCACTCTTTTGGCACAAGGTTTGACTGATATGGTAGCGCATTATCCATTTGAAAAAAACAATAGGACTGAGTCTTCGAGCACTCCGCCCATCAATCGATGGTGTGCGGCCACATTTTGCACGATTCACACTTGTTTTTCTCTTTTTGTGGTTTGTTGGTACACCCGTGCTACAGTATTGCGCGACATGTCCAGGAGTTCGGCGGTTGCTGATATCGAAAATTCGAAAATCCAGTTTTGCGACAATTTGTTCGCGATCAAACTCACTTACATCGCTATCTTTACCCATGGTAACATTCGTTGGCGCGCTCGTGAGTTTCTTTGGTATCTATATAACCTGAAACGAATGTAAGCCTGTTGTTCGCAGGGAATTGGTTTCCATCGTGTTCGTTTACATGATCACATCGCAGGTGTGTATAATAATTTGTGTTTTCAGTGTAGTTCATAATGGTTTTTTTTATCAATGGAGTAAAAATTTTGTATCTATGTGGCGCTTGCCTTTCGATTGCCTTCAAGGGCGGATCCAAGTTGTTTTTATGGGAGGGGGGGGAAGGTTACGCGGTCCCTCACCTGGAAATTTTTATTTTGGTAAGTGTTGTTATATTACTAGCCTTTCTTTATACCAAGGTTTTCCAATATTCGGCCCGCGAATAATATTAATTCTGCCCGCCTACAACTGTTTGAAATAAAAAAAGTTTCCCAAACAAAAATATTAGATTTTTCAGAAAGAAGGAAAAATTGTGGGAGTAGCATAGGTGACCCTATTCTATATCGCAAGTGCACAAACAAATAAATGGTATAAACTCTAAAGGAAGGCTGTTAAGTGAAAGTTAGTTTTTTTCCCCATTTTTTAAAGAAACCGCTGGCTCGCAAGATCCGTGAAAATTCTTTAAGTGGCCCGCTACCGAAAAAGGTTGGACAACCCTGCTTTATGTTCACCAAAATATTTAATTACGGCAATAAATCAAGCTGGGCTTTTCTTTAATTAAACTATATGGTTTAGGGCAGACTATAGTCGAGTATGACAGACAGATAACCTAGTAAAGGAGACATACGCAATAACCAAAACGATAATTTACAATGTAATTAATAGAACAAGTTTAAATTCAAACTACAAAAACATTGTAATTATTTTACTTTTTTTATTACAAGCAGCTTTTTAAAAAACTTGAGTTTATAGTGCAAAGTCTAGCCATCTTGGTTTCTTTGAAAATTTGTCAATCACTTTATTTACATCAATATGAATGTCTCTGTGGGTGTGTATTAAAAGTCTCTTCTGTCATCCGCGTTCGAAGCCAAGTTTGACGGCGCTTCAAGGATAAAAAACTACGTTCTGCTGAAGCAACACTTACTGTAAACGTAGTTTGAAAGACGAGTAGCTTGTAGTTTCGTGGAAAAACGTCTGGATCGCATTTCTCCAAGGCTTGGAGACTTTGGACGCCTGTGTAAGACTTTTATTTATTACAGTTGTAACAAACAACACATAAAATATTCTTCATCGTCTTTAATTTTTTTTCTTATTTAACTTTGACGAGGGGGGGAGGGGGAGGAATCGCCCCTCTCGCTGGATCCGCCAGTGATTGCTTTTATGGCGCCAGTTTTCTAATCATTGTTTGTCTACCTGCTAAAAATAAATATAGCTTCTAAATTGATAAATTAATACAATATTTATAATACACATACTATACAATACTAAAAAAATAATATATATTTGGGAAAAATTACTTAACTAATTGGGACAAATAGATCGATTTTTGCAATATATTTATAACTAAAAAATTCATCACAAAAAAAAACTGTAGGTGGTAAAAAAATTCTGACTCTAGATTTGAATCCAGTAAGAAAATTATTTTTTACTTAATAATTTTCGACACCCATGTAGAAATAAGCTCAAACTAGAGCTGTTTTTTGTTTAGGAGAAAAAGAGACGCCGTCCTCATCCTGGATTCGAACCAGGGTCCCTCCGTTTAGCCCGGAGTGTCTTGACCTACTAGACGAACGAGGACAAGAAAAACCTATGTTATCCCTGTGAAGACATAGAATACCTTACAAGAAAAATTGTTAGAAAAACCTTCTTTCTTCCATGTGCCAAAAGCTTTGCCGAATAGTGTTATTGATCGATACCTTGCTGGAATGTCATATATCACTCATTGCATTCCTTTGTTCTAAAGTCTATTGAACATGCTTAGAATGCTTTACTGACTCGTGTTGTAAGCTTATAACTTCATCTAATATCTTAAAGAAGCTTAGAGGTAGGGGCCTTATTAAAAATAATCACCTGTTAGTATTGTGAGAGCTTTAAAATATTCATGCAACAAGTAACACAATATTGCTGCACAGGGGCTTACCCAGGATCCATAACCTGGGGGGGTGTTCAAGATTTTTAGGGTGTGTGTGAACTAGATTTCATTGCTATTTTCATTAAACACAGTGTGTGTTCAAGAATTTTAGAGGGTGTATCAAAAACTCTGGAGGGGTGTTGGGTGTGTGTGTGTGTACAAATCCCTGTTGCTGCACATCATGCATCTTGTAAAAGGTGACAACACTCTGTATAAGCAAAGTTCGATTTAAATTTTGACCATTGCTTTTGCATTAAATTTTATGTTTTAAATAAACGTGTTTAAAATTTCGTATGAAAATAGACAGCATATTAAATTTATTATTTCCGAAATTATTCAATTAAAACTATAAGCATACTCTTTGAGAAACCTGCAAACTCCAAGCTCGCCTTTGATTTTTGAAAACTGGCGTAATTTTAAGCAAACAGCAAATAATATTTTTGTGATCTATTCACAAAATTTAAATATAAAACCATGTAGCATATCGCAATTTTGTAAATCTTAATAAATATATAGCAATGCTTAATGATATGATATTTGGAAAATAATGGCTATATTCAATCTTATTCACTGAATATTCACTAATATTCACTAATATGGAATGGATATATACAATCTTATTCACTGAAGCAGCGGTTCTTTAACTTCCCAGGACCACGGACCCCTTTTAGAGACCACTCGTCCTCGCGGACCCCCAAGAATTAACCTTAACTAGTTTAAAGCCTGGAATTTGCATCATATATATTTATTTCTAGTGTTTCATCACTAATTTTCACCATTTAAGGAAAGAATTTTTCGTCCCCTCATAATTTATTCTTAGCATTAAAAACAAAATGCTCTTTTCTTAGTACTTTTCCGAACCTTTGAGTTTGAACCCCACTGAGAGGCGTTCGCGGACTCTCTGATAGAGTCCCGCGGACCCACAGGGATCCTAGGACCACAGTTGAAGAACCGCTGCACCAAAAGATTGATTTAGTAATTACAAATGAATTTATTATATTTTTAGTCATGCTGCAGCATTTCCACCACAATCAGCAATCCATAGCATATTTATGACTGTGGGGGCGTTTTTTGGTATGAGACGATTTCATTTATAATTATTAATTTTAAATAACCGAAGTCCTTTATAAGGAACTTCGTGTACCAGATAATAAAATTAAACTCGCTATATGATACTAAAATACTAAATGATATATTACCTAATATTATATTTATTAATTAATATATTAATTAGCCTGATTTGATACGTAATTAATGTTCGTGATTTTTTTTGTTAGGATTGGCTGTGTTTGCGTTTCGTTTTGTGTCTGTTGAGCATCGTAGACATGCTCTTGAAGCCCGGAAAATTCCGCGTCTCAATAGGATTGCGTTGATTATTGGGTTAGTCGCCAACTTCAGTCTCGTAATCGCTAGTCACAGTCCCATTGGTTTCATCACCCACAACAAGTTCGATTGGGTAAGTAATTGTGTAAAATGGTAAGGAATTAGTGGATTCAACGCCAATTTTGGTAGCCCAGTTTGTCGCCACGGAAACTCATGGCATCAAATCCATGGCAAGTTCCAATTTGCAAGCCGACAAATTTGCCTCACCGCAATCAGTTAATAACCTATAATATTGTTTATTACATCAAAAGCAACCGATGATGCAGCTATTTATAAATGGAATAATTAAATATCAACGATATCGTTTCGTTCGTACGTGGTTACACGTCATATATAGAACTATTCATGATCGCTTGTACCGATCCTGAGTAGGGCAATACTACAAGACTTCGTAATAAACGGAACGAAAAGCTCTAGTTTTTAAATGAAAACGTGCACTTTGTAATTAATTTTCATAATTATTCCTTTGTAAAATCTCCGCCTTAAAACGGGTGAGTTTAAAATTAATAAAAGTGGAATTTAATGCACATGGGAAATCTTTTACCGTTTCAGTTCAACGCCGTTATCATTCCCCATTTCTGTGGTTTGGTGTTACTGGTGACGTCCTTCACAATCTACATACTTCTTCAATCGTATTTGACCTACGCTCAGAGGAGAAAGTCCGATGCGTTGAACGTATCTGTCCATGCCACATTGGCCATGGCCGTCGTGATTACGAATTGGACATGTATCCTTTCAGTATTTTGATTGCTTGTCACGTAGCGCATGCTAGTATAATGCGAGAGATTGGTACGTCCTTCTCAGAAGAGGCACTAACGTGGGTTTAAACTAGATTTTTTTATTATTAACGGCAACACAGATTTATTTAAAAGAAGTCAGTGTAGCACCTTTCCTCTTGTTTCTGGTTCAGACCCTCGCGGAATTATTCGGCACTCAAAAAGCAGAATTCAAACCTACTGGAACTTGAGAATTTTGAATCTGAATCGGTTGAGGTGGTTTTTCAAATAAAGCAGTTGTGTGAATTTATTAGACCTGTTGACACAACTGCTGCGTCAGGGGAACATCTCTTGCCTACGTAGTTGTTGGGTCCACAAAGCATATTTTAGATAATTATATAAAAAAAAAGTATATTTTTTATGCTGTTTTACTTGATTTACTGACATCTAAAATTAATTCAAAAATGTATGTTTGGCAAATAATTCGAAGAATTTTGGCGTCGTGTAAAGGGAGTCAGATGGGATTTTGTGTCAGGAGAGAACGGGATATTGTTTGTTTATACCAACGTATATAAGATAAACAATTCAACATGACTTTCGAATACAGTCGAACCTCGTTAAGACGAACACCAAGGGGAACAAAAAATCTGTTCCTATTAAGAGTAATTCGCCTTTTCCAGAAAGGATAGTATGCTATACAATCTGACGGAACTTCAGAAAACGGTTCGTATTAAAAGTAATTCGTCTTAAGCGTGTTCGTCTTAACGAGGTTTGACTGTGCTATAAAAATATACTATACAGGGTAAATTTGACCTAATCTGCCAAACGAAAGGGTGATAGAAGAGCCTATGTGGAGCATAAAAACTCATAGCAACCTTGTCCCATCTCTAATCGTGTCCGAATTATGGTGGACTGAAGAGAAATGCGCCGTCTGAAAAAAAACCTGTGAGGTTTCTGAAAGGCGTACACCCAAAATAAGCACATCGTTGGAAAGACAGGAAATGTTCTATAAGATGACATAATTTTCATAAGGATATCTGAATTTAACGGCGAGCTACAAGCGCTGAAACATTGGCGAAGTACAAAATCCAATTGTTTCCAAAATCTGTAACCGGCAATTCCGCAAACACCCTTCTAGCTATAACCGGTTAAATTTACCAAAAACTTTTTCATTCTACCAGCGTTCGAATGAGCCTACAAGAAATCATATCGGAATTCTAGTTCAGGAGAAATTTAGCCTATTGTCTGCAATTTCACTGAAATTGGCGTTCGTCGAAAAAGGCATTCGACAAATGTCTCGCAGATATGCAGATGTTTTTCAGCCTTCCTGCGCGCATATCCCACTTGGCCACCTACATCGCCAGATCTGACTCCAATGGGCTTCTTTGTTTGGAGTTTCTTGAAGCTAGAGGTTTACAGCACAGAATTTGTTATTTCGTTAGATTAGAGCAGCCAGCTCGACCAGACAATAGTAAAATTGAGGGATAAGCTTTCGCTAAGAGCTACAGTGGTTTCCCTTCGTAAGCAGGCAGGTGCATGTATCAGGTGTGAGGACGACCAGTTTCAGCAGCGGCTTTAAGTATCACACATTCTTCTGAATGCATACATCCTTTAATCATAGGTAGACGTGGGATACGTCTATTAGGTGGTGGTTTTTGTTTTGTTTTGTTTTGCATATACCTTTTTGAAAGATGTGGGAAACGTCATAATTTTTTCTTCTTTTGGTTCAATTTTGTGTTTGTACACTTCAAAACAAACGTTACTTTTATTGGTTGGCTTTCATACTTTCGTTCTTGCACCTAGAAAAACAGTAGGCTTTTTCGAAGAAAGCCAATTGCAGTGATGTATTTCAGACATAAGACTAAATTTCTCTTGAACTAGAATACCGATGTGGTTTTTTGTAGGCTCATTCGGAAGCTAGTAGAATGGGCAAGTTTTTGGTAAATTTGACCGATTGTCGCTAGAAGGGTCTTTGCAGAATTGTCGGTTACAGATTTTGGCGACAATTCGATTCTGCACTTTGCCAATGTTTCAACGCTTGTAGCTCGCCTTTAAATTCGGACATCCTGATGAAAATGCCGTCACCTTATAGAACTTTTTCTGCTCTTTCCAAATATGTTCTTACTTTTCACGTAGATCTTACGAAAACATTACCAATTTTGGTTTTTCAAATTTGGCGCATTTTCCTCCTTTCCACTATAACATGGAAACGGTAAGAGATAGGACAAGGTTACCATAGATTTTTATGGCCACGTGGGCTCTTCTATCACCCCCTTTCGTTTGGCAGATTAGGTCAAATTCACCCTGTATACCCAAAAGTCAGCGGACATTTTCGATTTTAGACATTTTTTCGAATTTCTCGAGAAATACTGAACGAATTATGCTTCAACTTCAGTTACATAAAGAACATGATCGGACTCATACTTTCCAGAAAATATTAAGTCAAGAGTTTATTTAGGGGACCGACAACAAATCGAATAAAAAAAATGTATTTGCAATCACTCTGTGTGACAAAAAGTGGAAATAATTCGTAACTTTCAAAAAAGATTTTGCGCCCTGTGTACAATAGTTTTACGCATTTTGCTAAAAATAGCATGCATATCCACGAAGTCATGAACGATTTTTGAAAAATTCAATTTTTTTTCGAAGGTCTTTTGCTTATGGGATGCAGAGTTTTCAACCAAATTTCATGAAACTTATATAAAACTTGGCAATTTAAAAGAAAAATATACTGAAATTTGAAATGAATATATTGAATGTTCGAAGAGATACGAGTGTTCATATGTAATATGTTTTAACTGCACATGTTCAAAGATAGAAAAAAATTCTTTCAAAATTCGGTAGCTAATTATATAGAGGAACTTACGTAAAAACTTTAGTTGAATATCGTAAACATTTAGAAAGTTATCGGCGATAAAGTTAGCTGTATTTCAGTTACTTTCTGAAAGTAGCTGGATGATATGGGATATTCCACAAATTTTCATTTGTTACTGCATTTTTACAGCATTTCATACATCATAATAATTCATGGGTCATAAATCGCATTATACAGCATGAGAAACGTGTTTCTACTTATTTTCATAATTCTGTACTAGTTCACTTAGAACTCATGTGTGTCCGATAAATTAGGAAACGACAATTTGTGTAAAATCCCTTAACATCCAGCTACTTTTAGAAAGTAACTGAAATGCAGCTCACTCTACCGCTGATAACTTTCTAAATTCTTATCGCATTCAACTAAATTTTTTATATGGATTGCCCTATATAATTGGCTATCGAATTATGAAAGAATTTTTTTTTATCTTTTGAGCACGCGCAGTTAAAAATTATTACATATAAATATTCATATCCCTTCAAATATTTAATCTATTCATTTAAAATTTCAGTATGATGTTTTTCTTTTACGTTGCCACGTTTTTTGTACGTTTCGCGAAATTTGATTGAAAACTCTCAGCTATCCATAAACAAAAACCAAACAAAAAAAAAAGGATTTTTTCAAAAAACGTTTATAGCCTCATGAATATACATGCTATTTTTACGAAAATGCATGGAAATATTTCACATAGAAAGCAAAATCTGTTTTGAAAGTTGGGAATTATTTTCACTTTTTTGTGATACAGGGTGATTACAAATATTTTTTTTTTCGATTTGTTGTCGTTCTCCTACATGCATTCTTGACTGAATCTTTACAGGAAAGTGTGAGTTTAAGTCTGGCCTTTATTTATAACTGAATTTGAAGAATAATTCGTTTAGTATTTCTCGAGAAATTCGAAAAAATATCTAAAACCGAAAGCGTCCGGTGACTTTTTATTATATAGTGCATTTGCGTTGTTTCTGGAAAGCGGAAAATTCGCACCGTGATATTGAACTTTAAAGAAATGATCGTGGTTAAGCAAAAATCTCCAGAAAAAAAAAATTCTTCAATATGCTCTTTTGAATATTTCCATTAGTAATTTTTTGTCACCTTTACATACATACGATGAGAACTAAAAGTTTACTTTTAGATCAACTGTTTGTCTCTCAAATAGTTATCTTCATTATAAGATTTGCCACATTTTCACGGTCCCCAAATATATTTGAATTAAAGTAAAAGGGGCATAGGCGTAGCGTTTTCATAATTATTGGGGGCCCCAAGCAGCTATTATATATATATTTATGTATTGCGGTATATGTAAAATTGCAATTTATTTCAAATTATTGGGGGGAGGGGCTTGGGCCCCACGAGCCCATATAATTCAACGCCTATGAAAAGGGGCCATTTTTAAAATAGCTTAAACATATAAATCGGACCTTACACGATCATTAATGATGTCATTACCTCTAGACGTCTTTTTTCATTACTCCTCCATTACTTTTCTATCATATAGATCAGTGGTTCCCAACCCTTCTCAAGACGCGACCCACTTTTATAGTAACCACGTAATCCGCGACCCCCCCTCATACCCGCTGCCGCCACATTTGCATAATAAAGGCATTTTTAACAGAGTAAAGAAAACACATTAAATACAAAATTATATTAATTATACATATGTTACACATTAATAATGTATATTATAATAACTATATATTTATGTATTATATAAAATTAACAACCATTAGTAGAATACTGCAATATGTGTGGCCACGTTGAAATATAAAACTGTCGACAACGTGTGGTATAAAATTCCTTATAAAAATAATTGCAACCAAAAATAGTTGCGGCGACCCACAGAAACCTGTTCGCGACCCCCAGGTTGAGAAACACTGATATGGATGATTATAAACGATCGTGAAAAGTGATGAGGGAATAAAGAGGCAAAACTTTTGTAGGGAATGGTTTTAAAAGACTGACATTATCAATGTCTGTCTAAGATCCTCTTGGATCTAAATTTCCACATTATTTAAATTCTTGTTAAAGCTTATCAACTTACAAATGCAACGAAGACAAATTCAAAGCGTGTATTTCCTACCTTCTTTTCCTTTGACAATTACCTTTGAGAAAATTTTCCTTAGTGCTCTAGCTTAATTATACATTGTGTCTTCAATCTGATTACCATTATGTGCATGACTGATGGGAAACGTGGACAACCAAGGTCGACGATGCTATCTTAGAGTTGCGTTTCGGGGTATCATTTTGAAATGGTTGGAGCCGACGGGAATAACAGTTTAAAGTTAAGGAAAAATGAGTTATGGCACGTTCAAAAGATCTCAGTTGAATGTTGAAAGATGAGTGAGATATTTGGTGTACGTGATTATTGCAAAATGGGAATTGGGAAAGATGGCTGCCGGAGCCAGCGCTGTAACCCCTGTGAGACAGTTGAAAATGAGATAGTGTATTTAACTTGGCCAGTCAAGAAGTTGTAGATGGCGGGAAGGGCTATAAAGGTAGGAGTTTCAGAATACCAGGAGCTCATCCTGAGCGATGATGACAACAATTTCACTATTGTTTTAACTAAAGAATATTGCTATTTTTATTACTATAATTTAGATACTCGAATCTTAATTCAAGTTTAAATTTAATCTATGACTGTGAAGAATTGGAATATATAATGGTAGATGAGCTACAATATAATGAGATGGGTTGCATTACGGCTGTATTTTTAGAGCTGTAACATGGAGGTCAACAATTTAAATTTAGCTTATAGTGTAATCATTATTTTATTGAATCGTATAAATTCAATAAAGAAATGAGGAAACGGTGCAGACACACAAAATCTAACAGATGTTAGATTGGTGGATGTAAATCTATAGTAGATAAGGGTAAACGCGCGTATAAATTAAAACTACTGCAAAAATACCATTATTTCGTGGGGAAAAGTGATCAAAGCAAATGATTTGATTATTTATGAACTTTTTCTTGTCACTTCAATAAAATAAAATTATTTTAGAAAAGGTTCGAAAGCTTTGATTCTACTCACCATAAGCTTCTTTCCCAATACAGCCATCAATCACCTGAAGGACGCTCTTCGAATGTAGTCGGGATTTTTACGAACGCCTTTCCGTCTAGAATTAAAAGAATCATTTTGAATAAATTCATTAATAAAATTTCCTCCTACGATGGGAGGTTGAAATTATCACCAGGAGATGAAAAAAACTCATTTCAAATTCCACACTAAAATGTGCTAAAATTTTTATTTCAATAATTTTTTCTTGAGCAAAGTATTTCGTCATTTTGGATCGAAGTGAGTAAATAGTCGAAATTGGTGCTTTATTTACGAATAAATTGAGAGAAAATATATAAGTAAAGGAATAAAAAAAATACTGATTAAATGGTTTTAAAGCACGCTTGTTTTAGAAAACTGGTATGAACAGTAATGGAAGAATAAACGATTAGCATGAAAAGCCGTGGAATTATGGAAATTCACAGAAACGTATGATGTAGTCTTCATACGTATAGCAATGTAGCAAATCGACACCAACGGGCATGAGAATTCATAAGAGGGTGGCGAGATATTTTTTGATCTTTCAAAGGAAGAAAAAAGATAATATAAGGCAAGAGAAAATATAAAGAAAATATAAGACAGAAAAAAAGAGGAGGAGTTCGAAGGAGAACAGATGGTTGAGAAGAGAAAGACCAGATACAGAAGGAAATAATTAAATCCACGTGAAATCGAATTTTTAAATATATGTAATTTTGAAACTCTTCCCACCTTGTTAAAGTTGGACTTCAGTATTTCAATTCTACATAAAAATGTCTTTAACCAGTTCGGATTAGCAAACCGCTGCTGACTATGTACAAAATCGAAGCAGAATGTCACATACACATTTTAAACTCATTTTACTTTTCTTTCGAACTGTAAAAAAGCTTTACATTATTATGGTTATGGAACAAAAAATGTTGTGAGAACTTCACATCGAGGCATTCAAGTAAGTCAGGATAATAAAATACCTGAAAGTTCACGAATAGTACTCAAGCTTTGTTTAGTTCATTTAAAGCATCTTTGGATAAGTTGGTAAAAATTGTAATGCGAAGTTACGTTACGAAATGAGCATGGTAATTTTATGAGCTTATTATATAGTCCATGCATTATTTTAATGTTATATAATTTGTAGGCGTAAAAAACTGCACTATATGTTATAAAATAACTGGGTTCCAGGTCATGTTGGCATTTTGGCAATGAATAGGCGGACATTGCTACAAAAACGGCAATCGCAGAACCCGATAATATGGCGAATCCTTTCCAGGATTTTAAAACTCATATCATAACTCATTTGTACAAAAAATGGCAGGTGGTGTGGGATGAACAAGTTTTTGATAAACTTCATCTCATCAAATCATAGAATGTGGCAGGCTAGCTACAGGAGCGACCGTCCAAGAGAAATCGCTTTAGACTTTGCATCGACCACATACGCTTCTCCTATCAATATTTGTTGAAGGAAGCAGACGACTCGATCTACGCTACATGTAATGAACCGTTAAATCATAAGCTTTATCCATTTGCGAAAATTTTAAGCAATAGCGGCTATTGGCTTTTAACCAAAATAATTTTACCCTTTGTGACATTTTATGCAATTCTTTTAATCATGAAATCATTTTTAATTTTTATTTGATATCGTTTTATTCAATCTCATCGGATTTCATTACATAGTTTCAGTTTAACCTACTTTTAGTACATTTTTACCGCTCCATAGTATTAATTTGTTTTCATTTCAAAACCGTAGGTACGGCTTCATCTTGTTTGGTGCAGAATGGTCCTTTCTATTTTTGCGCGCTAAAAATATAATCAACCAACCAATTTAATGTCATATCTTGCACCATGTGGCTCTTCTTTTACCAACCGTGACATTCAGTGGCGTAGCCAGATATTTTGTTACCCGGGGCGAGTGACTGTCATTGCCCTCCCCAATGGGACAAAAAAAAATAAAAAAAATTGCTTTCTAAAGACTAATTGCTGCCCCTGCCCCCCCCTAGCTACTCTACTGATGATATTACAGTTGATAGTTGCTGCCATAGTTCACAGTTATCATAGTAACTGCGGGGAAAGTACATCTTCGGAAAGGGCCGTGTGGGAATATAATCGTAACGCTTTTACTTGAAGCTCCCTTAAATTCAGATTCTTTCAACTGCGCCAGAAAATAAAGGCACGCTTATCAACTACCTCTATGGCCCTTTGTTTCTGCCATAAACGCTTTATGATTCCTTAAGTTTATTTTCAGCATGTTTACCATTCTATTCAGCTATGAGGCATATGGCTCCGCAGGTCATTAATGAAGAAACACAAGAAATATCTTTAGAACAACAAGAGGTAAGTATTTATTTCATGAAACTCGTTTTCTTCATGACCACGAAGCCACGTTTCATGGCGTTTTGTCTTGAAGGATATTATTTTATTTATGTGGACTTCATTAGAGTTTTTATCACGTATTATTTATAATCATTTCGAAGATGGTATTTCGAGCTGTAATTTTTCTTTAGATAATGTTTTTTCCCTTAAAATTACCTACTGTTTTTTGAATAGTTTTCCTGGAATAACTGAGCATATATTGTTAATTTTTAGAGTGGTTTAAAATAAAGGAAACGATTATAAAACGGGATTAATGAATAACATTGGAATTATGTTATCTACAATTAAATTTATCTATTCATCTATCAAATAGTATTTTCTGTAGCTGCACACGAAATATAATTCCTTGTTTAGTAAACAAAAATTTGGACATTGGAAAATGGGTCTACGAAAGCATATTTTCTTTTTCTAAACTTCAAAATCTTTCAATATTTTCGAAATCTGAGCTAAATTTTTCATGATTTTATTTCATTATAAATTTTTGTGCGAATTTAACTTAAATTTAGTAATATATCAATTTAGCAATAGAATTAATACAAATTAGATTTTTTGCGATAGGAAAAAAACGTAATTTGTATTAATTCTATTGCTAATCAACTCACCTATAAAATTATCATCATTTATATATACAATCTTTAATCATCACTTATATAAAAAGTTAGGGTTAATTACTTTGTACGTTGCATACACACACACACATATATATATACACTATATGCCCAAAAGTATCCGGACACTTTGGATTTTTTAATTTTTTTCGAATTTCTAAAAAACTACTCGGCCAATTATTCTCTAACTTTGGAGATATATAGAACATTTTTGGATGTATGCTTTCCAATAAAGCTGCGGTAACTTGCATATTTAGGGGACCACCCACATACAGGCCTGCACAAAAGTTTAGACACAACACAAATTTGAGTATAACAAAATACTATTAAAACTGAAGAAGTAGGAACTTTAATATTACGAAGTATGAACACATGTAATATGCAAATTAAAAATTTGAGAACAGAAATCACATCAGTAGCGAACTTGCTGCAATATATAACTTAAAATAAGTAAAATATGTGGCACAAAAGTTTAGGCACAAACATAAATTTTAGCACTTGCATAAGGAAATGAACAATTTTAATAATCAATGTAGCCACCATTACTTCGTATTAGATTAAATACGCGGTCGTTCATTGAAAGCACAAGATTTTGAAAGGTTTCTGGTTCAAAATTAAACCACGCTTCTTCTATAGCCTTTTTAAGTTCTAAAACGGACGGATATTGCTTTCCATTGGCATACACAACATTCGTTAGTATGCCCCATACATTTTCGATGGGATTACAGTCAGGACTAAGAGCAGGCCAATCGAGAACTGTAATATTTTTAGCGCTCATCCATTCTTTTGTTGACCTGGATGTGTGGATGGACGCATTATCTTGTTGGAAAACCCAGTTTCGTCCACATAAAAGTTCGCCAAAAGGTAATAGGTGACTTTCAAGAGTTGCCTGGTATGCCTTGGAATCTTGTTTTCCATTCAAAAACGCCAAAGAAGTCTGTCCATTGAAGCTAAAGGCTCCCCAAACCATGACTGAACCTCCTCCTTGACGTCTGCTGAACCGACTTAAGGGGCGTTTTCGAAGATCGTGCCAGTAGTGCGAAAGGCCATCGGGACCATCTAAGTTCCACTTTTTTTCATCACTAAATAACACCTGCAGCCATTCGTCACTGTATGATATGTGCTGCCTTGCCCATTGTAGTCGTGCTTGTTTATGATGTAATTGCAAGCAGGGCTTGCGGCGCATTTTTGCATATCTCAAATGCCTGCATTCTACAATCCTTCTACGTATGGTTTCTCTTGACACTCGCATTGCTAACGTGTTTTTTATTTGATTTGCAGACAGGCTTTCATTTGAAGCCAATCTTCGTATTTGTCTATCATCCCGAATGCTGGTCACTCGAGGCCTCCCAGATCGTGATTTTGGTTGATACTGATCACCCCGGGATAACACTCGATAAATGCCTCGCTTTGAACGGTTCAATGCAACAGAAATTTGAGTAACAGATTTACCTTTAGTTTTCAGCCTCCAAATCTTCAAAATCTCGTCATTCGTAAATTGCTTTGACTTCGGCATCGTTCTAAGCATTCTAAATTATTTCAGGCCTTATATAACAACTCTGGGAAACGCCCCTTCGATCACTTGGGAACTTCGCGCCGTTAATTTGCATAAATCTGACATATGTGCCTAAACATTTGTGGCATGCAGATTCCAATATTACGGTGTTGGGATATTTTGTTTCAGTACTTTTGGTAATCTTTTAAGTTGCACAATTTATTATTGGTTCTAGGATTATTTAGATACAATATCGGCGAAGTTCAATGCAAATTCTCGCTTTTATTTATAATTTGCCTCTGTGTCTAAACTTTTGTGCAGGCCTATTGTTGACAAAGTGAAAAAATATATTTGATCACCCTGTATCATAAAAAGCTGAAAATTATTTGTAACTTTCAGAAAATATTTAACCAGCTATGCTTAATGCCTGTGTGCATTTTCGTAAACCAAACATGTATATTCATGAAGATAGAAACGTTTCTTTAAGAAAACCCAAATTTTGTCACATATTTTTTGCTTATAATATCCACAATTTTCAGTCAAATTTCACGAAACTTACAGAACATTTGTCAACGTACAAGAAAAATATTATACTTAAATTAGAAATTAATATATTGAATACACGATGAGATATGAGCATTTGAAGAAAATAATTTTTTACTGCGCATGCGCGAAAGGTAAGGAGAAGTTTTTTTTCATAATTTTATAGTAAATAGTATACTGCAATTTTATAAAATAACTGTGGCATATCTTGAAAATTCAGAAAGTTATCGACAATATAGTGAGCCGTATTTCTCTAATTCTCTGAAAGTAACTAGATGATAAGGGGGTTTTCCACAAATTGTCATATTCCAAATTACCAAACACCCCTGTTCTGAAAATGAAATATTCCAGATTTATGCAAATAAGGATCAAAAGTATTCGAGTACCTGCATGTTTTGCTTCTCCTTTACAGAAGTCAAAAACAAAATGTTTTGCCTCTCCTTTACAAAAGTCAAAGGTGCAGAATCACCATTGTTGTCCTTGCGCCATAAAAATACAACAAACCAACAAGAAGTCAAAAATTAGTATGAAGTGGGGCCATATTTTGCTGCAATGACGGCTACCACTCTATCTGGGAGGCTATCTACTAGTTTCTGGAATTTTTCAGTGGGAATTGTACGCCATTCTTGCAAAAGAATATTAGTCAGCTCTTTCGCCAATGTGGGGCATTCTGGCCTAGCTCGCAGTCGACGTTCTAATTCATCCCATAGGTGTTCTATGGGATTTAGGTCTGGGCTCTGAGCATGCCAGTCCAATTCCTCAACATCCATGTCAGCAAACCAGCTCTGTACAGCCTGTGCTGTGTGGATAGGAGCACGATCTTGTTGAAACAAGAATGAACCTACTCCAAACTGTTGTCACAATGTAGACAACATGGAACTGCCTAAAATGTCGAGATAACCTTTCATCTTCAGAGTTCCCTTCACAGGAATACGTATTGGGAATTCATTCAAATGTTTTGGATTACCAAATAAGAGATCACAAAGCTATACTCATCGAAGTTCAAGAGAAAACTAAACTCATGATAAACAATAAAATTAAAGTCAGAGATTTTGGTTCAAAACATCTTGAAAAGTTTAAAGAGAAATTGAGTTCTATAGATTGGAATGTAGAATTTAGCGATTTTAATAAATATGATGTATTTATAAATAAAATCAAGGAAATATATGATAGGAATTTTAAATGGAAACTCATAAAGGACAAAACAAAATAAACAAAAAAGGTTGGATAAATAATCGAACAAAAAATAGCATAAAGAAAAAGAATGGCATATTCAACAGATTTATAAGAACTGAAAGGTTAATATACTGGTGTAGATTTAAAAAACTAAGAAATGATATAGTGCGGAAAATTGATCTCCATAAAAAAAAGATTTATGGAAAAAAATTGTCAACTGACAATAAAAACAAATGAAATTTTATTAATAAATTGCTGGGAAGGGTAATTAAAACAAATGATAAGTTGATAATCAACAATAACATGAAAGTAACTTCCAATAATGAAATTGCAAATTGTTTTAACAATTTTTTGTGGAAATTGAAGAGAATACAGTAGATAGAAAGGTCAATATGAACAATGAGTATAATGAATATATGTGTCATAATATTGGTAAATCAATTTATGTAAGTCAAATAAGTCACTCATAGTTGTTAAATTAATTAAGCAAGATTGATAATAAAAAAAGGTACAGGATATGGACATGTACCCTAGGATAATCAAGGAATGTGCTAATGTATTGGTTAAACCACTGTTGGTGATATTTAATGAAATAATTGATACAGAAGTAATTCCTGAAGAAATGAAAGTAGCTGAGATACATCCTATATATATATAAGAAAGGTAAGAAAGATAACAAAGAAAACTATAGACCAATAGCAATAACCTCCGTCTTCGCGAAATCATTTGAAAAATTACTTTACTAAAGAATAATTGATTTTATAGACAATGAGTATATAATAGATAATTCCTAATTTGGGTTTAGAAAGGGCAAATCAACTGAAGGGGCGCTATTGAGAACAATAAAAAGAATATAGGAGGCAATAGAAAACAAGGAACAGGGTATTGGCATTTTTTTATCTGAATAAAGCATTTGATGTAATAAATAGAGAAATATTAATTAAAAAAAATTGAAACCTATGTATTCAGGGGGAAAATCAATAATTTCTTAAGTAGTTATATAAGGGATAGAAAACAAGTCGTAAGTGTGAAGGGAACGAAATCTAAGTTATTGGTTAATAATTACGGAGTATCTCAGGGCTCCAATTTGGGGCCATTATTGTTTTCCTTATATGTTAACGACATATTCAACGTGTCTGATGTAGGAAACATCACATTGTTTGATGATGATAAAAGTATCATTATTGCTGAAAAGGATTTAAATAAGGTAACGAAAACAGGTATAATGAAATAAAATATAAGAAAAATGGTTTTCTATTAATCAACTGAAGTTAAATGTTGACAAATCAAAATTAATAATCTTTTTAGGTAAAAATAAAAAAATAGATGACGATATGATTAATAAATCTATAACAGTTAATAAAATAGAAATAGTGGATAAAATTTATTTCTTAGAAGTTCAACTTACAAATAAATTAAATTGGAATGGTCATATAAACAAAATAACAAAAAAATGTATATAAAGGTATAGGAATTCTAAGACGGATAAGTGAAAATCTATCCCCAAAAATAAATAATGAACGCTATAATTCTCTGATTAATTGCCATTTAGTATACTGTAACTGCGTTTGGGGTAATTTGGGTATTGTCAACAATGATGTTATAAAAAATTTGCAAAATAAATCAATCAAACTGATTAATAGAGACAATAGAATAGACTTAAAGAATTTTTTAATAAATTCTAATATATTGCAAATTGAACAGATTCATAAATACTGTATACTAATTAAAATGTTTAAAAGGATGAGAGAAATAAACATACAGATCTTATAAAAATTCAATTAAACGAAAAAGAAGTAGATATCGAAACTATAACGAATTAATATTACCCAAAATAAGAACAGAATTGGGAAGATGCAACATAAATTACATAGGACCTAAATATTAGAATGGAATACCAGATAAACTAAAGCGGTTAAATAATATAGTAAAATTTAAAAAAAAAGCTTAAAAGATACTGGATAGTCAGTAATGTCCAACAATTTATCGATAATTAAAAAAACCAATCAATTAAAGACAAATTATAAAAACAACTCATATAAGAAGTGCATTACATATGCGTGATCTTTAGTAAAGAGTGAGGTGTGTTGAAATATGTGGAAATAGCCTGATGGCCGAATTTATTGTTTGGGTGAATTGTTATATTGAATCAGTCTGAGGTCCTCAAGCCTGTTATATTGATCACAGATATTTACTTAGGACCTTTCTTTGTGTGGTCATGTATTGTCACAACGACTGTTCCAAGAAGAATAAATAAAGTATTATTATTATTAAAGTCAATTCTCGTCATAATTGATAATATCATAATAGTAATTAATAAATTTCTCGTAAGGAAAAAAGTGATTTTTCGGCGGCCGGTGGGAACCGAACCCACACACCCTTGATAGTCAATCGAGTATTCTCAGACGTTTGGTTTCTTTTACTTGTCGCCTTGGTTTATAAAGCGCTGTAAGCTCTGCTCTATTATTTGCGAACTTATTTATAGTGAAGCTTCATATTCGCTCGCAGAGAGAAGCTTGGTCTATGCCTGAAGCTCAACTAGTAAGAGCACTTGCGTGGCTATCAAGAGATGATGGATTCGGTTCTCATCAGGCGTCAAGAAATAATTCTTCCTTTGAGAACAAGTTATCAAGATGCATGATTATTCTTATTTTTCTTTGCGAGAAAGTTATCAAGATGAATGGTTATTCTTACTTTTCTTTGTTTACAGTATAGCTTTTATTACATCATCAGCTCCCTCTCTGATTGGGGCTTCCTGCTGTCCATCTTACTATTCTCTCTTAGCTTCTGTCGAGACTTCAGGTTTATGAAATTGTCGATCACTCTGTCACCTAAACTCATCCAACTGGATACGGTGCAGCCTGCGATAGTTAAATTCGTTCCTCCCTCGTCAAGCAAGCCAACAGAAAGCCAAGCAGAAGAAATCACCAAAATGTGACAATAAGCCATTGCAATTTTCAATATAAGGGTTGCAAATGTCCTACCTTCTCAGCGAGCTTCTTGAATTTTGCTGAAGGTCATTATTCCTGCGTATTCAATTGTCACTTGTCAACAGAAACGATTAAACGGAAGCTATTAAAGTACTTGCTGTAATCCACAACGAGGAAAATGTGTAAGCGCAATATTAACGTCAGTGTTATCAATAATTACTTGTCATGTGTCAAACTACTGTTGTCTGAGTACTGGATTGGCGTAATACGTCTAGATATCATTGTCATTACCAGGGCTCAACATCGCCGTGAACTGTATTTGCCCGCCAAAGTAGAACAAAAACCTAGGATCTTAGTAGGAAGAATTTCCTACTCGCCAACTACAAAAATCTAGTCGCCAACGGCGACAGGATCTGACGAGCTATGGTGATTATATTGTGACTAGTTCAAAAGAAATTTGTCAAAACTGAAATTTATAATAAACGATGCGCCCGACAAAAGGAAATGTGAAATATGAAATTTAAATTCCGAAAATTTTCATACAATGAAGACAACAACTGTGCACACAATACTTCGAGAAAATTTCAAATTTCGTGTATGGGTGTGCGAATAATGTTGGTATGCTCTATATTGTTAGTTGATGTTAGGTGAATGCGCTACAACTTGATGATACGTGAATGCGCTATGACTTGATGTTACGTGAATGCGATATAATTTGATGTTACATGAATGCGCCATGACGGTGTTATGTGAATGCCCCGTGATTTGATGTTACGCGAATGTCCTGTGATTTGATGTTATATGAACCGTGAATAACGAGGAAAACCATAAAATTTTCTGTTGTTATTTTTGTGAGAGGAGCACCAAATCTTCACTTGGTGGTAAATTTAAAAATTGTTTCCTATTTTGTTTCTTTTAAAATCTTCAACTTCTGGAACTACCTCATTGCCATTGTTGGAATATTGCTTACAAGGGCATACTAACAAACTTTTGTACCTGAGGCATAGATGTAAAATGTTCCTCTCCATTTAAGAAATATAGTTTATAACATTTGCTATTTCAAATTATTAATCATCTATATATTTCTTAATCTTAACACATAAGCGTCTACCTGGTATAAAAATGCAATGCGATGGTTAAATCATTCGGCGCTTTGAACCTGAGGTAACTGCCTCATTTGCCACATCTTTAGTGCGCTCTTGCCTCATTTGCCACATCTTTAGTGCGCTCTTGCCTCGTTTGCAGCATCTTTAGTGCGCTTCTGCCAATAAGGTTTCTGCTTTGCGAAAGGTAACTGAAAAGATTTTCAAAAATTCTGAAATGGGTAAAAAAAATTTTTCGTTCCTATATTTACGTTTTCTTTTCCTGAGAATACAGTTCTTGAAGGACCTGGCCCGCCCTCCCCACCCCCTCTTGGCGATCATCGTCGACTCTCGTATAAAGCCTTTTCCTGACACTGTCTTAACCAGATCTGTAGCCAGGATGAAAGGTCAACTGGGGCCGGGCAAAGGGCATATGGGACACGGGGTACCTGGGAACTGACGAGTATAAAATAGTTGTCAGAAGCGGTATAGAATTTAGACATTATGTCATTATAAACCCCAGATAAATCTGACCCTCCTTTGATGGCTTTTTTTTTAGTTTATTGCAACTACAAATACTGCAATATTAGCATATATCAAGATTTGTATTTTAAATTTTATGGAGGGGGGGAAAGTTGGTGGGAGGGGAATAATTATGCAAAAGTAGTACATACAAATATAGGTAAAAGGAGTTTTATACGTTAATTTTTAATAATTTTCAATATTTTAACATTGTGTTATTATTTTTATGTAGGTTGCGCAACTGGGGCTGCGTCCCTGCTGGCTCTGGCTTGACTACAGGCCTAGTGTTAACCCTACTTTTCGGAAGACATCCTCCACTCTACCCATCCATCTCTTAATACGCAGATAATTCAATTTTCCTTTTTAATTGATTCTCCTCATTTCCTTAACCATTTCAACCTTTTGTATCCTTCACACATGTCCTTAAGTTACTCGTCTCCTTTTCCCATTTACATTGTCCCAATTCACAAAAACTATATAATATTATGCTAATAAAACGTTATTAGTGGGTTGATGCTACTGCATAGGTCTAAATACCCATGCCTAAGATCTAGTAGCCCTCTAGATACTATGATACCTTTGGGCTTTAGTGTCAGCTGGCAAATAAAATGGCTGAAACCACTGGCCTTGCCCAAGTAATGTCAATATCAATTTCGTGATTATCATTTTCCTCTGAATGTGAGGACAAACAGACACAGAAGGAAGTAACTGACAAAAGTTTATGTGCTTCAGGTTATTTTTCTGTCCGCACGAGTTTGACGTCAAGGCTATCCTTTTCAAAGGCTAAATGTATACGTACAAGGAACTTCAAGAAAAGGATTCCACCTTTCACAAAGGATGGCAGTGTACAGGACAGCAGGAATTAATTACGACTCTGTAATCGCAACATACCTTTCTCCTCAATTGCGTAGCAGCTGTGTGCGACTTGTGTTTGAAAAGATGTTGTTAGAACACACACGTACACGGTTCGAACTAGAGCTCTAAATAAAACCCACATCGCTGGATTTGATTGGTTTAAAAAAAAGGAAAAGGACTCCCAAGCCGGAATCGAACAGACAACCACCATGTATTATGGACCAGGATTGTCTCCGGATCGGGAAAACGCTTTTTTTTCTTTGCAGCCTACGAAATCTTGCGATAGTGAATTTCACTTTCAGCTCTAATCTGAGCCAAATATATTTGGGTGGTTTTGAACATCTTTTAAAATAAATAATTTTGCTCACGAATTCTAATACCATCGCCTCAGAAGCTTTTCTGTGTTAATCACTTGTTAGTAATTGTATCAGCCAAACAACTTATATGTTGAAAAACGCATTCACATATGTATATTCTTTTATCCAAATAGTTCTTTAGTCGTTTAGGAGCTTGCTGCTTGCTTCAAAAACGCCTTGGAGAAGTAAGTCCTTGCGATGAAGGGATGGAGTTTGCCTCTCTCCTGTTTTATAATTCAAACTAGAATTTTATTTCTGGCTTATGACAGTCAGGGGAAAAGAAATTCGCCTTTTACTCTGGCTAGACGCGAACTAGTAAACCCTGGGCCACGGAACAGAGCCACGTCAGGTTTATCTTGTGTATATTCATATGTGTTAACAAGAAGTATCTCCTTAGGAAAATTTAAGGAGGTGGTGTGGTAATTACTTATTATAGTTGACTCCATTTTTTATAGTTCATATTGGAATCTCATTTTTGGCTCATAATTATAGGCGTAAAGATATATGGGAACAGAAACCGCTTAATAATTTTAGACAAATTTCATTTTCACATACACTATAACATATAAATGTTGATAATATGCACTTTCCACCCCCAGTAGTTTTCAAAACATCGATGCTTATAGATGAAGGAAAGGAAATTCATGTTTTCATTTTATTTCATTCTTTCTTTTCCAATCTCCTGAAGAGCTTGCGAATTACTTGAGACGCCATATTACACCGAAACTTCGTTTCAGATTTTTATGGGTCAAAAAGGGTTCCAGCTTGGATTTATAAAATTGTCAGAAATTCATATTTGGCATTAATTTCATCACAATCTATTTTCCTTAATTTCGGGAGTTACCCCTTTGACATGTTTATTTCATACAAGAATGTTCGGGGAAACGGGTGGTACGTAATAGTGTTTTTATAATGATATTTGTTGATTCTTCATTTGTTAAAAATATTTTCGCTTCAAAATTGCGCGGATTTTAAGTTGATGCGAGATCAGTGAGACAGATATGTTTACAGATATTTATGCTTAGGACAATAATTGAAAATTCCTATTAGTAATGTCATGGTCGTTCACGCACGAAATGAATTTTTTTTGCAGGCTGCAATTTTTTCAAAATA
>QLNU02015003.1:38454485-38480205 GCA_006491805.2 Dysdera silvatica | reverse complement strand
AAAGGAAATTCAATTCGAGCCATATGTTAATTCAGAGGAATCGTGAAATTGCGTTGTTGCTTGGAGGTCGTCTCGGGGGTCATAAAAATTTTAAGGCTTTTAATTTGTCTTCCCTCTTTTTTTTTCATATTTTTTCCTCTGCTATTATCTTCTTCTTTGGTTATCACGCCTTCTTCATTTACCGGCTCGACGGATCAATTGTTCGTAATCCAATTTTGAATCTCTCGTTTTCTTCGCCTTTGGCGGACTCACTTTTCCCCATTTTCGGGGAAGAAAAACTTCCACATTCGTTTAATCAAAATTCATCGATATTTTCCTTGAGGCATTTGCAGAGAGAGCGAAGAGGACATTTAAGAATATAGCAACGACGGCGCCCAAGAGGGAAAAAAATGAAGGGAATTTTTCACTTTCAGAGCATATAAATTATTAGGAAAGGTCGAATTAAAATTAAAAATTCTTTTCTTCCTTCCTTTCCTATTTCTTTATTTGGAAGATTCAAATTTAACTCAGTATGATTATTGCTGTCTTGAAAAGATCATAAAATACAAAAAATTAAACAAATATAAAAAAGAAATGCAGGGTCAGGCTGAATAGAAAAAGGAATGAATTTTTTTCCAGGGCAGAGTAATTAGAAAATGAGGACATTATACCTTTTGGGTACGCCGTTAATTTAATCTCCTAAAACCTTAACAAATACATAATACTTAATATTACATTTTATTAGAATAATATGCATTTTATTTTTATTAAACATTTTAAGGTAAAAGTTATTGCATTTTATTAATGCTTTTGGAAATTTAAACATCGTTATAAATAGAATGAAATACGCAGAGGGATTTGCTTATAAATATTAATTGTTATCCCGTTTTAATAAATATTTTTCGCGTATTTTTTCAGATTTAGACGATATGGTTTCTTTTAATAATCAGGGACGCATACTTGAAGAGAGGATTGGGGGTCCGAGTAAGCTTCAATACCATCCACTGTGGCTTGGTTTGCAAAATCAAGAGGGGCTGGGATCCATCCCTCCCAATAGCCTTATTAAAAGGAAACAGACTTAAATAGACAACGAATTTAAAAATGTTCCATTTATTTCAGTTGTTTGATATTGCAATCTTAAACTTAAATTTAATTTTCTTAAAAAATCGAATCTTTTTATTATAAAAAATTGAAGGAGATTAGATGATCTTTCGTGAAGTTCCATTTTTCTGATCATACTTTCAAAATTTTAAAATATAACGTCTTTGCTTTGTTCGTATCGATTTAAAATCCACCTTCAACCTCATGCAATTTTTTTCCACTTTTTTAAAACTTTAATTAAACTAATTTGTATGCTAATTAAACTCAAGTGTCACTAATTTTGGACGCTTGCTTTGTTCTTTTAAATAAATTATATAGTTTTTTAAATTTATTAAATTTTACGCCGTGGAAAAAATGGTAACAGGTGTTGTGGCGCTGAAATCAACGCAATGAAAAACAAATGTGATACTATAAAGATGTCCGATCACCTACACCCATTCATGTCCATTGTGCATTCCGACGGACTTGGACAATTTCAGCATGATAATGCGACACCCCACACATCAAGAGTTGCTACCGAGTGGCTCCAGGACCACTCTTCTGACTTTAGACACTTCCATTGGCCACCTAAATCGCCAGACATGAACATTATCGAGCATATCTGGGATACCTTGCAACGTTCTGTTCAGAAGAGATCTCTACCTCCTTGCACTCCTATGGATTGGTGGACAGCCCTGCAGGATTTCTGGTGTGAATTGTCTCCAGGATACCTTTAGACATTAGTCGAATCCATGCCACGTCGTTGCAACACTTCTGCGCGCGTGTGGGGCACACGGTGTTAGGTAGGTGTACCAGTTTTTCTGGCACTTGGGTGTAATTTTAACTAGATATATATAAATTATTATTGAAGAACGAAGATATGTATAAGGTGCAAAACTATATCATATGAGGGGTAGGAAGTAAATATATATAAGCTACAAAAAGTTTTTAAAGGTTATTTTAGAGAAAATGTTTAAAGTTGATGAAAAAATTACTTCCCATTCTTCGATCAAATAACTTCTTACATAAAAAGGTTAAACACTGGTAAAATAGCAATGAAAAAGATCACTCAAGCTTTCGGACGCATCAGCAGCGAATGATATTTGAAAGGACTGCTGCTGATGCGTCCGAAAGCTTGAGTGATCTTTTTCATTGCTATTTTACCAGTGTTTAACCTTTTTATGTAATTTCCTCCCTGGTACCCTGTATTTTACAAATAACTTCTCATTCTTCTATGAACAAACCGAGATAAAGTTCTTAAATGACAAATGCATTGCTAGTTTCGACTTAAAATAATTCTAGAATTCTTAAAACTATACTCTGAACATTTTCTGAAAAACAACTTTGTCTCTTATATCCCTTTGCTCCAAACTTCCTCATGTATCAACCACCGTTATTAATCCACTGAGAATGGAAGGTGTGGGGGGAAAGAGGGAGAGAGAGAGAGAGCTCTGTCATCACTAAGGCCCGGATTTTTATGCATAAAATTTATCCCAAATAATATGCAACTATGCTCCAAATTATCACAATAGAAATATGCAAGTGCATAGAAATTTGGACCCTACTCATAAGCGATGTTTCGAAATGTATAAAATAACAATTTATTGAAACAGTGCAAGTGTTCTTGGAATTATTGCATAACATATATACTGAAATGCATAAAAAAATCACCTTGTTATGTCCTTGAATATGATTATGCACAAAATTAATACAAAATGTATGAAATACGTACAGAGATATGTTTGAAAATACGTTCTCATAAGCATTGGCTTCGACACAAGACGCCTGCAAAGTGAAATCTGGTGGGGTGCCTTAAAAGACGGAAATTTTCTACCTCACATTTTGAATTTTCCTTTCTTTTCAAAGGAAATTCAAATAAGGGTGGGGGGGGGGCCCTCTCTTGCCTATACCTACCGGCGTCTGTGGCTTGGTCTGGAAAATATTACACTTGGTCTTGACTTGGAAAGTATTATGCATATTGAGAAATATCGCCACAGAAATATGAAGACGCGTGAATTATTTTTTCTTTCAACTTTTAATATTCATTTATACAGGCCTCGTGGCCAAAGTTTAGACACAGACGCAAATTATAAATAAAAGCGAGAATTTGCATTGAACTTCGCCGATATTGTATCTAAATAATCCTAGAACCAATAATAAATTGTGCAACTTAAAGATTACCAAAAGTACTGAAACAAAATATCCCAACACCGTAATATTGGAATCTGCATGCCACAAATGTTTAGGCACATATGTCAGATTTATGCAAACTAACGGCGCGAAGTTCCCAAGGGATCGAAGGGGTGTTTCCCAGAGTTGTTATATAAGGCCTGAAATAATTTAGAATGCTTAGAACGATGCCGAAGTCAAAGCAATTTACGAATGACAAGATTTTGAAGATTTGGAGGTTGAAAACTAAAGGTAAATCTGTTACTCAAATTTCTGTTGCATTGAACTGTTCAAAGCGAGGCATTTATCGAGTGTTATCCCGGGGTGATCAGTATCAACCAAAATCACGATCTGGGAGGCCTCGAGTGACCAGTATTCGGGATGATAGACAAATACGAAGATTGGCTTCAAATGAAAGCCTGTCTGCAAATCAAATAAAAAACACGTTAGCAATGTGAGTGTCAAGAGAAACCATACGTAGAAGGATTGTAGAATGCAGGCATTTGAGATATGCAAAATGCGCCGCAAGCCCTGCTTGCAATTACATCATAAACAAGCACGACTACAATGGGCAAGGCAGCACATATCATTTTTGACGAATGGCTGCAGGTATGATTTAGTGATGAAAAAAATGGAACTTAGATGGTCCCGATGGCCTTTCGCACTACTGGCACGATCTTCGAAAACGCCCTCATAAGTCGGCTTCACACAGACGTCAAGGAGGAGGTTCAGTCTGGTTTGGGGTGCCTTTAAATGGACAGAAATTTTTACCTCACATTTTGAATTTTCCTTTCTTTTCAAATGGAAATTCAAATAAGGGTGGGGGGGGGGCCCTCTCTTGCCTATACCTACCGGCGTCTGTGGCTTGGTCTGGAAAATACTACATTTAGTCTTGACTTTGAAAGTATTATACATATTGAGAAATATCACCACACAAATATGCAGACGCCTAAAATTATTTTTTTCTAACTTTAATATTATCTTATTATATCAGTTGCAATGAAAACATATTCTGTAGCATTTCTTTAATTTTTATTTAATGCTTTTGGACTTTTATTAAAAAAAACCTGAATTAATCTAATTGATTGAATTACAAGCGGATTAGAAAAATACACACTTTTTGAAAATTTTCTGAAAATTTTGCAGAAATATATAAAAATAAACAGAAATATGCGCACAAAGTCAAAATATGCAAAAACATGCAAGTGCATAGAAATCCGGGTCCTAGTCATCACACAGACACGTAAAACAACTTTGTCGTATTTACGTATTTAATCAACTACTGTTTCGTATTTAGTAAAATACAAACTTGCGCTCCTTATGTACAAAGTCACCATTCACTATTTCACAGACGACACATGATTACAATACACGTCACCAGGACGATATCAGAATACCGCGGACTCGCACAAACTATAAAACACACAGTGTCTCCGTTACGGGTTCTAAAATCTGGAATTCAATTCCTCAAGAATTTAAAGCTCTGTCTTTTCACGCCTTTAAAGCCAAAATCTTTGATTAGTACTACTTAAATCTGCTCGTCCTGCCTTCCCCTCTCCTTCCTTTTAGTTTTCAGTTCTTCCCCCTCCCCCTGCTCTTCCTTTTCCATTTTTCTTTTGTATGCCTTTCCTTATAAATGTCCTTTAAAACTGCACCCGCAACGGTCAACTCAAAATTCATTTACATTTTTCTACTATTTTTGTTTCTCCTACTTCTTCTCTCGGCCTTGGCTGCAAGGAAAAACATTCTTACTCTGCAGCTCACAAAGACTCCACCTTTGGACTTCAACGTTCACTTGTAACGTCTTCGAGTCAAGACTCTGCTCATAAACTCTGTAAATGTGATATTCCAGCGAATGTAAATCTCTTAATAACAATGCGGATTTGTACGCGCGAATCAATATCTTTATTGTTTCTTGTTGAATACGAGAAATCCCTTGCTTTTTTTACCGGAAAGAGAGCCCCGTTACTAGCATCGCTACTGCTCTCTTTCCATTTCCCAAGCAAATCGTTTGTATGGTCTCCTGATGTACATAATAATAAGGAATAAAGTATTATTATTATCGTCGCTTATACTCATTTGCTCCTAACTTCCTCATGTATCATCATCGTCATCAACCACCGTTACAGGCCCGGTGAGCTGATGGGCGATCGCCCACAATCCGGCCCCAAGGAATTTTTTTTTTAATTTTTTGATGGCGTGAGAATCACGAATTTCTAAAAAGTAAACCAAATATATATTATTTCAATCAGTATTTTTGTAATTATTTAGAGTAGATACTGATAATTATACACACATGGCCACTGCCCATCCGATGTAATTTTCGTGGGATGATATACGTTTGAAAATTACCGAATGCAAATTAAAATTTTCCAACTTATTTTGCTAATAATTAATATTAAACTAATTGTAATAAACAAATATATAAAAAATAGTAAAAATTAATTATATCCTAAAATTCGTAATAAGAAAAGACACGAGCGATATCTATGGTGTTCATTCCCGCCCTCCCCCCCCCAAATTTTGGCTCATTCGTTTCTGGCACTGGCGGCCAACAGTTCAGTTTTGTTCCCCATAGAGCCAATGTTATTTTTCAATACAAAAGGAGGGCACCCTTGGCCACCATCATAAATCCCCGCCTGATTTCTGGTTACAATTTTATGCTGAATAAAAAAATATATCACACCGAAAATTAGAAATACAGAAAGGAACAGGTTCATTGTCAAGCTCATATTTTGAAACTTGTGATGACGGATGCGACTAAATTATGCAAGCGCGTCAAATATTTCCTTGGCCTGATACTACCTGGCACTGCAGTTTTCCTTTCTGAGTCCAACAAGAGAATGCTCGTTTGGATAGAAATAAACGAATGAATCTACTGAAGGACATGTTTTACTACGTCGTCTCCAGGAGGTTTGTACCATACGCTAGTAGAGCAAAGATAGCCAGCTTTTTTGATGATACCAATAAACAAGTGCATAAATATACAAAATTCTTCACACGTTGCTCGAAACTCTATATACCAAAGCAAATAGCAATGACTTCGGTTCCGAAGTTTCGTTCAAATCAAGATCTTTCTTGAGAACTGGTACAAATTTAAGAATATACTTTTGGCATTTGTGTACCGTGAGTTGTTCAATATCACATCACCTATCCTATCTGCAAATTCAGGGCATTGGTTACCTTTCAGATTCGAACCTTGTAAAACGATTTACAAGGAAGTTCTAATAAAAGAAAGAAGAAAAAAAAAGAGTAGAATTTGAACAAATTTGAGCAAGTGCCAGACGATTCTCCAAATTCATGTAGAAGAAATTCGTAGATAAAGAACTTGACATCACAATTGAAGTAGACTTTCAGTTCATGCGGGTCCCAATTGTCAAACGACAAGCCGGAGAGTTTGCTCATGATGAAGCACGACAAATATTGGCATCACCTGTAAAAGAGTTTGAAATTGGTGTTTTCAATATAATCTTATATACAGCACAGCAACCAATATCTGTGAAGTTCCATCATAATGGAGCATTATTAGCTACTATTTTTGGATGGGTTCAGGGAACTTTAATCAGATTAGAGGCAGGAAAGGCAAGTTGCCTGAAGATGATCTTGAAGAGTTATCATCACTGATTAGTAAGGATAAACTGAAGCTGCAGCGAGACCCGTATCAGCTTGCAATATGCTTTGATGATTACTGTCCTGATTTATTCTCAAAATTCTTCAGCATCCGATGCCAAATCGGCTTTTGTTCGTCAGGATTCAGTGGATTGTCATCCAAATGATCCATTCATCCGAGAGCGAAGGAGATCTTAATGATTCTATTCCTGAATTCAACATACAATGACAGCGGTGAACAAACCATCTCCGAAGAGTTTACGGAAACAGCCTTTCATAACGACTATGGCGAGATGATTGAAACTATCCAGTCATGTGGCGGCAAGCAAAAATGCTAAAAGTGTTTAGTTTCCACTCTTGAATTTCTGCATGAACTAAACTTAGAATGTCAGATGTATTATTCACTACATATGGTATATAAATTCATACTTACTAAAAAAAAGAAAAAAGAAGTAAATACTAGTACGCTAACTTGCACCCAAGTTTCTTGTTAAAGAGTCTTCCCTGTACTCAAGATCGTTAAAAATCTCCTACGATCATCACTTGGAAAAGGACTTTTTGAACGTTTCATGCTGTTCTATGTCAACGGAACCTTCGAATTTGACTACAACAAAATTTTATAAGTAAAGATAAGGTTATAAGCGTAAGTAAGGTAACCATGCATATATTTATAACGTTGTCTTTACATATAAATATTATCTGCGTAATACTAAGTCAAATTATCTTACATACAACAAAGTTATTGATTTATTGGCTGAGAGTTCTTCAGAATGATCAAGGCAACTAGAGTTGTAGTGTTATGTGTATATGTTGTGTATATTTGTCTTGGATATTAGCTACATGAACACGAAAGAAAACGTCAAAGACTTGGATTCAAAATGTTTCACTTCATCTCATATCAAAATTTGCTGCCAAAGCTAATCTCAATCAAACTGAAGTTACCAGCCATTTACCATTTATGATTTCTGAAATTAGACTATTTAGTAGATTATGGTTAATGAAAAACGGAAATTTTGAAAAGCAATATGTAAAACGTTAGTTCACTGACTGAAAATACTTGAAAATAAACATAGCGTTCAAACACTGCTACATGCATCCAACCCAGAACAACTGAAGTTAATTTGCCCCCCCCGCAACGTTTTCCCCACCGCGCCCTCTTGAAGCCAGCCCGGCCCTGCGTCGTTATTAATCCCCTGAGAATGGAAATGGGGAGGAGGGAGAGCTTTGTCATCGTACATACACGTAAAGCAACTTTGTCGCTTATACCATACCCCTTTGCCCCCTAACTTCCTCATGTATCATCATCATCACCATCAACCACCGTTATTAATCCACTGAGAATGGAAAGAGGGGGGGGGGAGAGAGAGCTCTGTCATCACACATATACGTAGCATGCTGAAAGAAATAATTACATGTAACAGAACCCCGATTTTCCGAAATAAAGAGGGCGGATTTACTTTTGTATAATCCGAAAATTCAAGTTTCAATATCATAGTGCAAATAAATACAATAATTCTCCTATCATACATTTAATTACATATTGCTGAATTACTCTATTAGTACTAGAGGAAAACGTCACGGAGTATATATGTGGATGAGTGTAAATTAAGATATTAACTGACTTGAAAATGATCCGTTATCTTTATATATAAATCTGATCGATATTCGCCGTTGTATTGGTTTCTTCTTCTTTGAGGACGGAATACACTAGAACACAAATATTAACGCTGTTGCCGAAAATATTGAACAAATGTCTGCTAAAGTCTGTATAAAGGAAATACAATATGGGGTTTCGGTTGATACGGATATCGATTAATCGAGGTCTTATAGAATGTGCATACACAAACGATTATACGATAAAATTGGTTTTTGTTTGTTTTACTTACAATATATGAAACTGGATGGTAAAAGCAAAAATGGGAAATGTTTAATTAAATTAAAAATAACCTAACATTCAAAAAGTTATAGTACTTTTTTTCACATTTGTGAAATATAGCGAGATATTTGGTATAAAAACGTGAAGGAAAAACATTACAAAAATAACGAGACGAATTTCGTGGGCTCAAATTCAGTTCTTTAAATGTAAACAATTGTAACTTTGAAACTTTGAAACTTAATAACCAGGGCTTTATTCGTCCACAATTACCTCATCGCATTCTGCTGTGCGTTCACAAGATTGTGCTGACGCTTTTTAAAACCATTAAACGTGAATTCACGCTATTTTTCGAAATTTCCTCATTGCAGTCGGTGTCCATCATCTGATAAACTTTCATCGTTGAGGTTTTCTTTCTCAATCACAAAGTGTATTTTACCTTGAAGACGCCAAAATAAAGTCACACTGGATGTCAAAAATCGACATAAAGGAAAAAATCGTGTAATATATGTTGCAAGTAAGTGCATATATCACACCGGAATCTTTTGTGGGAAGCAGAGGTCATGTTTTTCTTCCTTTAACGAGCGTTTGAATTTAAATCTCCATGAAGGCCACTAGAAGGTGGTAAGATTAATTAAAGGAATCACTGACTGATTAATGTGCAATATTTGTGAAGTATGAGCATAGCCAATGACGCGTCAATCGGGGGTGAAAAGGGGGCAAAGACCTTTTCTCTGCGAAGATTTCAAGGGCAGAAAAAAAAATCGATGGAACGTGATTCTTTTATTTTATGAAAAAAAAATATGGTAGCCAACTTTGTGGCACGTTTTTCTCAAATAGTATGATCATTGGATATCTGATACCCACTTAGATACCCAATTAATTGAAATTTAGCCAATTTTAGTAGTATTAAAACTAAAGATTCAAAGTTTTATGCCTTGCATAGTAATTTGATACATAGCTAAGATAAATGTTGCAATTAATTTCATGCAAAAACCGGATGCAGTTATACCGATAATTATAGAAATAACGAAATACAGGTATAGTCCATTCGCGGAAAATTGACCGATGGGCCCATTAGAATTCACAGGAGCTGACGTCATAAACGGGCTAGTTCATTACAGTACAGGGGCGGACGTCATTACAGTACAAGGGAGGCCGTCATTACAGCAGAGGGGAGGACATCATTTCAGAACTGGTTTTTGGCGCAGACAAACGCTCTCTGAAAACCAGTTCTGAAATTACTTCCTCCCCTATACTGTAATGAACTATCCCGTTTGTGACGTCAGCTCTCGTGAATTCTAACGGGATCATGGGTCAGCTTTCGGCGAAAGGACACAAAGTCCATAGGCTTGGCAAAATTTTTCATTATACAAATTTCAACGCGTTTCGGGTGGACTCCTTCCGTCTCTCATCAGGAATATATGTCGTCTGGAACTACATAAACATCGCAATGTTTTCGATTACGCCCGTCGCTTGTGATGCAGTTGGGCTTCTCGCTAGAAAATTGCCGCTATTGTTGACTGTTAACGCCATCTGTCGGAGGTAAAACGCAACATTAAAGTAGGTGAGGTAGTAAAAAAACAGCTAGGAACAAATATATAGCAAGTTTCTTCAAGCTTGACTGAAATAAGAAGTGGACCTGTGATCATTTACAATGCCACCGGCGTGTTTATGAAAAAAACGCTTATACTAAATAATTTTGACACCAACGCTTTAGCTCAAATTAGAGCTTTTTGTAGGTGTAGGAGAAAAAGGGACATCGTCCCCGACCTAGACTGGAACTAGGATCTCTCCGATACTAGACTATAGCGAAGGATGCAACTCTACCATCTGTCCACCATCTGAACCATGATCACTACTGATCCATCGTTTTGGGCATTTGCGTGGACTTCGCAAAAATTCCTATCAGTGTTTCTATCCAATAATAGTTATTAGCTAGAAAACTAACATCTGACGAGAAGAGAAAATAGCTTAGAGAAGATATTTTAGAAGATATATTTTAGAGAAAATATTTTAGAGGAGGTATTTTAAAACTTTACATACAAAAGGTTAAACACTGGTAAAATAGCAATGAAAAAGATCACTCAAGCTTTCGGACGCATCAGCAGCAGTCCTTCATCAGGAGTAATGACGATGTTATGTTTCTGTCTCTTTTTTATACTTGAAATTTCTGGAAAACCCTTCATCAGAGTAGTCCCGCAGAATGGAAAAACCCAATGAGAACCAATGGGAGGCCTCCAATAGAATCATGGAAGAACCCAATAGGGACCAATGAGAAACCTGTACTGCGGGGCACCTAATGTTGGGGATGTCCCATACATTTCAGAGTAAGAGTTGTTTATAAGTTTCTGGAAGTGGTTGTGATGTATTAATGGCTTTCCCATGTAGTTTGTAAGTTTCCCAAGATTCTAAGAAGAGTCTACTATTCTTGTTTGTGATGTGACGGTGTAGTATTTTTGTTGAGTCCCAGTCGGGTTCGTGTCCGTGTTGTAACTCTTTAAAATGCACTTCCGGCCGCTTACCATCCTTCTACGGATTACCTAAAATTCATAAACAAAATATTCCTCTCAGACCAATAGTTAGTTTCTGCAGCTCTCCTACCATCTCCTACCCATCAAAACATCGTGCAAGTCTACTCTCTCCTATAATCGGTAATAACGACTACACTGTTTCTACTAGCCAATCCTTCTGCACCTCTTTAAATAACCTACAACTTGACGACGACGACCTTATGGTCTCATTCGATGTAATTTCTCTCTTCACTTGCATTCCCACATCACTTGCAATCGACACCGCACTTACACGCCTCCAAAATGACACAACACTACATGAACGCACTTCACTAACACCTCACGACATCTGCACATTGTTGAAATTTTGTCTGGACTCTGCTGTGTTCTCCTCAAATGGTTCTATCTATAGACAAGTTTTTGGCACTGCCATGGGATCTCCGGTCTCAAGTGTTGTAGCTAACTTGGTTATGGAGTCATTTGAGGAAACTGCTTTATCTTCACTGAATTTTAACATTAAATTCTGGAAAAGATACGTCGACGACACGTTTGTTGTACTTAAAACTAATACACTCCAAAGCTTCTTCCATTACCTTAATAACTTAAACTCACATATAAAATTCACATACGAAACAGAACAGAACAATAAACTCCCTTTCCTAGACGTTCTTGTACACAGATCTCACGATAACTCAATCTTCACCTCAGTTTACCGTAAACCCACACATACAGACAGATATCTCGATTTTAAATCGCATCATCCAACATGCCACAAAGCTTCCGTTGTTAAAACATTAAGTCTTAGAGCAAACTCCTATTGCAGTAATGAAGAACTTCCAAATATATAGCCCTCAGACTAGAGCTTATTTAGGTATAGGAGAAAAATGGACATCGTCCCTGTCCTAAATTCGAATTAAGGTCCCTAGTTCGAATTATTAATATTGGACTAAGGGTGTGCTTACGGAGAAGAGGGAGAACCTTTGGGGTTGAACCTCCCCTCCATTTGAACAGTATTATTATCTGTAAAATAAAATTCTTCATCGCAGAAAATTCTGTTTCCATCAAAAACCTCCCTTTTAAAATCTTCTGCACAATCTGGATTGGACACCATCTTGATGATATTTTACACAACCCCATTCCTTTAAAGGGTCTTTAAATTTGCAAGCATAGTGATATTCATAATTGCTTTAGACCTTGGGTTTTCCTAACAAATATAAAGCCAACTAAAATATGTTTAATCAATAAAAACAAATTATCTATTCTATATGTATGTTAATAATAATTTAAAGTGTCTTTTTTTTTACGAGACATTAAATATAATTTCTCGCATCGAATATTATATTTCAAACAACACTGTTCGCAGAATTACAGCTCAAATTTTCCTTCTATTATTCTCAAATCGTTCAAAGATAAGTTTGTGTGCTCGTAGTCCATGTAAAATACAGAAATAGGGAAAAACTAACGCGCAAACTATTTTCCTTGTATATGTTTTTTACGCAATTTTAAGACTAACTATATTTAAAAAGACTTAAAACTAACAAAAACAGATAAAAATTGGAAAATGTCACGTTATAAAGATTCTTAGAATTTTTTTAATTATTTTTATATTTACTTAAGCAGCGATAAATAATAGCCATTTAGGTTTTTAAATAATATTTTAGAGGGGTTCCGTGGTAAGGCAATTGGTAAGAGAAGGGTTATGTAAAATAATACGTAAGTAGTCCGATGGTACCGTTAGAAATAACGGGAGCTGACGTCACAAACGGCCTAGTTTATTACAGCAGAGGGGAGGACGTCATTTCAGAACTGGTTTTTGGCGCAGACAAACGTTCGCTAAAAAACAGTTCTGAAATGACACCCTTCCCTCTGCTGGAATCGGCTATGCCCTTTGTGACGTCAGCTCCCGTTATTTTCTAACGGTACCATCGGACTACTTTCCATGAAGGAACTATATATAAGTGGAGAACGTAAAAAGAACGGAAAGGTTTGAACAAGCGAGATGTGAAAAAGAATGGAAATCCAGTAGATCTGCACTTCACTTTTATGAGATAAGTTGTATTTAAAAAACAGAATTGTTAATACACTTGTGATTTGTTCACATAAATCCCACATCCAATTCAAACAACTGTAAAAGACGTTGCAATACGGAAAATTTAAGCGGTAAGTCTTCACATAGCGCGTTGAAAAAAATAAACATAAACTGGAGTACGATTTAATAAAAAAATTTACTGTTTACTTCACTAATTATAAATCATTTTATTTAACTCTTTTAAAAGTATTACAAAGCATTCGCGTTTCAGCCTTGAACAACTCCTGTTTTAATTCATTCCAAACAAGGAAAATATTTTATAACAAAACGTAAGGAGAATGTTTTAAATTTAAAAGGCATATGGCATTAGAAGAATTTTCTAAAAATACCAATAAGGAAGCTGAAGTAAAATGCAGTGAAATCTCCATAATGCGGATCGCATATGCGCCGATTTTTATCCGCACAAACGGAAATCCGCATTAAGTGGAGGGAAAATTTCAGTAGTTGAAACTTCAGACCATTCAGCTATAACTTACATAGTAATGCAGTACACAACGTAAATGAATAAATTACAAAAACATTTTACCATGTTTGGCGCAGTATAGCCCAGATGCTCTTGCGCCATAAAAAAGCCAAACAAATTACAAAAACGGAATAGTGCATTATGAAAGAATACTCCGGAAGAATTTAAAAAAAAAAAAGCGGTATATATTTTAAATTAAATTTATTTTTAAATTTATTTCTTTGGTATATATTTTCAAAATATTTGAAATATTTAACGTCAGTCCCTGGAAGTGTTTGTCTGAGTTTTGCTTGTTCGTTTGCATTTTATGACGTAAGGATCATTGGCGTACGCAGGGGGTGTTGATGGGGGTTGTAACCCCCATTGCAATGAAATTTTGTATATTTAACATAGGAATATGTGAGTTATAGCTCTGTAACCCCCCATTGAGCCTATAACCCCCTTACAAACTTTCTACGTACGCCTATGATAAGGACATTTAGGTTGTGCCGTGAGCTGGGACCTGTAATTTTCCGAGGAATCCGAACCTATACTAAATAGGGAAACAAATACAGGAATACGGTGCGTTGAACAATGCGCTATACCGCACCCATTGGAATCAGGAGTGGATCTAGAAAATTTTTACAGGGGTGGTCGCAAAATTCGAAATTCAATTTAGATATATTTCGTGAAAATTGTTGACAAGTTTGGGTAAATAAAATGCATATATTTGTTATTCTCTGAGGAGGGGGGGGGGCAAGCACCCCCGCGCCACTCCCTTTATGCACCCTTGATTGAAATCGAACCCATATGAACTGCACGATGGACGCAAATCGCGCAATAATCATAGCTGAATATTGTCAGGTGGGTGTGTCTTGTCAAATAACTTGGATTTAATTTAAATCATAGTTTCACCGACAAATGCCAATAAAGATCCTACTGCGCTAAACAACAATTTTGTTAAAAAGATGTGAAACTTGTTCCATGTTGGTATATAAAAGTAATTTAAAGAGATGCTGATAAAAAGCAACGGTAGGCAAAGGAAATATTAAAAATCGGTGCTTTGGTTACAAGAATTGGAAAAAGTCTTAAGTTTAAATTAAAAGCATTTTCTAAATGCTGAGAGGCATTGTTGTTCAAATTTTGTGCTGGAAGGAAAAGTACAATAGATTTATGAAGGTTAATTGCAGATAATACAGGAAAAAAAGACCCCCTTTAATATTACTTGCACCCCGGGACGCCATGGCACGTCAAGTGGGGAAGAAGCCGACGGCTAAACGCGACCTCCAAGCCAAAACATGTTTATTTACAATCAGAATGAAAACCGGTCAAAGAAATTCATGGGCATCAGTCGTAACTATGTTAGTGTTTTTCTTACGACGCAAGGACACCAAAGGTCATGCTAAGTCGGGGCTCAGCATGACCTTTTTATTTTTTCCTAAAAAACTTTCCTAAAGAATCCAAATTTCTACGGCCAATTTCAAATTTTTTTCCACGTGTATCGATACAATCACCGCATGCCAAGCCGTAGTCAAGTCCCATTAAAATTTAGATTCGGGGGGGACCGGCCCCCTAAGATCCTCCCTCTGGATACGGGCATGGCCAATGGAAACAACGCCTGATTACAGTGAGTAGAAAAGTGGCAAGCGTCCTTCTATACCATCGTGAATCAAACCCGACAAAATATATTACCACTATACTACTCGTTTGCAAGAAAACTGAATTTTTTAAGACCTAAGGAACCAGTGGCGTAAGAAAAGGAGGAGCTCAGAGAGGCTCAAGCCCCTCATTGGATATTAATACATATTATTTTCCTATAGGCCGCGTCACAAAATCTTCTTTAAAGGAACTTGAGCCCCCCCCCCATTTCCATGAGTTTTGAGTTGCTACGCTGCTGTAGGCAGAGCCGATGAGAGAGGGGTAGCAGGGTCTGCAGCCCGGGGTCCCGGATGAAGTCTAGGGGCCCGCTCTGGAAAAAGGACCTATGCTGTGGGGGGCCCGGTCCAGAGAAGGGGTCACGGGGCCGGTCGAAATGAACCTGAGGACCTGCGTTGGCTCACGGCGCCCCTGACTGTAAAGTTCAGGTTAGAATGAACAGTTGGTTTGTAAGTTTTTTCGCACCGTTGGAGTCGAATTCAGATTAACGGTTTATTAGATGAGCGCTGTCTACTACGCCACCACAGAAGCGCTTATTTTGTTCGTGCATTTCCCATCTCTTGCTTATATTTGTATACAGGGTGGTTATAATTAAACTTGGCCTGTTTACAGCACCCTGGAGCTCGAACCGTTCAACGGATTGACACCAAAATCGGTATATAGACCACATAAAGGCTGCGGAAAAGAAATCTACAAAAATATTTTACTTCAAAAACGTCCGCTAGGGGCGCTTTTTAGCGCAATACTGCAAAAGCAACCTTTAAAATGACCAACACACAACAGGAATGACATTTTTAACATTTAGTAACACTTAGTGCATCGAAACATTTTAAAATGAACGTTGTGCGAGCAATAACAGAACACACCAGAAACTGCGCGTACTATGGAAAAAAAGGGTTTTCACAAGTAGATAGAGTGTAAAGAAATGCAGCAAGTAAGCAGCTGTTAATCGTGTACAGAATGATGTAATGGGTGTTCCTCGATGTGGCCGTCATCATTTATTTGTAACAATTCAAGCCAATGCAGAATGTGTTCAACAGCGCATCGCAACTAATCCTCTGCTATTTGTTTGTCTTCGTGTATTTTCTGTCTGTCGGCTGTGCAAGGATTCATTTGTGGAAGATTAATCTGAGATGATCATACGCCCTATGGTATAAAACAAGGTGTTCCAAAGTCTCTTCTCGTTCTCCTGTACATTGACACAATAGTAATGTAGGAGGAGTTTTTTTTATTTATTTTGGCCAGAAAGGCATTTGTAAAGGCACAGCCAAAGCGGTGTCGATGAAGGCAAGTTTATATTGAAAGAGGACAACAAAAATTAATGGCAGAAGGATACTTAACACATATCCGTCCGCATGACAAAAATTCGTCATTACACTGTCAATCACCAATAGCCAAATGACGAAAATTCGTCATTTGTATATTGCACTAAATAATTGATTCTTGGTTTTTTTTAAATCCGAATAAATTAAAACGAAATTTTTACCAAACAGAGCTAATTCTATGAAAAAACTGATTTCATCTTCAATTACGTCGTATAATGGTGCAAACGCAAAAAAAAATTAATTTAAAAACGTATTAGTCGGAACTGTGTACAGAAGAATTTTGTTCAAAGTTTAAGCGCTTGGGTGTTCGGATATCCAAGAAATTTCAGGGATATTACTGTTAATTTTCTTATATAAACATAAATGCGTTAAAATAGTGACCGCAGGAAAAGCAAAATATCCCTTAAAATATTGCAAAGTTTGTAAAGTTTACAACAGAAAAAATAAAACTAGCTACTTATGTGACTTTTGCAATATTCCCCTTCATACTGGAACATGTTTCGAACAGTACCATTCGTTGAAGAACTATTAATTATTGATAAAATTAAAGTTTCTAAAATAATTTGCTGTGTCTAATAAAATAATGAGACTATAAACTTTATGTTTTCATATGTTGCCTATAGGCATTGTTGACGCCAGCGTGGGTATAATTATGTATGTATACTGCATGACAGGTCTGTAGATAGGATGAAGGGGAAACTGGGTCATGGCAAAAGGCATATGGGCACACGGAACCCAGAGATTGTTCTATATATATATAAATAGCTTGATGGGGCAAATGGATCCATGTTCCTACTAGCCCCATGCTCCTACTAGCTTGGCTACAGGCCTGCTGTATGATATAGCTTTTGTATATAGTGAAGCATATGAAGACTCTTTCTTTTGAATGTTTGTTAACTTTGTAAAAATTTGCTACCTTTTACTGTTCATGTTTTTAAATAAGTGCTTTTTTTACCCATATAAGTCAAAAATTGCTTTAGCTAATAAATTGCAAATTTATGAAAAAACGGAAACATTTTATTGCTTGTTTTGTTTTGGATCACATGTGTTCATGACGAGGAAAGGCCAAGATCCGTCCGAAATGTGAGATGTAACCTTCATTTCAATCAAATCTTCTACGCCTGCAGAGTTGGGTTTATTCGCTTCATTTATATTTTATATATTATGACCTCCATCCTTAAGTTTTCTCTGCATTTCATCATTGTCCATCAATTTTGGGGGGAGTGGAAGGGACCTGTTTGCGCCCGTTCCATCAACATCTGTTGAAAAGAGATGCTCAGATGTGTACCACATGTAGCCAACCATTCATTGTTTTCATGTTTCGGCTAGGTGTAAAAATTATTTTTAACTAACAGCGGCCATTACATTTTAACCGAAATGATTTGAACTTCCGCGACATTTTATGCGATTCTGATCATGAAATCATGAAATAATTTTTAATTTTGTATTTAATATCAGTTCATTTAACCTCATCTGTTTTTATTACAACTCTTTTAATGCTTTTCATCTTTGCGTAAGGTTTATTTTGTCTTTTATTTAAAATCTTGCGCATACAATTTTCCTAATTTTCCACGTGGATCCATCACTGTCTACGTAAGCAGTCGATTGTAATCTATGTAACCTATTGTTTAACCTTAAGGAAAAGCATATTAGTCTATAGCGTTCCAGCTAATTAAAGTCGCATTTTCGCGATAACAGTATGTTGAAATCATATAAGGTAATTTTGCGTGGCGTTACGCAGATTAGATTTATTAAAAAGAAACGTTATAAGCGTGAGTAATGCAACATTACTTACATTTATAACATTGTATTTTGCTTATGAATCTAAATGTTGAAATCACTTGGTATTTTCCTCCTTCGCCAAATTATTCCTACAATCTCAGTAATATCTAAATAATTTATTTGAAATTGCACTGACGGAAAATCATATTTAAGGCAAAAGCGTACGTGCTTAAAAGGCACAAAATCTTTTCCTTGTGTCATTTTTGAACTTAAAAGAATATTTCATGCAATAAAATATGATTCTAAATGCGTGAAAGTGCGCTGAATTTTAATTACTTTACGCATTATCAAATTTAAGTCGTTTAAACAACTTTTGTTATGTACTTGTCATATACACTGAAGTGCCAGAAAAACTGGTACAGGCGTGCGTATGCAAATAACGGAGCTTTGCAACCAAGCAACGTAACGTGATGCAATCTGCAACGCCTATATAAGACAAGAGATGTCTGGAAAAGCTGTTAGATTGATTCTTGCCGCTACAATGGCAGGGTATCAAGATTTAAGTGATTTTGAACGTGGCGTTATAGTCGGCACAAGAGAGATGGGACATAGCATCTCCGAGATAGCGACAAAATTTGGATTTTCGCGTACGACCATTTCACGGGTATACCGTGAATATCAGGAATCCGGTAAAACATCAAATCTCCGACAGCGGTGCGGCCGGAAAAAGACCTTGAAAAAATGGGACTTTCGACGACTGACGAGAATCGTTAAACGAGATAGACGTGCAACACTTCCTCAAATTGCCGCGGATTTCAATGCTGGGGCATCAACAAGTGTCAGCGTGCGAACTGTTCAACGAACCATCATTGATATGGGCTTTCGAAGCCGAAGGCCCACTTGTGTACCATTGTTGACTGCACGGCACAAAGCTTTATGCCTCGTCTAGGTCCGCCAACACCGCCATTGGACTGTTGATGACTGGAAACACGTTGCCTGGTCTGACGAGTCTCGTTTCCAATTGCATCAGGCGGATGGACGTGTACGGGTATGGAGACAACCTCATGAATCCATGGACCCTACATGTCAACAGGGGACTGTTCAAGCTGGTGGAGCTTCTGTGATGGTATGGGGCGTGTGCAGTTGGCGTGATATGGGACCCCTGATACGTCTAGAGACAACTCTGACAGGTACGTAAGCATCATGTCCGATCACCTACACCCATTCATGTCCATTGTGCATTCCGACGGACTTGGACAATTTCAGCATGATAATGCGACACCCCACACATCGAGAGTTGCTACCGAGTGGCTCCAGGAACACTCTTCTGACTTTAGACACTTCCATTGGCCACCTAAATCGCCAGACATGAACATTATCGAGCATATCTGGGATGCCTTGCAACGTGCTGTTCAGAAGAGATTTCCACCACTTCTATGGATTTGTGGACTGCCCTGCAGGATTCCTGGTGTGAATTGTCTCCAAAATACCTTCAGACATTAGTCGAGTCCATGCCACGTCGTGTTGCGGCATTCGGTGCTCGGGGTGGGGAGCTACACGATAACCACTTTATTTCATCATCCCCTCACTTCGGGCAACAACATTAAGAGATACATAATGTTATATGGTCCTGTGGACCCAAATTATACACTAATGTAAACTTAAAGTTTCACATGGTTTAATTATTAAAAAAATATACGCGTTGTCGGAAGCTTTATCTCTAAACTACGTGGTCTTAGTGAATTCCCTCCATTCATTTCCTCCTCCAATTTAATATTGTTCTTTATCACTTACTTAGTTTCGAAATGGCAATACGACTAACTATAAAAAAACTGAAGTATTGCTTGACTGAAAGAAGTTATGAAACGATTAACTGGGACATGTTAAAACTAGTTCTTTGGTAAAGGATAGTCTGGTGTGTTGGAAGATGGTTCTGTATCGAATCGAAAGTATACCACGCATTTTAAAAATGAAGGCTCATAAAATATTTCGAGAAAAATTCGGTAACAGTTTCTTTTAATCAGGGTTTAAGCTGGCTCGAAACATGCTGTCGCAAAAATGCTAAAATGGGAAAAAAGTTGTAGCAAAATGCTAAAAAATATTAGTTGCTTTCGTTGCTCGAAAAATCGTATCAATGAAATTATTTATATCAACGATGCTTAACAGGTGCTGTTAAGAATTTTGAAGAGGAAACAAAAAGAAACAAGAAAAGATCGCTGAAGTGCAAAACGGATATTCTGGAATCGAGGAATCCTGTTTTCAGAGAATAAACTGTGGTTAAAAATGCCTGTCGCATTTTCGCGATGGGCAATAATTTTTTCTTCGCATTTTCGAGCAACTCGTCGCATTTTGCGAAAAATGCGACTGCAGCTTAAACCCTGGTGGAAACAATGTATACATGAACCAGGGCAGTGCAATATGATACCACAATTAAAATCCCATTTTTCAGTTAACGACTGTTTCTCATAAATAACATTCAACCATTTAAAAATAGATGTTTTTAGGAGTGAAATATACATGCGTATAAAAAAAAATGAATTGATCAATTCTTACCTTGACATGAAAACGTATTTAATGCTTCTTTCACACACATTCATGCTTTTGTAGAAAAATTTCTAACATCCTGCTGCACAACAAATGGCGGTGTTGATTCATCATAAAAGTGTTAGCACCCCTGTGGGAAATTTGCAAGGTTCAGATTTCTGGTAGTCAAATGAGTAAAAACGGCGTGACAATTATTACTACTCATACAATACAGTGTATTCAATGGCAATTGGGGCCTGTTCATAGCCTAGCAGTTTCGCACTGTATGGGGCAACCAGATACAGGTGTGTGTGCTTAGGAAAACTCTTTATTAGGAAGTTTAAAGTCCCTTAGACATGCCTCATTCTGTTTGCCACTTACCTTAAAATCGTACTGTATTCCCATGGTATTAGGGAATCTGATATAGCTGACGTGACTACTCGATTTTCTGTTTTAGTCATTAAAAATTTCGTTATATAGAAATTTATATCTTTATATAGAAACACTTTCATGCGTAACGATCACAGGGATTTACCAAAACTTCGCTATATAGAGAATTTCGTTATATGGAGGTTCTATTGTAATTGTAATTGTCATGGAAGATTGCAGAATTTCCATATTTTCTCGGAATTGTCGACGATGTTTCATAAATTGCTTGCGGAATCCCGTGGACAGTCGACGCGGTTCCCTGGGATTCGGAGGAACATACTGAGGAACATTACTCCAACTTATAAGAAATAACGACTCTAATCATTTATAAGAAATAACGACTCTAATCATTTATAAGAAATAACGACTCTAATCATTTATAAGAAATGACGACTTTAATCGTTTATAAGAAATAACGACTCTAATCATTTATAAGAAATAAAGACTCTAATCGTTTATAAGAAATAACGACTCTAATCATTTATAAGAAATAACGACTCTAATCATTTATAAGAACTTTCCTAATAAGAAGCCTCACTTCTCATTAATAAGAACACACAAAATAAAATGATTTCTTCAAAATACATTCTAACGAAGTTTAATGCACCTATTGCGTTTCTTTATGGTGGTGTCTTCACGGTGTTTTCCATAATGTGGTGTTCCCAGAGGGTCAAGGCAAATGTATGAATCCGTAAATTCTCAGCATTTTCAACCTTTCTCTACGAAATTATTGAACATTATTGAAGTTTTTCAGAGATTCGTTTTAAGATCAATTTCCATCTAGAACATAATCATATACTTTGTCTCTTGAATGTACTTGGAAAGGGTTCCTTTCAAAAGTGACCATGTCATTATTAAATACAAATGATTGGAACATTATTTATTTATTTTTACTCTCCTAGTTTAACTGAAAAAAAAATTATGTGGCACTAAAGTGAAAACTTTAGGGACTTAGAACCCTTATCTTAATGTTCTTCCAATTTTCATGTCTTTAATACCCACGTGTAATCGAAATTGTTCATCCATTTTCGCATGTGAATCTAAATACATCAATTCATACGCCTTTGACACCTACTTAAGCCTTAAAATCAGTAATTTCTTACAATGAATCAATGCCATATACGCACAAAGAATTGTATGGTGTCGAAGCTTTTTTTCGCAATACTCAGGGCCGTTTCTACCATTAGGCCAGAGTAGGCGACTGCCTAGGGCGGCAAAATGGCGTAAAAAATTAATTTTAAGTCAAACGAATAAAAAATTGAGCAAATGAGGAGAAAAAATGAAAAAGAGGAAAAATTAAAACATATAATTGTTTTCAAAAGTATACGAAACGATTACTTAATAAGTCTTTATTTTGACAAATGTAAAATTTTTTTATGTTTTATTGTTTAATTTTGCACACAAGTTTTTTTTCTATCTCTAATCATTTAAGCTGTCTAGCTCTGATAATACAACGTTGTGTTTTGTAATATTACTCCGTCAATATTACAGTTTTCAAAAATATAAAATGTTGAAATTAAACAATTATAACATGTAGCAATTGTTTTACTATTCACAATATTCTAATATTACAAAATAACTAATATAAGTCTAAAATATAAATATAATTAACGGGTTTAATGATTAAAAGTATAATAGAACATTTACGTTGTTGAACCGCTGGATGTTGGTTGTGGTAGAGAGGGAGATATTGGCGAAAGAATGATGGTAGTAGAATGGTGGGGGCGGCATATTTCAGTTCTTGCCCCGGGCGGCACAAAACCTAGAAACAGCTCTGGCAATTTCCATGTAGATAAAATGTCGCAAGATTAATATAAAACAAAAATGTGGCCGCAGAGAGTCCAATGACCTCTTGTGACTTGAGAAAAGAGACCTTCGACATACCAGCTTGAAACGTGGGGCAGCTCTCAAGATCACCTCCTGCGTCCTTCAGTTGAAAGAAAGGAAGAAGGTTACAGCAATCAAGCCTTGGACCGATTTCTTCAACTAAGCGTTGAAAATCAGTCTTGGCCAGATACGAGCCGCGAATTGTTGGAAAAAGTTGATCTTTGGAAATGGAACTGCCGGCTTGCCAACCTGAAAAAACTGCCAGGAGTGCATCGGTGCCTCATATACAATTCGAGGTGCCCAGGCCACCCTTTCCACGTAAGTACTTGTGTTTTGACTTTTCCGTTCATTTGATCGGCTTTATTTATTTTGTGAAAACTGCGGCGATTGCAAGCACTTGGATTAGAGTACAAATAATTTGAAAGTACTAGAACACCATGACACTTAGTGTCCTTGCGCCATAAACCACAAACAACCAATTTGAGGAGAGAGAGAGAGTAAATATTTTGAACAACTTCATTAAATAATAATGAGTTGTTATGCTAGTGTTTTGCAAACCCCACGTATTTAAATCTACGTATTGAAAACATGTATATTAAAATACTGTGTATTAAAGGCTCAGAATGACTCTTGCTGTCCTTGCGCCATAGAAATAAGGCCATCAACAACCTATGTCTTTGAAGATTTTTCTTACATCCAAAGTGCACAATATGTGCTACTGTGCATATATGACCTGCTGTTGTTTGAACAGGCTTATCTGCGTTTTGTGGTGCAAGGACAAATAAGGTCAAGCTGTGATATGCACTACAGTTTTCGGAGAAATTCGAACCACAGTGGTTTTGGGAATTTGGTGAATTCTCCATACTTTAAGACGTTCGAATTCCCCCAGAAAAGGCAGATCCAGTGCCCTACAGTAACCTAGTAGTAACGCCTTCGTCTATCTTGCCATTAGCACGGATCGTAGAGGGCGTGCCACTTTTTTGTCCACCGTCGCCCGGGGTTTGATTCCCTAGTCAGCAGAGGTTCAGATCCCACGGAACACAGTAGATACTAGCACCGAATGATCTTTGTTGTCCTTGAGCCATAAACGCATAAGTTACCTTTCGAAATGGAATATAGTCGAACCTCGTTAAGACGAACATCAAGGGGGAACAGAAAATTCGTTCGTATTAACAGTAAGTCGTCTTATCCGGAAAGAACACCACGCGATACAATCTGTCGGGACTTTAAAAAACGGTTCGTGTTAAAACTAATTCGTTTTAAGCGTATTCTTCTTAACGAGGTTTAACTGCAGCTAGGCTTCAAGGATGCCACAACGCTATTCTTTGACTAAGCCATACACCCCTGGTTATGTATGGTCACTCTGAATTTGCTGCTTGGCCATTTACGTTTACATTGGCACTAAGTATGAAATCTGATTTACACACAAACTCTTCGCTCGACACATCGTTGCATTCAGGGACGGACTGGGTCCTCTCAAAGGGCGCATACCTTGGATTATCAGAGGGCGCGTGTCCTATAGCCCATGAGGGCGCATCGGCGGCTCAGGCCGCCCCTGGTTGCATTCAATTATCAACGGAAAAACAACGCTTATCGACTAATTGCTCACTGTAGTCCGAAGGTTGGTTTCCTAGCCTTTAAGGGGTTTGGCTTCCCCGGAAAACTGCAGATTTTGGCGCTGTATGGCATTTGTAGTCCTTGCTTCTTAAAACCATATAGACAATCTTTGATATCTGTGATAGCAATTTGTTTTAAGGGGAGAAAGGTTTTTTGGTCATTCTGTTCCTCTAAAGCGCCAGGATTTTTTTTATTTTTACTTTTGCTATAGCGATGTACGCAGGGGTAAGCTGATGAGGTCCAAAATCACCTATTAACTCTATAAATATATTACATATGCTATAATTTCATATACATTTATATATGTGTATACACGCCCGTATCCAGTGGGGGGAATCTTAGGTACTGCTCCCCCCCCAGAAATAATTTTTTAACAGGATTTGGGTACGGCCTTGCATGCTATGATTGTATCCATACATGCTGTAAAGATTTTTGACCCCCCCGAAATTAAATCCTTGCTACTGTCTTGTGTATATATAATATTATGTCCTATAACACCCTTCCACGTTATAGATTTTATGTGTACGCTATTAGCTATAATCTTGCCCGTATCCAGAGGGGGGATCTTAGGGACCGGTCCCCCCCGAAATTAAATTTTTAATGGGACTTGGCTACGGACTTGCATGCTGTGATTGTATCTATACATGCTGTAAAAATTTATGAACCCCCGAAATTAAATCCAGGCTACGATCTTGGCTACAATCCTATATATATGAATACTTTGCCCTTATTTAGTCTGTAACATTAGCAGCAATAATTAATTATGATTTTATTCACAAAATATGAACGATATAAGAACTGCAACTTCGTATAGGATACAGTGTTGGAAAAATTGTAACATGCCATAAATGTAGTAGCGAAATATGT
>QLNU02015003.1:38420704-38454385 GCA_006491805.2 Dysdera silvatica | reverse complement strand
CAAAACACTTGGAAACGGCTTTGCCTATAGGTACATTCGGCAATGAGTATGTCCAATCGTTCACTGAAAGAACGAATGAACGATTTTGCCTATCTATTATAAATAAAGTGACTCTTTAAGTGTTTCGGTCATTTAAGTTGACACACCTCGATCGTCTTGCGCAGCATTACCCTAGATGTCCTGTCGGCATTAAAATCCAACCAACCAACCATTTAAATAAGAAGTTTACTGTCGCCAATCATGGCGTAAACACGAGAACAGAGGCATGTGAAGAAAAAATTTTAATATTAAAATAAATTGATAATTTATCAAGTGTTTTTATACTTAGATGTTCACTGTCTAATTTGTGAAGATAAGTCAAAAATAATAAAAATAAATATTTTTTACTATTTGGGCAAAATTTCAACTGCAGTGCCTTCTGTCTGGAAAAGAAAGCATTAAAAGTGATGACATTTTTCTTGAAGGTAAATATTGGAGTGGAATCGGCATGGGTGCAGACTTAATAAATTATTGGGGCTTCTAAAAATTTTAAATCGAATGACCGGCGCACATTTCAAAGGATTTAAGAGTAATTTAAATTTCATTATCAGATTATCTGGTACAATAAGACATCTGAAACTGTAAATACAAGAAGTCAATATAGGAAAATACATTTAGACGAAATTGATTGGCAAACCGCATCTTTTTAATTTTGTAGTTAAGTATGTAATTATGGAAACACCCTTTTAAAAATTTTAAATATCAGTATGTTTAACACCTGTCGGGCAGAATATGTGGAAAATATTGAAAAAAAGTCTATACAGTAAAGGGTGTCGAATATCGGAATTAATTGGATTTATAAAAATATAAATTAAATAAATTTAATTTCAAGAATGAGAAGTTCGAAGAACTGAATGATCTAATAAGCTTTTTATGTGAATCTAATAAGCATTGGCGCAACTAGCATTACTTAGCCCCTCTCTCTACGAAAGCAAAAAGCACAATCACAGTAATAGGCGTACGCAGAAAGTTCATAACGGGGTTATAGGATCAATGGGGGGATTACAAACCCCAAAATCACCCCCTGCATACGCCAGTGCCACCAGTAAAATGTAAGGTTAGCTACGGCAATAACAATAATTATCAGATACAGTGATGAAAAAATTAAAACAGACATTACAGAAATTATGTGTCATCAAAATTTTACAGAATTGCTTAAACTGATTGCAGTTTAAAATACTGATATCACCTTCGTAGGTTTTGCATGTGTAATTCTAATACTTTTGATTTTATTTTGCCACTTGCATAACGTGTACAGTATTAATATAAAAAAAAATCAATGTTCTGTTGTTAACTCAATTCGAGCGCCATTCTTTGTTTATATGTGTATTTTAGTTAATATTTTGTATTTCATCTCTAGGTACACTGGCCTTCATCTTCTTCCTATGCTGTATTATGTTTTGTGATTGTTTGTATAGCTGTCGTTTGTTTTGTCGCTGTGCATGCTGGTCCTAAGTATATCGATACCTCTACGTCGATTTCCAAATTTCTTTAATCAATTTCTTTTGCGCTTAACGCTACCTTTTCTCTTTCAAAGGGATAACTTTCTATCTTTATGAGTAAAATATTCTGGACTTGCAAAACCTTGCTTCAGTTTTGTATTTTATAAGAATTTAATTTTTCTTTCAACTTATTTGAAATATTAATATTGCAATTCACATTGTTTATTTATTGGAATTTACATTGTTTGTTTATTGGAATTTATATTGTTTATTTATAAAAATTTACATTATTTATTTGAATTTACATTGTTTATTTATTTGAATTTACATTGTTTATTTATTAGAATTTACATTGATTATTTATTGAAATTTATACTGCTTAATTATTAAAATTTACATTATTTATTGGTTAACTTCTATTTATATATTACTTTATTGGAATCATGGATATTTAAACAGGTCGTAAGAAACAATTTTAAAGTAGTGTATAAAAAATAGGCTAAGAAGAGATTAGGGCTGTCTAAGAGTATTTGAAGGCTTTAAGCTTCATCATTTTGGGGCCCTTTCTGCGCTATTTCTTAAATTTCCATTTTTCAAAAAAAAAAAAAAAGCAATGCAACATTGCCACTTGGGGCCCCTGTTTGTGTCAGTGCCGTGAATAGGGATCCAAATGGCCCACCCATTAAAACGGCACTGAGTGGGTAATGAGAAGCTAAATTAGGAAAAATTATTTTTGCACATCGATTGTCTCAGTTCAAACTCGACATTCATATTTATTCATAATTTTTAAATTCTGTTTCGAGACATATATGAGGTCCTTCTCTACAATGAAAAAATAACGTTGTCAAACTATTAACAACACACACACACACACACACACATATATATATATATATAATAGGTAAACATTCTAACTAGAATGGTAAAAGCATTGAAAAAGAGTTTGTAGAAAAACCTCGTTTGTAATTAATAGGAATTTTAACATCCAGTCTATAGATGATAATGCGCTTACAGCTAAAAATAATCAACATTAGAAAATACATGAGTAAAATAAGTATATGAAAATTGTACATGGGGAAGAGAATTTTCAGAGCAAGTATTATATTATGAACTATTGTAAGTAAGAAAAAAAAAATCATATTGCTGAAAAAATTGGTGATATTATTACAAAGAAGTGTATAAAGGTATTATTTACCGTTATACTAATAGATGAAGATAAAACTGAGTAGCATCAAATAAACAAATTCCACACATAAATACCTTAAAGTAACTCAAAATGACAATTTATATCATAATGACATACAATATTTTCATAGAATACATAAACATACATACATAATACATTAAAAAAAAATACGACAAACTTAACGGATCTCCATACAAATATAACGTATAGTATATTATATAAAAAAAAATAACAATACTTTTATAAAATATATTAACAAAATATACAACGAACCTAGCAAACTTTTCACCAGGGAAAATTTACCAATGTGAGTGGATAGTCACATTGCCAAATGCCGACTATCTATCAGAAACAACCCACTATTCAGACCTTTAGTAAATGTCTTCCCTGATGAAGAATTTGCTAGGATCGTTGTATATTTTGTCAATATATTTTGTAAAACTATTGTTATTTTTTTTATATAATATACGTTGTATTCGTATGGAGATTCGTTAAGTTCGTCATAATTTTTTTAATGTATTATGTATATATGTTAATGTATTCTATGGAAATATTGTATGTTATTATGATATGTCAATATGTTATAAATTGTCATTTCGAGTTACTTTAGGTGTGGAATTTGTTTATTTGATGCTACTCAGTTTTATCTTCATCTATTGCTGTAAATGACACTTTTATACACTGCTTTTTAATAATATCACCAATTTTTCCAGTAATATAATTACAGGACACGCTCTTCGGTATTACACAGGTTTAGATGCTCTTGAACCCGAAATTAAAAATGATTTCTAGTGTATTTTCATTCAAATTTATTAAGCTGTATTTTATATTTCTTAATTTTCAGTCGTACTGATAAAGATCAGCAAGCTCAGGGAATCTTCAGTTTTGCATTATATGTGATGTCCATCGCAGGTGAGTTCTTATTTTTCAGATTTCCTTTTTAATTTGCCAAGGTTATAATGCATATGAAAATAATATTATAGTAGGTCTCTGTGCAAGGTCGACTTTTGCATTTGGTCAGAAGAACGGGCCGGACTTCATTATCTGTCCACTATTTGAAGTGGCTGTTATTCTGGGGTATCCGCTATTATGGAGTATTAGGAGACAACGAACGTGAGCATTGGGATATAAAAGTGTCCATTAAATAGAGATCTCTCTTTTAAGTGGGTTTAATATAGATGGTAGCAGAGTCGGATTTACGATTTTGCCGGTTTACATGCTTGGCGCCTTTTCTAGAGGTATGTCGCTAAATACAAACAAATCAGATATGCCAGTAGTATTTTCTCTGAATATCTCTGAATACTACTGGGGTATCTCTCTCAATACTACTGGCTTATCTGATTTACTTGTATTTTGCGACATACCTCCAGAAAAGGCGCCAAGCATGTAGTCCTAGAAAAGGCCCCTGACGACGGTTCTGGGGCTGCGTGCTGATATTACGTCGTATGTATATGTGTGTGTATATATATATTTGCATGTTTATATATGTATTTGTTTGAACTATGTAAATTATATTAATCTTTTCTCTTACCTTAATTCTTTTCAGCCTTTTTTATTTAACTCGCCCCCCCCCCTTTTTTTTCATTTGTTATTTTGCACTATATATATACATATTTAATATTTTCCTGCCTGGTCTTGCTAAGTATAACCAAATACCTAACTAATATTTTGGCGCCTCTAGCGGTCATTTAAAGTTTATCGTTTTGCAAATATTTGGGGAGTTGGCCCCCTTTCAGCCCCTCCAGACGCGATTCTCTTGGCAGTTATGTCTCTGAGCAGAGCATCTAATATTAGATATAAAGGTTAGATAAATATAAAAAAGTTAGATATTTACAAAAATGTAAAAGGAACGTAGTAGTCTTTAACATTAAATCGAACTTTATGACACAATATCACTCCATATGTTTTAGCCCCTATAACCTAAGCTTCACACACACGCACACTTTGAACAAAATTAGTAACTCCAGTCAATGAACAATATCACATTTCTTTATTACAACATCTCTTTATTACATATCTCTTAAAACTTTAAACAAAGTGCCATAATTAGATGCATTCTTAGGCAAATCATAGGTACTTAAAAATATTGTCGTATTGTTAAAAATTTTGTTTTCTGCAAAATATTTTTAACAACAGCGTCGAATGAGATGGGTTTCTATATGTCCAATTCAATTGATAAAAGGGTTGAGATATTCTGATTTCCGCTGTACAAACCACAAAGAAAGAGTAAGGAAAGAGAAGTGGGAGGAAGGGAGAAAATAGGTGGAAGTAAAGGGGGAAAAATGGGAAAGAAAATGGGAAAGCGGGATGGGATGGGGAAGGATAGGGAAATAAAGGATAAGAAAGAGGGGATGGGCGGGCGAGAGAAATGAGGGGATAGAAAAGGATGGGAGGGGAAAAAACGTTCCTGTGGTATACTGAATTTAAAAAGAGAGGTTGACCAAATCATTGCGTTTAAATAAATCGAACACTACGCAGATTAAATCAAACAACAATATCAATCAACGTTTATTGGCGTAGTGATACCAACGCCGATGGTATGGCGTGATTAGATGGTGAAACGTTCGAAAGAAAATAAATATTTCTGCCTTCGGTGGGACCTGAACCCACGACCTTCCATTCAATGTGTTTTGTGTTTTTCTGAGTTCCTATTTCTACGTTGAACATTTTTATAGTGTTTGATGTTGGCTGTATTTTCGTCCTGTCATGTTTTTGTCGCGTCTAAAAAGAGAGGATGAAAAAGAAAAAAAAGAACATTTTTTAAGATTGTAACATCATCGACTCACAAGGGCGGCACCGGCTTTGTCAAACTCACGCTTTTTCTGGTGCTGCCCTGGCGAGATATCAACCATATAATGTATAAAAAATCTCTAATATTGGGTGATTTCATATGATATTGAGCCAAATTTGTTTAAATAAACTAAATAAATAAAATAAACAAATTTAAAACAAGCTTTTATAAACATGAAAACTATCCTTCAGAAGAAGAAGAAGAAGACTTAGTTATTGCCATAATCTTAAACTAAATCATTGCATTCCTCTCCTTTTTCTTCGTTTCCAACTTGTTCAACGAAATTTTATAATGGAAAAGACGGGCCCATTCGTTGCCTACTTTTATTTAAATGGACGGTTTGGTGGATGAAGAAATCGAGCTGTATATAGGTAGGTAGAAAAACAGTTCTGAGATATTAATATTTCAATCAGCAAAAAATTTATCCGCGTAGGAGAGCCTTCGCAAAATCTTGATTTTCGACAATTTGCCACCAGCATAATTTGCCTATTGGTAAATCCAACTGGTAGTTTAATTGTTTGTTACAGATGAAACTGGCTTTTCAATTGCATTGGACGCTGAGTTTGATCCAGAACTTGTGGCTTCATTTATCTTTTTAAACTACGCCCACACTTCATGGTCATCTTTACCATTCGTATTGTTTGGTAGCTGGTAATATTTATTGCCATCTGAAGACGATATGTTGTCAGTCGTTTATCCATGGGGGCACCATACAGACAGCTAACGTCACTTCACAGTATGTATACATTAGAGATGAGTTCGGGCTAAATTTTCGTAGCCCTAGCCCGAAAATAATACGAAATATAGAGCCCGATCGCGTTTTGGCCCCGAGCTCGGATCTAGAGATGATGATCTAGAAATGAGACGGCCAACATTTCCAGATTATTTGTTATTCCTTGCAAATAAAACAACAACACTTTCGGCAAACGAAAGAAGCAAATCTTTAACAATGCCTATTATTTCATAATTTATAAAATATGGATTTAACGCAGCCATTATTTTTAGTTTCATGATGTCACGTTGTATCCCTTCTCTTCTGATTCTCCTCAAATGCGAATGTTTTCCTCGCTATCAGAATTTAGCAAAATAGGTAAACGTAACGAAAAATGAGATCATAATCAATGCGTCCGAAAATGCTTTCTTACAAGCACGGTTATAGTTATATTTTATTCATGTTTAATATATATTTTATATCATTACTAATTAAATGTAAAATTATAATTTTATTTAATAACTGGAATTATTTTAGGTTGGATGACGGTTATTGTCCGCTATGTATCGGTTTCGAGTGCAAATGAAGCCAAAAGCTGGAAACCAGACGTCTTGAATCGAGTTGGACTCGGGGCAGGCTGTATTTCACTTCTGGGAATGGTTTTAATAGCTTCTTATCCACGTGGCTACCTTCCAACAGACGACGATGATTGGGTATTATAAATATACAGATACTATTAACTTATCCACTCTTTTAGAGGAACGTTCGCGGTGTAGAAATCCTAAAAGAATGGGAGAAGGTTCAAGTAGCTTTAAAGATAATCGTGTGATGCGTTGTTAAACAGAAAACTCTTGAAAGCTTCCCCTTTCCTTCATCAATTAAAACATCCATTTTCTATGTAATATACAGTATACAGGGTGTCCCAACACCAGGGTTACAAACATCTAGAAGGGGTAGGGTACACCTAGACGAACAATATTTGTCATAGAACCTAGGGTCGCAAACCACTCACAGCGCCAGTTCTAAAACCGTCCAGCATGCACAAATAGTGACAACCAGTGCATGAGAAGCGCAAAATGCGATGTCCTAATCATCTATGCACTTGAGCAGCTGACCTGAGTTTTATCTGGCGCTTTTCACGCACTGGTTGTGCATGCTGGACGGTCTTAGAACTAGCTCTGTGAGTGATTTGCGACCCTAGGTTCTATGATAAATATCATTCGTCTAGGTGTACCCTATCCCTCCTAGATGTTTGCAACCCTGGTGCTGAGACACCTCATATATATACAGGATGTTTCAAAAAATATGGGAAGCTTTCGAGAGGTGGTAGTACACACCAAAACAAACAATTTTCATCATAGAATGCATGGTCGGAATTGAAACGCAAAAGCGCTAGAAGGACATGATGGTAAAATCGAGGAGACGAGATGAAAACATAGGAATAAAGTATAAGTCACAAAAGAAAGTTTAATGAGAAAGAATTATAATAATTTAATCGGTCATTTTGAAAAGGGGTTATATTTCATTGTTTTCATATGGAGTTTACCCCTTTTCAAAATGACTGATTCGATTGCTCGAAACAGTGACCGACAATGGTAATGAACCTTGAAAAGCAGCGACGGAGAGATTAGCAAACCCTCTAGAATGCACCAGGCGTATCGCACACTTCCCTAGTATCGTCTGGTGACGAGTTCCTCTTCCGATTCAAGGGGAGTTGCATTGACCAGACTGTTGAGTTGTCCCTACAGAAAGATACTTGCATACATCAACACCGTAATAAGAATTTAATTTTGGAGAGTTCAAAAATTTTTACAGCATGTATCGATACAATCACAGCATGCAAGGCTGTAGCCAAGTCCCATTAAAAATTTAGTTACGGAGGAACTGGTCCCTAAAATCCCCCACGAATACCGGCATGGCATACATGGTGCCATTACCGAGAGCAGAGCATCATGGCATACATGGTACTCTGCTCTCGGTAATTCACAACAGGAATGACGCTTTAACATTGGCTGAGCGGGTATTTCCAAACGCGCTAGCGCGGTGGTTCAAAACCTTTTTTAAACCGCGACATACTTTTATAGTAGCCAAGTAATCCGCGACCCCCTTTTATAGTAACCAAAAGATCTGCGACTACCCCCTGTCAGTCGCCGCCACATTTGTTAAAAATGCTTTTATTATTCAGAGTAAAGAAAACATATTAAATGTAAAATTATATCATATTAATTATATATATTATATTAATTATATTTGTTATATCGATTATATATATTATATTAATTATGTAAATTATATTAATTAAATATATTAATGTATATTATAGATATAAAGTTAACAACGATTAGTAGAATATTGCAATGTGTGTAACCACTGCGCTAGCGCAGTTGAGATTACAGCTCAGACTTCGGCGACCACCCTTCCCAATCCTACCTGCCCCAGTACACAAGAAATCAGTGCCTTGGCGTTTCATTTCTGACCGTACATTCTATGATGAAAATTCTTCGTTTTGGTGTGTATTACCATTTTTTAAAAGTATGTCCCATCTTTTTTGAAACGCCCTGTATAGGGCACGACAAATCTCTGCAAACCGTAGTCGCTAGACATGAATGGTATTCGCTTGTCTTAATAACGAAACATAGGAAACTAGGAGGAAAAGAATTGTTACTTACTCGCCAACTGGAAAAATCTAGCCACCACTGGCGAATGGATTTGATGAGCGCTGCATATACGGTATATCAGGGGCGGACTGGGTCCTCTCAAAGGGCGCATACCTTGGATTTTTGGAGGGCGCATGGGCCCGGGGACCGATAGGCCGGCGACCCCGTCCCAAGGGCGGATCCAGGATGTTATTATGGAGGGCGGTTTCGGGGGCCCCTCACTGGGAAAATTTTTAGTTTTGGACTGTTAAATAGTTTAGGTAAATGTTGTTATATTACTAGCCTTCCTTTATACCAGGATTTTCCAACATACGGTCCACGAACAATACTAATCCGGCTCGCCTTCAACTCTTTGAAATAAAAAAAATAAAAAAACGAAAATTTTAATTTTTTTTTTCAGAAATAAGGAAAAATTGTGGGGACAGCACAGGTGAGCCTTTATATATCGAAAGTACACAAACAAATAACTGGAAAAAACTCTAAAGGGAGGCTGTTAAGTGTAAGTTTTTTTCTTTTTTTTTTAAGAAACCGCTGACCCGCGAGATCCGTGAAAATTCTTTAAGTGGCCCGCTACCCAAAAAGGTTGGACAACCCTGCTTTATACTCACCAAAATATTTAATTTACGACAATGAATTAAAGCTGGGCTTTTCTTTAATTAAACTATATGGTTTAGGGTAGATTATGGTGAAGTATAACAGAAGGATAACTTAGCAAAGGAGATATATACAATAACCAAAAACGATAATTTACAATGTAATTAATAGAACAAGTTTAAATTTAAACTACAAAAACATCGTAATTATTTTACTATTTTTATAATAAGCGACTTTTTAAAAAATTTGAAGTTTATAGTGCAAAGTCAAGCTATCCTAGTTCGTTTAAAAATTTGTCAATCGCTTTATTTACATTAATGTGAGTGTCCCTGTGGGTGTGCATTAAAAGTCTCATTCGCGTTCGAAGCCAAGTTCGACGACGCTTCATGGATAAAAAGTTACGTTCTGCTGAAGTAGCAATTACTGAAAACGTAGTTTGAAGGGCGAGAAACTTGTAGATTCGTGGAAAAACATCTGGATCGCATTTCTTCAAGACTTTGGTGTAAACAAACAACACATGAAATATTCTACATCGTCTTTATTTTTTTTTCCTATTTAACCCTGACAGAGGAGGCGATTGCCCCCTCCGCCCCTCGCTGGATCCGCCAGTGCCTCGTCCGCCCCTGATTTTTTGCAACCGTCTCATAAGCTGTAACGTTTTCTATATCAATTCCTGTAACTCTGTCATTCCAAGATGTAGTTAATTGTTTCAAATATCATTTTGACCGTACCAGACCCAGACTTCTTTTTATTTCTCCTTCCTACACCTACACCCAGGGGCGGACTGGGTCCTCTCAAAGGGTGCATACCTTGGATTATCGGAGGGCGCGAGTCCTATCGCTCATGAGGGCGTCTCGGCCTGTGCCACAGTCCGCCTCCACAGTATATATAATTATATTATAAATAAGAGACGTTGATAATAAAAACGCGAGTTGTTCACACATGATTTATTTATTTATTTATTTATTTATTTTGTAGAATGTGGCTTCATATTTCCCACACATAATTGGCGCCTTCCTTCTATTTTTCTTCGGAGCAGTGTACTTGTGTTTTCAGACTGCATTGTCATTGTATTTCTGTGAAGGTGATCAAAAGCGAATAGTTGTGGTTCGATTCTTGCTTTTCCTCTCGGCAGCCATTTGCTTTGCAACGTGTATCCTTTTAAACGTGAAATTATATTTTGATAAACCTTTGGTCTACTGGTAAATTTGCAATTTTAGAACATTATAAACCACTTCCGTTAATATGAAGTTTTCTATGAATTCGAATAGACCTTTTCCGAGTGCTCAGACAACTTAATCAGGTAAATATGTTAACTGTTTGCCGTTATTTTCTGAAGAATTTTTTTAACTTATTTTCTTCATCGTTTGCGCATGTGATTGCTTTAAAGATTTTTTAGGCTTCTTCAATAGTTCTGAGGAAATTTAGCAGAGAGTCTATATTCTGCTATTTATTTCCTACTTTTTCTATACATCGAGTTAACTGAGCTACGCAAAGACATCTGAACCACGCAGTTAACTGAATTACGCAAAGAGATCTGAGCTACACAGAGTTAACTGAGCTACGCAAAGAGATCTAAGCTAAGCTGAGTTAACTGAGCTACGCAAAGAGATCTGAGCTACGCAGTTATTTGAGCTACACAGAGTTAACTGAGCTGCGGAGATTTAATTAAGTTACAGAATTAAATAAACTGCACTGTTATGAATTGAGAAATTACTGTTACCATTATGCTTTAAATTTATATGTTGACATATTATACAAGTGCTCTCTTCACTTGTGGACCAAATATGTTCCTGAGTAAACAGGGGCGCCAAGTTACAGTATAACCTACGTTTTTTTCAGTTTCCTCTAAACGTGACCAATCTACTATCTGTTTACGAAACGTTGTCCGATGGAACAGTTAAAAATAACGGGAGCTGACGTCACAAACGGCCTAGCCGATTACAGCAGAGGGGGACTACAATTTCAGAACTTGTTTTTAACGAAAGTTTGTCAGATCTAAAAACAAGTTCTGAATAAAGTCCCCCCTCTGTTGTAATCGGCTACAGACGTCACCTCCAGTTATTCGTAACTGTTCCATCGGACTACTTGTTGTGAACGAACAGTAGGCAGAATGATACTTTTTCCAGTAAAGCGTATCAAAACTCCTTTTCCTATCATGTGAAAATAATAACATAATGACGATTTTAATTAAAAAAGTATTAATTATGTAAGTCATATTACGGACTCGCAGTGTCAAAAGTAACTGGGAGTATATAATGGAATTCAAACGTGTTACCATTGACGTAAGTAGAAGGGTCATAACACCTTGTTGCGATGCAATTTTGTATATATATATGAATACAGTAGAACCTGTCTAAAGTGGCCACCTTTGGGACTGGACTGTAATGGTCACCATAGACAGGGTGGTCACTGTACACGACAGACTTTGATATGGGCACGACTAAGTACCTACCAGTTCCTTTGTATAAAAAGTGGTCAATTTACCGAGGTGGTCTCTTTACCAGGTTCTACTGTATATGGAGTTTTGATTCTGTAACACCCCACTTTATGAACTTTCTGTGTATGCTGATGACTGACAGAATATGCATTAACGCCTTCCACTGGGCTATGTATCTAATTGTCTATGTGCTCAGCAACTGTTATTGATTTAATGAGAGAAGCTCACACTTTTCCCACTTCCATGAAAAGCAGATGATTCAAGCATGATTCACATTTAACGCATAAAAACTTATTTCAAGTAAAGTGGCCCGTTTAACATAAAAAAGGCGGCCAACTTTCAAGAACGAAGTGTCCGGGTTAGAGAGTATTGCACACATATATTAAAGGAAAAGAGTTTGTTCAATTCCATTGAACTGTATTCACCTTATGAAGATATCTAACTTGAGGGGCTTTACTGTGTATTATATTTTTCTCATTGCAAAAATTTGAAATTTATATGTTACTATACAAAGGGCTCCAAAAATTTGTAAAATCACGATCCCCTCCCCCCACCTCCCGAATGCGTCAAGACAGCCCTACTTATTACGTTATCATCTTCGTGGTTACCGAACTTTTTGTTATGGATTCCTATATAGCAAGTTTGTATTAACTGTTGATATGAAAACAAGTGAGGCATTTTGTAAAAAAAAATGTAGAGTTGTATTTTTAACGCATTGGGCTGTTAAAATGATATACACCATGTTTTCATATACATTTTTATACTCAGATTATCCTTAATGAATTTCTAGCCATTTTGAATACTTCTAGTGACGAAAATCATAGAAAATTTAACGAAATAATGCCTGGTTTGAGAATAGGTGGAAAGATAGAAAATGAAATAAATGTAAGTATGTAATACGAAAGTCCAGAACACAATAATGTAAATTTTCTGAATTTATATGTAATTATGCATTCATATGTGTTACTGCATTTATATATAATTATGCATTCATATGTGTTACTGCATTTATATGTAATTATGCTTAAAAAATGTGTTAATGTATTTATATGTAATTATGTATTTACACGTGTTTATGCATTTATATGTAATTATGTATTTACATGTGTTTATGCATTTATATGTAATTATGTATTTACATGTAATTATGTATTTACATGTGTTTATGCATTTATATGTAATTATGTATTTACATGTGTCTATACATTTATATGTAATTATGTATTTACATGTGTTTATGCATTTATATGTAATTATGTATTTATATGTGTTTATGCATTTATATGTAATTATGTATTTACATGTGTTTATGCATTTATATGTAATTATATATTTATACAGTGAAAATCGTTTATAACGACGCCGGTTATAACGACCAACCGCATACAACGACAAAATTTTTACAAGATGTTTAGTTTGCTATTCTACTATAAATCGGTTATAACAACATCGTATATAACGACGAAACCTGCTATAACGACAGAAATTTTGTAGTCTACGTAGATTCTAAGTAGGGAAATTCATATCGGATATAACGACATGACTTGACAGCCATTAATCGGAACCAAGTGGATTAGTTATCAAAATTTAATCTATCTAATCTCGTTTATTTACAAATGTCCGACGAATTTTTATTACTGCTAAACCTGAATATTGAAGGTAATGAACCTTAAAAAACACGTGATTTATTAATTGTATATCACGAGACGTGGGGGGGGGGGGATAATATTCTCTCTCTCTCTCTCTCTCTCTTTAGAGCCCACAAAACTCTTAAACCGGCACTGTTCGGAAGTCATTAGTATAATATAATAAATATTATTCATTAGATTCATTTTCTACATTGTATACTTTAGTGTTTTATAGAATTTTTTCAATTTAAAAAACTAAAAAATACTACTTATTTAGTGTGGCTATAAATATAATTTAATATAGACGGAAATTAAATTCATTATAATTAAATATATTTTTATTTAATTTTGAAACCAAATAGTTTAATACTTTTTACTATCAAAATAATTTATAAAACTCTAGAGTGTATTATACTATAGGCTACTATCATTTTAAAAAGATATTGTTTATAACGACTATCGGTTATAACGACCGAATTTTCGCGGTCCCTTGAAGGTCATTATAACCGATTTTCACTGTATATGCCTGTGCATTTACGTGTCATTAGGTATCTGTACGTAATTGCATAAAAGGGCTCAAAGCCCATTTTATGGTAAACAAAATGCTTCATAAGCTCTGACAAACAGCCGTCCAACTCCGAAAATATCAGTTCCCCACAAAACCCCGAAGTTTTAAGCAGCACTGGATGCAGTCAGTTTTGGGAGGGTGAGCGTTGAGAAACCATTGGGAAAACACTGCTCTTGGTAAAAACCGCTGTGACGGCCCATAAGTTACGCTACCGCAGGAAGTATCCTCCTACCAAGCAGAAAACTCGAACTTACTTCTCAGCATACTGTGGAGTGTTAGCAGGGCTGTCCCAAGAGGTACGCGTTGCGTGCGCCGCGTACTCTCTAGAATTTTTTAAAAATATGGAGTACGCGCCACATACTCTTATGGTCTCAAGAAAGTTTTTGTATTTGCTGGTTTTTGGACAACTTTCAACAAAGTTCAGCTTTTTTTTTTTTTTCTAGTCATTTACAAACTTGAAGGGAAACAAATGAGGAAAAACATCCTGTGAATCCCCCAGGCCTCAAAATAATATCCTGCGTACGACCAGGAGAGGAATGAAAAACTGATGAAAGTGGCAACTGCCACCTTGGGCTTGGATAGACGATAGACGACCAGTCAAATGCCAGTCAGAGTGGCGCTGTGAGGTCACCAAGTCCAGTAACCCCGCAATTTCAATACTCTTTAATTAAGACAGCACTGCATACTCTCAATAATTTTCTTCAGAACAGCTATGGGTGTTGGGTAATTTTTATAACCCAATAGAGTGAGGTTGAGACAGTTCATTGAATTGTAAGTCCTTTGGGCAAGAGGCTAGCAACCTTAACCTAGAAAATATGGATGTTCTGCTGTGGCTCAATGGTAACAGGATCACCCAGTTTGTCGTCAATACTAGTTCAACTCCAAACAGTGGAAGAAAAAAACGCTAACCGACTAACTACTGTTCGTTCACGAAAAGAAACCCGATCGAACAATTGGAAATAACAGGAGGTGACGTCACAAACGGGTTAGTTCACTACAACAGAGGAGGACTACAATTTCAGAACTGGTTTTTGGTGAACGTTTGTCGGCGCCAAAATCAAGTTCTGAAATTGGAGTCCTCCTCTGCTGCAATGGGATAGGCCGTTTATGACGTCACCTCCCGTTATTTCTAACTATTCCATCGGACTTCATTTCGTGAACGAACAGTACTCGCTGTAGTCATAGGTTGATTCTCCAAGCTTCAAGAAGCTCTCAGTCCATGAAATAACGTAAAGTCACTGCTCTAATGTGCGGTGTTAACACAGTCAACTCTCGTGCCCTAAACACCGGTTCGACTCCCGGTGGTGTCGTGGGACGCATACTGCTCTATACAACGTCGTCCAGGGTTTCATTCCCTTGACCGTAGACGTTCAAATTCCTCAGAAAACTGTAGGTCCAATCGCAATATGAGCTTTGCTGCTCTCGCAACGTGGAAGCACAAACAGTAAAAAATAGATTTAATATTCATTGTTATGGAAATCTGGAAAAGGTAGTTAAGGTCCTTAACGAACACTGTGTCCTAATGGATATGTTTGCAATCTCATATATACGGTGGAACCTACTCAAAGCGACCACCTGAATGAAATGACCACTTTTTATGAGAAAGAACTGGTAAGGACCTTGTCACGTCTATACCAAAGTCTGTCATGCACAGTGACCACTTGTCTATGGTGACCATTTCCGTCCAGTCCCAAAGGTGATCGCTTTGAGCTGGTTTTACTGTATATCTAATTTCATATATTCAGTGGAACCTGGTAAAATGGCCATCTGAATAAAGTGACTCTTTACGACAGAGAACTGGTAAAGACTTAGGCACGTCCATACCGAAGTCTATCGTGTATAGTGGACACTTGTCTATATTGACCATTACAGTCCAGTTTCAAAGATGGCCGCTTTACGAAGGTTCTACTGTAGTAAACTTTGTCATTAGTGACTTCTAATTGACGGGAAAAAAGCGACGTCAATCTAAATGTAATTCTATGAAACGTTTGTCGGCCCCTCAAAATATCTTCGTTAAACAGGAATAGTCCTAAATTATAACAAATCTATTGAGAGAGTTTACTGACATATATGCAGTGGAACCCGCCTAAGGCGACTACCTTCGGGATTGGACTACAACGGTCACCATAGAGAGGTGGTCACTATATACGACACACTTCAGTATAGACATGACTAAGTCCCTACCAACTCTCTCTTATAAAAAGTGGTCACTTTAACCAGGTGGTCGTTTTACAAGGTTCCGCTGTACAGAATTTTATATAGAAATGACTAGAATATAATAATAATATAATTAATTTTAAACTGAATATTAATTTGGGTTAGTTTCTGTTGATGATTTAAATAAACATATTTATAAAAATAAAATTAACTTTCCATATGAATTGTGTTATTTTAATATATATTTTTATTCATAATTTCACATTCAAAAAATTCTTAAAATGCTGAAAACAGTTGTATTTTTCGTATGTTACAAAAATTAAACCTTTTAGCTCAGAACACTTTGATAAACACAACAAATTATTTATAAAATTATAAACAATATTTCGATAATCTCAAAGCCAAATGTGCAACATTTACATAAAATTAATATGTAGGTATTTATAATACGATTCAGGGAGAGGGAATGGAGAGTTCTATGTCACTGGCATAATTATTAAAAATAGCCCCGATTTTCATCATGTGTAGCATTGATCAACTTTGTGGTTAAATTTTTAATCAAAGTTTCCAAAATACACTTCCTTGTCAAATTCTAAATCACCAATTTTATGAATCAGCATACGGTGAAATAACATTATATCATTCTGTACTGAGATGACATCACAGCGCTATCCAGATAGCAGTTCTATTTCAGATATAATTGAAAATCCCCATCTCACCCAGCCTCACGTTGCCTAAACGGAGAGATCATCAACTAGAAATGCTGTCTAACTGATAAAAGCAAAGGTCACTGAGAATGAAAATGTGATAAAAATCACTAAAAGATTCAATTATCAAATTTCACTGTGCTAATCAGTTGCAATTCGTTAACACTGTCGTCATACCTGTGCATACAACATAGCAATACTCTATAAAGGTAAAAATAGCATTGCGTATATAGCGAACTTTTCAATGTTTGTACAGTAAACTTTCGGTCTGGTGTAATAAGTGACACAACTATCTCGAATAACCTAAATATCGGAAAATATTAGGATAAATATTGAGTAAGAAAAAAATTTCGAAAAACGAGTCATTATTACTATAAATATGTATACATTAGACTAAAACCGGAAGCTGATATAAAAATATTTTAAGGCTGTTTTTTGGAGAGGCATAAGGGTAGCCTTTGTCCAGATGTGTGGAACGATTACCTACCAGTGATAGGAAGAATTTTCCCATGATAGTTAAATGCACACTTTTGTATATTATGTGGTAACGCATGTGATCGTCTATTAATGTGTTAACGTCATATTCATCACACATTTAGCACGATTCATTACATATTTTTGGGCTTCACAGGTCTTTACAAATCGCATGGATGAAAATTGTGGTTTGAAATTACATCAGGGATTCAAACAAGATACTATTTGTAGGCTATATAATGTATACAGTAGTAGAAAGTTAGACAAAACGGGACTATCGGATTAAACGGGATGCTAGGTCCTCCAGCGTTTGCGGTTCAAGCAATGTATGTTACAAATAGTAGCAAACAACTGACAGATGGCGGAGAAGCGCTTTGTGCGGAGGAACGAGACATGCATTTGAGAGAAGTTCATGTAAACTGATTGATTGTAGTAAGAAAGTACAAGGCTTTCAACTTCCTTGAAGGTTCAAACAAACAGGTCTTCGAATATACGGACATAATCAAAATGGCCACTACGCTAGTTGAGATTTAGTTCTGTGTTTAATCCCATGTGTAGTTTTTATGTTAATGTTGTTTGTTTCTGTATAGCATATAAATATGCGAAATCTGACAAAATGGGATAGTTTGAGGTCAGATAAATTGAAAAATCTCGATTTAACCGACTGTGCGAAGCAGACTTTGCAACTTAGTTGGTCGTGCATGGTATGCAATGCAGACGTACTGTGGTACCGTAGCCAATGGGACTCAAACGGGCCTGCCTCTCTTAAATAACTGTTGCTCCCCAAAAAGGTAGTATTATTTACCACCAAACAAGGTCCCACTTCCACAGCTATCAGATAACCATGCCCCAGCTCAAAAGCAAATAACGACCCAGGCCAACAACAACCAAAGACCACGGCTCCAGCTCAATAAGGTTCAACAATCCAAGCCCTACCTCAGCAGCTATCAATCAACTAGGAGCCAATTCATGAAAAATAAAGTGTCCCTGAAGGATATCGTAACGTCACCCCACGGACAAAGATCCAATACAAACTCCTCGAGATCAGGAAAAGCCGAAGTTCTAACGTTGTCGCCGTATAGGGATAAGCTGAGTGTCTTGAATATACAGAATTAGAAAGAAAAAAAAAACTTTTGTAAAGTCAAATAAAACTAAAAAAATAAAAAATAATGGCAAGATCAAAAAAAAAAAGAGTAAGAGATCGGGTAGCTCCTCATCATAGTTGACAACTGAGGACACAAAAAAATCATGCGTCCATTGTGAGAGTTTGAAGATTCTGCGCCGTAATATAAATGGCTTCAAGGCGTGAGTTGTGAAAAAGGTCTCATTATGGATGCATAGGAATCGAAGAGGGCTCATATCCTTTCATTTGTGCCTTTTTCACTTAAATGCATTTTCGCAATATTTTCTTTTCTTTGGTGTCATTCAGTTCACACGAATCAATGAAAAAATGTTTTTGTGCCATATGAGATCAACAACGACAAAAAGAAGTTTATTTTATCTTATCGTTTCGTCCAAACACCAATTTCTTTTGAAATATTGACTAAAGTTCAAAATAAACTACATCCATTCTATCGAATTGTTTCCTTTTGTAAACGATGCTTTTGCTACTATAATTCTATGCATCATTCCGTTGCCAGTAATAGTAAGCGACAAATAAGGGAGTTTGCATCGATTCTCATGGCTATTTCGTTTTATCCTACCGGTTCGACAGAACGGGATACTTTGTCCTTTTTAAAAAAACAAAAAAACAAAACGCCGTTTATGTAGGAAACCATTACCAATAAGTTCAATACGCCTATTGTCTGTTATAGCGCACTGTATGTTGAACCTCCAAACCTGACAACAACCAATTTCAGTCAATCCAACAACTGCACAAATCGTCAAATGTTTGGTATCCCGTTTTGTCCAACTTTCCCCTGTTTCTTCCTCAAATTCAAACGTCGACAGCAATCGGTACTCTCTCATAGTGTAGCCTACATTATTTTCAATACTCAATCGAGCTCGTTTTTTTAATTTCTTGAGAGAGAAAAATCTGGAGTTTACTGTACGTGCCTTTGGGCATGTACATATGTATATTCGCTTATATATGTATGTTTATGTATGTAGTCATGTGACTTATTCAAAATACACTGAAAAAATACTGAAGTAAAATACCATAAAACCAAACTTAATGCATGCATGTTGATACCTTACTTTGCAGGACATGCATGATGGGGGTTTGGGGTCATACCGTGATTTAAATAATAATATTATCCGCATTGAAACCATCTACAAGGATCTATCAAAAACATTTATATATAAATCAAAATTCTTTGAGAGAAAACTATGCATAAAAAAGTAATTTTTTATATTGGATAGTCAATATAATATGTTATTTGTATCATTGATATTTTATAGGAAGAACAGCAGGAACAACTAGATTTCGTCAGATGTATATGTGAAGCTCTCATGGTGCTCTTGTTTGCCCTATACTTCTTCACCTTCCATCGAGAAGGACAGCTAATCTCTGTTGCAATAACTTTTCGAAGTTTGGTGGTTGGAAGACGGATTTCCCTTCAGAGTTTGACAAACCTTACCAAGATCTGAAGCAAAGTTCAACACAAAAACTTCAATCGTATAATTGACCAATTTCATCATAATTGAACTTAGAGTTCAAAATAATTTTCCTCATGAACCTCTCTTCAGCAATCACCAGACTTCAGCAAGATCTAGAAGCAAAAAGTTCATCATATTTTCTTCACGCACTAGAGTACGCAGGGGAGCTTGATAGGGGCTGTATTCCATATTGCGGTGAAATTTCGTACACACACACTCACATATATATATAAGGCGTTCTAAAAAGAACTGACGGTTTTTAAAAATTAATAGGAAAAAAGGTGACAATTATTGAAGTTATTCTTGCAGGAAATTAATGTGTGAGAAAAGCATTACGTTTTCGTGGATCAGTATAAACCGATTCAAGGTTCGGTTGAATCATCCAAGGTATTAAGGATGGCCACAAATTTATGCAAGATTTGAATGTAATGTAATGACTTGAATTCAGTATCTTTAAGAAACATGGGCCCAATGGTGCCTTTGCTGGATACATATGCTCATACCGTAACTTTTTATGCATACAGTGATCGTGGAACACACACGAGGGTTCTCCGTTCTTCAGATACGCCATCACACATACGTCGCTTACAGTGCTACAGCGCCATTTTTCGGTTGGTTCAAGGAAGTATCCTAAAAAAAATTCCTGTCCTCACAAATAAATTTCCTGCAAGAATAACTTTTATAAGTCTCATCGTTTTTTTCTATTAATTTTTAAAAACCGTCAGTCCTTTTTAAGATACCCTGTACATATAAATATAGACAGTTGTAGCTCTGTAACCTCCCCCACATTGAGCCTATAACCACCTCATGAACTTTCTGCGTACGCCTATGTCTTCACTTTAAGTGTTCCAACAATCCGTTTAGGTTTTGTTAGACGAACAAATGTGTTTGTAAATATATGTGTGTGTATGCAATTACTCTAATGAACATAAAGAATAAGCTTTTTTAGTCCAACAGTTTTGACTGAAAAAGAAATTTCATAAAATATAGGAAATGTTCTTAAGGGTTACCTAAAAAAATACCTGCTTGCATAAAGTAAATGAAAAAAGAAACACCTGCCTATTATTCTAAAACACAAGATCTTGCGCAGTTTAATTTTTCATATGAAATTAAAAAATAGTGAACTATTATTTGCAAATTTTGTTTGCGATTTGTCAGGCACTATTGCCAGAAAAGTCAGGAAAAATGAGAATTTTGGTCAAACCTGGAAAAATAAGGGAAAGCCTTCTTAACTTCTGTTTTGAATAGCTGAAATTTTTGCAAGCAGCTTTCTCTGCGATCAAAGTTTAGTTGAAAATTTTGTTCGCGATTCATCGGGTAATTTTTTCAGGAAAACAAAAAAAGTTTCTATAATTTTTTCTACAGTGCCAGAGAGAACCTTTTCGGCTGGTATTAGTTCCTCTTCACCCCCAATTCTGCAATGTAGAGTTGAAAACCCACACAAATTAAAGTTTTCGGCTTCTATGTCAAGTTTTAGATAGTGTTTAGATAGGGCCCTTCCACCCCCCTTGTCTATCAGTCACTAGCTACGACACCTTTTTATAATTTCAGGTTTTATTAAATACCTTGCGCTGACAATGATCAAAAACCCAACCGAAATTTTTGAACCTGATTTATGAATATAAATTTAAACAGGGTCCGATTATTTTTTGAGGCCCTTTTTATACTGACCTGTAAGTTTCCAAATGTTTGCAAACAGAAACAAGTAGTGTGTAATAAACACACACACACACAGCATAAACTTTTGAAAACTTGGGGCCCCTATTTGGGATGACGCCCTTTGCTCGGGCCCCGTTTTCCCACCTGTTAAGGCGGCACTGTATCTATACATCCAACAACCCTTTCAATTGTTGTATTAGGTCAAAAACTTCAGAGTAAATCGCGTGAAACCTTAAATTGAAATAACATGACTCTCAGAGGTAAACTCTGAAAAAGACAATTTTTTCGTCGTTTTGTAACACACGAAAGAGCATGAGAAACAACATAAGATTAATTGTGATTAGTAGTATGTTATAAATTCTGTGCTTTCATTGTTAATTATTTCACTCAAACAAGAATATAATAACCTCTGGTGTTTCTATTTTTCTGTTTACCATTTGTAACATTGGAAGCTTACGTATGAAAACTGATTTGAATCGTCTAACTTTCAAAAGAACTACTTTATCTTTAGTCCACCAAAAAACTTTCTCAGACAAAGAATACATCGTGTCTGAATCTACAGCTATCAAAGTTGAATGTCCAAAGTTCAGTTAATTATATCCGGACAAATTTCAGCACAGTGTCAAAGTTCCTCATTGCTAGTCACATCTGATCTTGCTCATTCACCGATAAGGTGAAATTGGCAAAATATCCACCTGATAAGAACGCTTTAAATTGAGTTCATTCTTGAGTACGTGAATGGAGATAAGAGTGATTGATTATACGTTTCTATCTATATTTAGTTTGCTTATTATTGCATAATAAGATCACATTGAATCGTAGACTTCACGTTTTTTTACTACTTGAATTCACGGAAGTGGTTTTCTTTTCAAAGTTGCAGTTATGAAGCAGCGTTAGGCGAATCCTGTAAACCAGAACGCCAGAATCATTTTACTATGTTTGGCGCAGTATAGCCCAGATGCTCTTGCGCCATAAAAAAGCCAAACAAACAAACAGAACGCCATGTTTCAACCACTGGCGCAGTTAAGTATTTTGGGCTCAAAAGCCAGAAATAATTTTAAGCCCCTTATTTTATTAAAACGAAGGGGCCCAAACACTGAAGTAAGGCCCCTCAGCCTTACGCTTTTGCTATGCAGTAGTTACATTCCAGGTTTTAACAATTTCACAAAATTATCAATATTGAGTTTATCCTTGAAAAGAGGTCCCGCTTCGAAGCCAATTTCTCATGCCAACAAAGTTTTATTCTCCAATATATGAGGCTTTGAAAACAACTATGGTACAAGTCCATTTTTGCTTAAAATGAGATAAGAAAGGATTTGCGTCCATCCAGTTTCGTTTTGGCCAATAGTAACGTGGTGCTATCCTGCAGCAATTTATTACACTATGATATACCATACCAGAGTTGCAGGCAACAAAGCAACCACAAAGGATACTTCCATGGACTTGCTCAAAAATTTCATTTTTATGACTTAGACCACTGTCGTTTCCAACGCCTCATATGGCATAGGTTGCCAAAATCGTGAACATCTTGTTCAAGTACAAACAGGCACAAAGCAACTTATATATGGAAAATTCAATTACAATAATACGTGAGCTATATAAGAGTACTAAATAACTACAAAAAAGTATAGGTACATGTCGATTTCCAATTTGGCGGTAAGAACCGTATTCTAACTAATCACGTTCTCTGATAAATATTAAAAGTTCCCGAAAATGTAGATTTGAATTTACCATTAAAAAAATAAATAAATGGTTCACATATTTTTATCGAATAGAATAAATTACATTCGAGAAGTTATCGATCTTTATTTGCGTTGTATATATCAATAGTTTTAATCCCGTGTGGCCATGCAACCTGATGTTTCTGTGATCACGCATCAGGCCATCTTATTGATGATAAGAACCAGTAAGATGCATTTCTGATTGTTAGACCTTTGCCTTTTTAAGGTCAAATATCAAATAAATTTAATTCTGGACTTGTAACTGTTCGAAACATCGATGTAATTTTCTGTAATGAACGATGTTTCGTTCAGGGTGGGGACGTGGAATGGCAAATGCACAGAGACTCTGGGATTTTAAGGGGCCCAGCGCAAAATTTTAATATAACAAATATTTGTCATTAAATGTAATTGGTTGGGGGGTCCCACTCTGCAAAACTGCCCATGGGTCCCGTATATTCTGTCACCCGCCCTAGTTGCAATGTATACGTTTGGGAATGAACAATTCCTAAAATATTTATAGGACATTCAATTTCAAAATAGCAAGCTAGCAGAAATTGATACCTGTTTAAACTAGTATTTTCGTTGTATGTCAAAAATAGATTGAAAATCTATTTATGTGATTATTAAGTCTAAGTGGTTTATATTGATTTTAATAAACTGTTAGTCATTAAAAGGAATAAGACATATTAAATCTACATGCAGCTGTTTTTACTTCTAATTTGCATTATAAAAATTTAAAAAATAAAAGTTTCTTATTCAATATTTAAGAAATTTTCATTTTTCTCCCTCGAAGGACATTACTTATTTATTAGAATATTCTAACTCAGGGTTCTCCAACCTTTTTGGGTAGCGGGCCACTTAAAATTTTTTTATGGATCTGGCGGGCCACCGACTTCAGAAAAACCCCTTCAGAGTTTTCCCCAGTTATTTGTTTGTTCATGTGATATGGAAAGGGGTCAACCATGTCCGCATTTTTTCTCCTTATTTCTAATAAATAAAATCTAAAATTTTTGCTTTTGGAATTTTTTTATTCCCAACAGCTGTCAATGGGTCGTATGTTGAACAACACTGTTTTAACTAATCGGCAAGGAAAACATTAGTTTCATTTTTCTCAACAAATTTAAAATATCTAATAATAGTTATTTGAACTCAGCATTATTAAATTTTTAACAAATATTTGCTCACATGCACATCCGAAAAAAATTTAATAATTTGTGAATTTAATGAAATTTTATATTCGTATTTTATTAAAACAGGTTTCTTTATCGTTTTTCAATGATACGGAATCCTTTTGCGAATATGCATAAAATAAGATACATTAGGATTATAAAAACAGGGAACAAGTATATTAAAATTGCCATCAAAATATTGAAAAATGTAATATTATAATTTATTAATTATAAACGCATTAAATATATTTTAAGAAAAACTAAATCTCTTCAAAAAAAAAAAATGCCTATAAGAAAACTAGTAGGGGTGAGGATCCGTATACTTCGAATTAAGAGCTTTCGACTGGAAGTTTATCAGATGAAAAAATTGTTTTATTCCCACAAGAAGCTTCAAAAATAAATTTACAATGAAAATAATTTCAGTATATCCATACGTATGCACAGGTTTATGCGAAATATTTGTTCCAAAAGCAGTTAACATTTCATTTTTTTATTTGAATTTTAATACTGTTAAAACTACTAAGTCCAAGTGTAATAATTGCTCAAAATTTTGAGAGAAAATGAAATATATAATACTGTTAAAAATTTCTGCGAATTTCATGTAATTTTGATTTTAAAAATGTAGTTAAAGTAATAGTATGGAAACTGAAGCAGTATACTAATACCAATACTGTAAAAGTAACATACGCAAAGTTAAACGAGAAGTACTTGGAGCCTCAGAGACGTCTTCACGTCTCCATTGTTTAGTAGTCCCTGTAGGGGCGCTATTTTTACTCTGCAATTTTATTGTGTTGTTTTTGTTTTTTTAGTTTTTTCTCTTGTGATTTGTAATGTCTAGTTCAAAGACATCAAGTGCATTGTCTTTAGTCTTCAGCAGTATGTTTGTGAATTTTAATTCTTTTGATAAATTTTATAAATTCATTGTATCTTGTTTATAATATTTTGTAGACGAACATTCTACAAGTATTTCAAAACGGGTAACACTGTAGCGTTTTGTTTCATTTAGATTAAATTATCGTTATAGATAATAACATTTAGATTATTACTATTGGTTCTGAACCGCACTTGTTTCACGAAGTGGCTTATTTTTATCATACGGAGTTACTTTCTCTTCATTCAGGGGTCATTCATCTTCATTCAGAGGTCATTCAAGTGGGGGGGGGGGGGGGGGGCGATTAATGACTTGATTTTTGAAAATGATACCTCATTGGACCTTTACCTTGTATCTTTTCAATGTTAAATTTTCATTCGGGAGGGGCGATCGCCTCTAAGTCCCCCGTATCTCCATTGCTTATTTTGCAAGAACGCTCTGTTTAAACAATTATTGCTAACTTTAATTTATAGTTTAAGAATTTTAGGTTTAACGCTATAATTAGTCTATGATTGATCGAATGTTCAACTGCATGTATTCATTTGTCTCTTGTGTAGGATATGTATGTAAAAATATGTAGAGAATATGTATGTAAAAATATATGTAGAATATGTATTAAAAAGTATGCACCTGGAATGTGGGACTGATGTAGATAATTTGCGACAAATAAATAAAATGGCATTATTTAAAAGAACAAGAAAATACAATTAGATCCAGAAGTAAAAATTATTAACGACCTATTAAATCTAATAGATTATTACATATAGATTTTATATATTTTTATAAATCGGATGAAGTGGTTCCTGTACGTAGGCGTAACCATAAATTTTGTAAAGGGGGAGGGTTATAGGCTCAACAAGGAGGGGGTTACAGAGCTGCAACTCGTATATTCCTATGTTAAATATACAAAATTTCATTGCAATGAGGGGGGGTTGGGTTACAACAGCTCCCCCCCTGGCTACGCCTATGTTCCTATATCGGGCATTTTACGTTTTATAAATCTACACTTTCTATACAGTGCTCCACCGCGACTAAAATTACACATCAGCTGGGGGGGGGGGGATTAAAGTGCTCTCAAAGTCTCATAGGGAAAGTGGGGGAAGTGATGTAGAGGCAAAAGGGATCAATATTTAATAATCCTATAAATATAGGATTATTATAATATCTAAATATAGGAGGCGACAGTGGTTAGTGCAAAAGCGTTGAAGGTGTGCGTCGGAATAAATTGCACTTACTTCAGCACCAATGAATGTGCAGCGCCAATTCAGCAACCGATACATGTGCAGCGAATAAAGTAAGAAAACGTTTTCTTCGATTGTTCACTGAAATTTTTGTAAGTTAGTTAAGTGTCAATATAATAAAAACTATTTCGCACTAAATTTTGTGAACTCTACGTTTGAAAGAGGTATCAAGTCTGATAGTTTAGATAATGTTTTTGTGTTATTGTTGTTAAGGATTTAGCACAGGTAGCACTTCGTTTGTCAAAATAGCGTTGAGGGCAAAGCGGGTCATTTTTTATGGGGCAAAGTGGATAGGTAACCCTTGAGGGCCCTGGCCCCGCACCCCACAAGTTACGGACCTCAAAATTGTTTCATTGCTGATAAAATCATTCAATTTACTTTTAAATATTTTTTATTGATTTTATTTTGTAATATTTCAGCACGATTTTAAATATAATTTAAATTCACTCCGATTTGATTTTGACAACCTAGCATGAAATTGATGACATGCACTTCTAGCCACATAGGCCACACTACTTTCACTAGAAAACGGTTTTCTTTTATAGTTGATGATCTGGCAACCCTGATTGCAAAGTACTTCACTCAAATGAGGGAGTAAGTTTAATTACATGTGCTTTTTGTGCTGGTTGGTTACAGTGGAAACGTACAGAAATTTTAACAAACAGCCCTGCTAGGAACATTGCTCGAGCACAACGCGAAAAGAAAACCCTGTGTGTACAAGGTGCAAGAAAGCCTAAGAATACCATCAAGCATCACGACACAAGGACAAATCTACTCAGCCGTTTTAATTTACTTAATATGTAATAAACCATATGCTGATCCACCAATAGGGAACTGGATAAAGTGTTCCTTCTCTAACGAATGGGCACACGAGAACTGCACCCCTTATGACGTCATAGGAGAATATTCGTATCTTAAATGCACTATGTGAAAACGTTTCTGGTAATTTTTTTTTCTGCCGAATGCATTTTATGTGCACGTTACAATTTTTTTACGACAGAGTTTTCTATTTCAAAAACAACCCATCCACTTTGTCCCAGGGTTGGGGCAAAGTGGATAATTTGACCTTTCTCCTTCAAACATTTTTGTTTTAAATTCAGTAATAAATAATGTCGTTAATGATACGTACTATGTTTCTTTGATGTCCACAGCAGTAAACAATGAAGTTTCAACCTTCATATATTTATTTATCACACTTTATTATTAAGATGAAATTAAGTGATCCGCTTTGCACTACTTTCCCTTACATTGGATCATCCGAGGGCCTGAGTCCTTGCCCATTCAGAAGCGCGAGTCCCATCGTCTAAGAGGGTGAACCGGCCCAAGGGCCGGCTGTTCGATGGCCCAGTCTGCCCGGTCAACGGCCCTGTCCGCCCCTGTTCATCAGTGAGTTGGTAAAATCTCAAATTCAGCATGATTCGCAGCGGACATTTCTAGGCCAGGCCTTCCTTTTATATTTTAACTATATTAAACAATTACCTCCGTATTTTTTAGATTTCTAACATTTCTTTTAAGTTTTGAATCCTATCAGCGTCAGACACTTTCAGTTCTTTTTCATTTTAGTAAGTATATTAAATTTATTTTATTCATTTCGTTTATTTAAAAATTATCATTATTAACATATGAAACTGCATTTTTTTTTAAGTGTAGGTATTTAAGCTATTCATTACAACCCTCGTTCTCAAGTGCAAAGTTTTTCATGTCGATAGCCAAAAAGACTACAAATTCACTGACGACGAGCAGAAAAAGAACAATATAGGAAAATGAACATATTTGATATTCAGGGTCGTCTTAAGGCATTCGATAGCTTCGGGGATCGGTCATTTTTTGGGGCGCTTTTTATACTATAAAATTTCCGAATTTTTGCCATAAAACACATGGTATGTGATGAAATCTCATTAATGCGGTTTCGTTTACGACTGACCTTAATTATTGAGGATAAATTATTGCCCCCCCCCCCTCCCCACGTCTAAAGCATATACATTAAGGTTAAAAGTTTCGCTTAATGCGTATGGCTTATCAGACAATGAGAAAAAAAGTTTTTATGGAAAAAAATAATAATAAATAAATAACTGCAGGAAGTATCGAATATAGCATTATTTATTTATTTATTTATTTATTTATTTATTTTACAACGTGTGATCATTTGTTTTCCAAAAGCAACCCCGTAAAACCCTTTTGGATTTTTTTTAATTCTGGCTTGGGTAAGTGGCATCGCGACATGGATGTGAAACTTTGTTGTACTGGTTTGTATTGGTTCGCCTCATTGTAAATTCTTCCGGAGTATTCGTTCATAACACACTATTTTATTTTAGAGATTTATTCATTTACCTTATGTGCTGCATTGCTATATAAGTTATTGCTGAATTGCCTGAAGTTTTAACTACTGAAATTTGCCCTTCGATTAGTCCGAACTTCCGTTTGACGAATAAAAATCGGTGACGATCCGCATTAACCAGATTTCATTGTACATACTCTTTCTCTCTGCCAATTTGAGGCACCAGGCCCCGTTGATCCGTCCATCAACGCTATATTGTCAGGATTATCATACAAAAAATGGAGGCAGTGGGCACTGACGTAGCAATTCAGAAATTGTGTGTGTGTGTGTTGGGGGGGGGTCAGGTAGCTTTCAGGAGGAATGTACCTTAATAAACGATTGGGGAGGCCCTTGAACCCTTGAGCCCGGCGCACCCCCCAAGCGGCAGTATTATGGCTGACAACAAAGATGAGGGTCTCTTAAAGGCTTTCTTTTAACCTGATAAATTCTTTTAAATAGTTTAACATTGAAACTTTTCCTTAGCGCGAACCCCTGCAGTAAGGACGTAGCCAGAGCTTTCATCTTAGGTGGGGGGGTAACATTACCTGGTTTAGTTTCACAACATATGAACTAAAGACTTCCTAAAATGGTCCTTTTGGGGGAGAAATAGCGGGGGTAGTCCCCGGTACATGTTTGTTCCGTGGCAACTGTTGCAACATACATGGTTCTGAAAATAATCCACTTCTAAAAATATTGTTTATAATCGAAAATCACGTAACAGGAATTGGACAAAGTTCAAACCCAATATCTACAAATCTATGATGAAAGCAAGATATGTTATAATCGGTCGCGAAAAGGGGCAAATTCCAGGTTCCAAGGTTACCAGCATTTTTTACAAGGTCTCGAACGATAAACAACAGAATTCAGGTGGTACTCTATCAGCTGTTGTAACTAGAAAGTGAGAGGGATTGAGAGCAGGGTGGGTAGGAAGAGGCGACACACACACATACACGCACACAGTCAATTTGAAAGTTGGCAAGGGCAGTGATTAGACACGCCGCACAACGACAACCGCCCAACGTTTTGCTACCAGTTTTTAAAAATATCACAGTATGAGAAATCAGATAGGATAATTATAGTCTTAAAACTGAAGGTAAGTGGAAAATTAATGTAATTTTAAACGATGAAATTACTTATTCCGTTCAGCATTTAAAAAAACAACAAAAAACAGGTTTATGTTAAAGCATGGTATATTATAATTTATGTTTTGGCGATTTTATTGTCTTTATTCTGAAGAATGTACCATCGCTGTGAAAATGTGTATTTTCGAAAACGTAAAGTGAAGTTAGTTAAGGGCTATTTCTTTTATTATATTCTTATAAATATTTATTTACAAGTTTATGTGCCCTGCGGTGGCGCAGTGTGGTAACGCGTTCTCCTATTGCGCGGCTAATCCGGGTTCGACTCCCAGCAGTGCAAAAAGAACGCTTACTCAGAGATCTCATAAAGATCGCACTGCTCACTGTAGTCCGGGGTTTGGTTCCCTAGGCCTTAAGAGGTTCGGATTCCTCGGAAAACAGTAGGTCCCGGCGCAGCATGACCACTGTAGTCTTTGAGCCGTAAAACCAAAACGCAAGCAAGTTAATGCTTTTCTGTTTTCTTATTCTATAAAATTAATTCTTTTAACTTGCTTTTTAGATCATTATGTGCCAAAAGTACATGGACAGTCTCCGCCAACTCGGGTAATTATTATTGCTCTAGTTTTTTAAAACTGTCAGTTGTTTGCTATAAAGTCTATTAAATAACCATTATTTTATTAACTGTTGTCATATCGTTGGCATGGTTATGATGGCGTTGCTAACATGGTTACGATTGTTAATTGTTATGATAGTTAGGCTGTGAGAAGCTATTCATTATGTCTGGATACACTGGCTATGTTAGTGGTTTTATTTTTCATCATATTTCGGGTTGCTTCTGTAGTGTTGTCTGCACGTAAATCTTATAAAGGAAGTCGTAAAAAGGAAATCTTATGATAAATTGAAGCTACAAAAGTTTTTATTTCTATTGTTTTTACCTGATTTGAATTATTTTATTTCCTAAAGAAATCTTTCACGAAAGGTCCAAGGAGGCATTCGGAAATTTGGACAAGCATGGTGAGAGAAATTTTTTCGTCCTGTTGCAGCCCTGCAGTAGTTAAATGATAACATATTCATTTAACCTTCAGTTACCTCGGCCACCCTCTGCATCGGCCTTTGCTACTGTTATGGGGAGCGACATGCACGCATCTTTGGGGTGGGGTTCGTTGTGCTTATATTTTTCTATGTAAGCCAATGTTAATTTTGCTTATAGGGAAGGTGAATGGCCGAAATGTTATATTACATAAGACTTGAATTTCTATTCCATAAAACACAAGCAGATTTTTTGGGGGTGGTAGTTATCTGCAGTTCTTTAGCAGAGCTTGATCAGAGCTTTTCTTCCATTGTAAAACCTAAATAAAGAAAAAAAAATCAATATTTTAGTTATTCTCTGAACAAATCTTTCATTATTTTGATTGAAAATTCTGTTATAATATTTCAGGTGTCTGAAGAGCATAATGTTATGGAAAAGGACAGACTGTAAGCTATTATGAAATATGTAGTTATTTAATGCTTGTAGTTATTATCATTTATTTATGTATTTTAATTTCTTTTCATTGTTTATTTTAGCTTGCTTGAAAAGGAAGACACAATAAAACAGCTTTCAACCACAGTTGACAACTTAAATAAAGAAATTGAGACACACAAACAGAAACATAATGTAAGTAAAAAAAGAAATTTAACAAATAGAGAAAAAATAGTGATGTGAATTTCAGTTCTTTGTATGTGCACTTTAGAAATGGGGCATAATTGATCTTTATTTTAATCCGTGAAATATTCTACTCATTAAAAAAGCGTGCCAGCTTTATCACGAATAACCAATATTTGACAAGTGCACATACAGTGGTACCTCGGTACTCATCATTAATTGGTTCCAGAAGGCAAGACGAGTACTGAAAAAAATTTTCTCATAAGGAACAATATTAATTGAAATAATCCGTTTCTAAACAACAAAAATTTCACATTTCACTTGTTGGTTCATACATCTATGGGGCTGTTTTATACAAAACTTTAAAACTAGACAAAGAACAACAATTATGTACACATTGTACATACTAGATCAAATTAGAGTGGTTAGTACTGTTGCTTGGAAGCTGAGTCTCCTTTCAATAAAACATCAGGCACTTGCACTGGGGGTTCCTTTTTTTTTTCTGTCTCTTAACACCATTGAACCCTGCTGAAGACTCAGAATTAGGGAGTTTCACTAGAAACCTATCATGAGAAACTTGCTTCTGCCTATGTTTCGGAAGTGGGACAGTGCTTTACCATTAAACAAGTTCACAAATCGGCTTATTAGAGCTTTGTCAAGATGACACTTTTCAACAAAATTTTTATAATTCAACCCATTTAGAACATATTTCCTTTTAGCAGTGCAGTAAGGACTTCCCTCGTCTTCACCTGAAGAAAGTTCCTCAGGCACTATTTACTACTCCCTCTGAAGTTCCTGCAGATATTCAGCGTTGAGCTCTTCTCTGTTCTCCACGACTAACTTCTCGATGTCTTCATCACTGACTTCCAAGCCCATAGACTTGCCCGGAGACACAATTCCTTTCACTATTGGGCTAGGTTCAGTCTCAAAATCCCTCGGAGTTAGTTTCTGGCCACAATTTCCTCCAAGCAGATTTCATGGTCTTGTAAGAGACTCCTTTCTAGTGAACTCTTTATGACACCCATTTTATATCAGTGCGATATGCCCGTGTTTGATTATTATTGATGTTTCCTTATAATTTGCATGTTCAATGTATATGTACAGGTTGTGTGAGTAAATTCTTTATTATAAAAATTTATGACAAAAATAAAGCAATCTATTGAACTGCCATTTACAGTAAAAAAGGAGAATAACTTTGAAGCATTTTTTTTTTTAGGTCAAGTATTTGAAACTGCAAGCATAAAACTGATGTGGCAGTACGTAAAATACATTACATATTATGGGGGAATAATGTTAGTTGTTTTTAACTACACTCTAAAGCATTCGTAGTAATGTTTATAACGTTGCTCAGTGTTTCCATTTTGCAACTAAGGATTACTCTTTAAATTTCCACTGTTACACTCCAAATATTGAACAGCTGACAGGAAATTAGTTAACGATTAATGTTCTTTGTGTGATTATGAAGTTTTTTATTGACAAAGAAAACTGTCTTGAACACCCTGTGTGAATATATATATATATATTTTGTGCATACTAAAAATACATTTTATTTGTAAAAGAAGACAATATTACTTTGAATTGATGTATGCTCTTTTTTTTTTCTTTTTATAATATAATGAAGGAATTGAGAGAAGAAACTAATAAGATTGAAGCTGCTTTAAAGTGTTCAGAGAAGGAATCAAATGACCAAATTGATAAGCTGGAAGAGATGTTGAGGCTAGCAATGGCTGATGCTAATCAAGGCAAACAACTCTCAGAGAAGTTAAAAGACGTTGAGGAAAAATTACAAACTGTAGAAAAAGAATCAAGTACTAATTTACAAAAGTACGAATCCATTCGTGAAGAAAATAATCAACTTAGTAGCAAGTTAACCCACTTTGAGCAATTACAAGAGGTGAGTTTTCTTGGAAAAAGATTTTCATATTTTTCACTTTTCACATGAAAAGCGTGGAGCTAAGACTACAGCTATCCTTTATTTTCATTTCA
>QLNU02015003.1:38401381-38420604 GCA_006491805.2 Dysdera silvatica | reverse complement strand
AAAAGTCATATCGAGTGCGTCAAATAGTAACCCCGTATTCAAAAATAAAAAAGTTTTTGTATCTCCCTTGATTTTTGGAATTGCCTTCCTTGATTGAAATTGAAAATTAGTATTTTTGAAATACAGTAAAACCTCCCTAAGGCGATTATCGTCGGTTACAGGGAAAAGGCGGTCGTTCGGAGAGGTGGTCTCCGAATGGAGCTAAATTTAGCATTGGGTCTATGGAGGAGAAAGGAAATCCATTTTCAGAAATGGTGGTCACAGAATAGAGGTGGCCGTTAAGAAAGATTTTTCTGTATGTAATTGAAAATTATTTCCGAGTTGTTTTGTATTTATGGAAAATGCATATTCGGCAATTTTCACGATGACCGCAATTCCCCAAAAACCATGAAAAACAAAAACACAACTGGGTTGCGTTTTTCATGTAAAAACCCGGGTATTTGCCAACCCTGTTTGCCCTGCATCCAAGTTAAGTCTATATGAATCCATTATTTAATAACTCATTAAATGATTTGAATAGCTGGAAAATACATTACTTTTAAAAACGTTTGCTCAACTACATTTCTTATATTGGAGCACCTGCAGGAAGCTTCAGGCTTTGACAATGACATCAAGTTCTTTTGTAATGGAATCGGTCATTTTGAAAAGGGGTTATGACTTATTGTTTTCCTATTGAGTTGACCCCTTTTCAAAATGACTGATTCAATTATCAACGGTTCTTTTGGCTCACATACAATCCTAATTTCGCCAAAAAAAATAACGCCAATTCTTTTTGACGGGAATTATTTCGATCTGAGTACCCGGCCTGACATCACCTGCTCAGCCAATCAGATTGCTTAAATCGGTCCTAATGCTAAAAGTGTTATGGAAATTCAAATGTCGCGTCCCGGGAGGTGATAAGGAACACGGAGAAGTTTTCTGTTTCCACGGCGTGCTTGACCTTTTGCAGGGATGTGAAAATTTGGAAAGAAAGGCGTACTGGATGCTTTCTTTGACCTTTGGTCGGAGAATTGATGAATCTTGGTACGAATTTTCGTTTATGGGGCGAAGGGGTATTTAATTTTAATTCATTCCTTTGGCTCACTTTTGTTCTGGCAGTAATTTCGTGTGGATGATGATCCTCTTAGGGTGGCTAATTTTTCTTTGAAATAATGGTACGCCTTGAGGTTTTTTCGTCATATGGGAGCGTAGTTTCGTGGCGGGTAGATGAGTTTCAACGCTATTCTGTCTGTCGGCGCTATAAATTGTTGCAATGACCGAAAAAGTATCGGCTCCGACGTACCAGATTCCGGAGCATCCCGGGTTTTTTGGAGGTATCGATGCCTTATACCGTGCTGTGGGAAAAAAGTTTCAAGAGCGAAAATCCAGGACTGGCTTCAGTTCCAGCGTTCGTACACGTTACACAAGCCGCTTCATCGAAAATTCAAAACGAATCAAGTCGTCGTGGGAGGGATGGATGAACAATGGCAGGCGGATTTAGCAGATCTGTCGAGCCTCTCCAAGTACAACAGCGGTTTTAGATATCTGTTGACGTGTATCGATATCTTTTCGAAGCACGCGTGGGTCGTCCTCCTGAAAAAAAAGACCGATTCCGAGATATTGAACGCGTTTCAGAGTATTTTCGAGGAGCAGGGGCCTTCTCAACCTAATTTTCTAGGTAATTTGACAGAAAAAATTGCTAGAAAGCTTACAAATTTAGTCTTAAAATAAATATCACAAATTAAACAAAAAATACTTTATATTAAGGATAAATCGATAAACGTCATGTATATGTACTGCGAAGAAATTAACACTTCAGCGGACAGTTCGAATAAACGAAGACAAATATACCCATTTAAAAATGAGGAATTATCATGTACGTTTAGCAAACCTGCCGAACCTGAAGGAAAGACATACCGGGCCATTTTCATTCAACGTGAGAAATCAAAAGGGAGAAGAAGAAGAAGTGAACATAAAAAACACTATCAAACGGTATAAAAAATGAAATAATTACTGAGAATACAGAAAGAGGAACGGCAGATATTGCCGAAATCGCAGATTTAGAAAAGACCAGAACTTTTAAGAAAGATAAAATAATTATGCGATATTTGTATTCCATCATTCAAGGCTCACGTAAAGGGTGTTTAATTCTTCCTTTTGATGGTAGAGAAGTCATATTTACATTTAGTAAGAAGAAATTACAAATTACAATTCCAAATCATTTATTACAAAATTAAGGAACACTACATTGTATCTTTATTTCCACTGAAGGACGATTACTTCAAGGAAATTTCAAGATTACGGAAGCCGAAAAATTCTGCCGATTTACGAACTGTTTCTTATGCTGGAGTTTCGCATCGCAATTAAAGTGTTACCCACTTGCAATACGAATATCAATGTATTCAGCGGGAATTTTAGCTACGAGCATAACAGCATTTTACTTAAAAAGCCTAATAATTATGATTAATCAAATTATAATAGGAATACTTTTCACAGAGCAACAAATATTTCGTGTAATAAAAGCATCGACTCGAGCTTCATTTATAGTAGGGGCTGTGGTCTGGAATAAAACCAAAGGAGAACTTCACCATTTGAAAGAATATTTCGAAGAGAAAGCGGAAGGAAAAGAAAATACAAAGAGACTAGATCTAAGTAACGTCATAGTACTATTAACTATCTTCGCAATCGTAGGTAAAACAGAAAGTTCATGTACGCAAAATGAAATTTTGGGAAATTAAATATTGAAATGTCAACAAAGTTTAGAATACTCGGGAGTTTCTCGATGTTACCCAGTTTCAATGAGTTCCAATTGCATAATTACTGACAGTATTCATTGTTTGTATACACGAGTATACTTGTATCCCGATTACACCAACAGTTACGTGATAAGAAAATTGACGGGTCTAGAATGTGAATGTATATTGGAAGTAAAGGAATCTTCAAACAGTTACACGGAGACGATACTCGTTAAAGGAAGTGCGAAAACACGGAGCGGAATCACAATGAGGATTTTAGGACAACTAGATAGCCCAGTAACTCTATTCAACGGAAAAAATTTAAACATAAGTGTAGCTGATCCAACGCTAGCATTTTTGGAATCTGCATCGAAGCAGGGACGCCCAGTTGCGGGAGAAATTGGATCTAATACAACATCAGAACCATATTCCAAAAACTTTTTGTTTCCACAGAACCTATGGGAGTATATGGTACGAAGAACAGATATCGTGTCAGCAGCAAACTCCATTCTCAAGACACTCATTCAACATAAACACAGGGCATTATCGAAAGTGTTGGGATATCATTATTTACAACTAGACGCAAAAGGACAATTGTTTTCTGAAGTATTATCTTTACCAGCAGTCTCTTTAAGTCTACATTTGCAGGGATACTCCATAAAAGTGGTGAAAGCACAGGTATGTGCACAATTCGGAGAGAACAAAGCAAAGGTTTCCAGTTGCTTCAGCTGTGAAAGCTTTCCACAAATTATTCTACGAGCATATTCCACGTGTGAACAAAGTGCAGTTTAAGTAACAGCAAGAAATTTGGCTGTATTAACACCATCTGTTTTTCTGAGTAAAACTGAAGAAGATATAACAATGAAATTTCGTTTAGAAATTCAATACGTTCAAACCAAAATTTGCTTATCATCAGACGAACTATCCAGATATAAAGACTTAGACTTTCGTTTAAACAAGCCGGACTTACAATTGACGTTTCATAACATGACATACACATCAAATGGAAACCATGTAGCTGGAAATAGTCAATTTCAGTGGCCTTCAATTTTCGGACTTGGTTCTTTTATAAGTATCAGCAAAATTTTAGCAGGCGCAGGAGTCATTCTCTTAGGTTTTGTCTTATACGGTGCAGTAGCATCATTTTGTAGATGATAATACACTTGCGAAACGAACTAAACTAATGAACGCTTAACAAAATCGAGACTTTAAAAAGGAAGAAGATTTAATTAAAATGAATGGAATTTTTCAAATAATTATGTTTATTACTTACTTAAGTAATGTATTTTGTGGTTTAGTATTTCATTTATATTGTTTTTTGTCATGTAATCATATTTATACCTTTTTTTTCACTAGAAATACAGATTTTCAATCTTAAACAGGTAATGTATGCTCTTAGCATGCAGAGTTTCGACGTCATTTTTAGATTAGAATTTGTAGTTTAGTTTTGGGTTAGTATCCAATTGCATCATGATATAAAATGAAAAATGTTTCACATTACGTTAGTCAACTCGATGTTTTTCAAATAGGCAGGGGTGGAATGCATTAGCAAAATTTTAAAATGCATTAGGGAAAATTTAAAACCATTCCAAATTTTTTCAAGAAACATGCTATTTCGGGTAAACTGGCAGATAGACCACTTACTCGATCGAGCAATGTAAATTGCGCACTCGGCTGAAATTTTTCGAAGCAGGGGAGATTATGTCACGGTGATTTTTAATCAATGCAACATTATTCTTGTTTACTAATTGCAAAGGAGGGTAAAGGCGATTTTTTCATGTTTCCATGAGGGATTGGAACTTGTAAACAGAATCTAAAATTCTTATGTGAGAAAAGAGCGGGACTTCACGAAGAAGAAGGCAACTCAAATCCATAAAATTAAAGTAGAATACCCAAAACTTTAACATTAAAAACTCAGGACTAAAGGAAAGCAGAAGCTAGCGTAATCTTAAAAACAGGAAAATTATAAAGAAAGTCACGAACGAACTTTTGCAGCTGTGAAGTAAAAAGTTATTTCTAAAGATTCAATTTTTTACCATTCTAAGTTGCGAACCAAGTTGAACAACAACAAACTCGTAATTTCGGATCGACCTGACAAAAGCAATAAGTTTCAAAATAATACCTTTCTCCCAAGCCAATAGCAAAACGTCTCTCAAATGACGTCACTCGAACCAGCCCAGAATTATTGTTTTCTATATAAAATCAAACCAATGAGATTTCGAGGTTAGAGAGGGAGCCGAGAGAAGTGACACTCCCCCTTGATTGAAAAGGCCAAGCAAAAGGAGAAAGAGACGGATTATGGCGGATAAAGTTGAGCTAAACTAACTCAAAAGATTATCAGACGACGTCCCACTCTGACTCGACCAGGGTCCGAGGGAGTTGGAGGATGGCGCGCCTCTTTCCTCGAACTAAAACTCGAATGGAGCTTTACTTAAACGTGGTGGCAAAAAATTATTGTATAATAAATCTCTACGAAAACTCTCTCAAAATTCCTCGCCCGGAGGTTTCCGTGTTAACTGGGCCATTTGAGTAATTAGGTTATCCCTGGAAGGCAATGATATCTTACAACCACATATATAAGTACATATAGGAAAACTATGACATTGATTAACGAATTTTGTGGATAGAACTTCCTGCGACGCTACTAAATTTTCGGCGATTATTAACAAGCTAATTGGTCGGTAATTTTTTAAATCCTCTTTATCACCTTTTTTATGCAAAAGAATTACTGTTGCAGAATCCCATTGGTTTGGTATGTTACCGCTGTTAAGACATTTGGTAAAGAATTTTGCAAGTATGTCTTCTACATATTCTCCAGCTTCTTTTAGGATATCTAATGTAATACCATCATCACCAGGGGCTCTTCCTTTCTTCATACTTTTTATTGCAAATGAAACTTCTTCTTTTAAGATTTTAGGAGCTGTTCCTTCGACTATTTCAATGTCTTCGTTTAATCCACTGTTACTTTCGTATAGATTTTTGTAGAATTCTTCAACTCTTCTAAGTATTTCTTCCCTATTTCTTGTTACGGTGCCATCCTCTCCTTTTAATGCAATGATGTGTTTCTTCCCAATAGACAAACTCCCTTTAACAACCCTAAGGCTCTTGTTATTTTCAATGGCTTTCCTTACTAGCTCACAGTTGAATTTTCTTATGTCTTCTTTCATGCTTTTGCGCAGAGTTTTACAAAGTTCTATGTACTCAATCCTGGAACTGGTATTTTGATTGTCCACCTTCATATCTCTTCGCCTTTTCATGAGCTGTTTCGTCTTCTCAGATAATTTGCTATTGTGCTTTTTACAGGTTACACCACCAATTTCCCCAGCAGTTTCAATTATTGTTTGAATTATATATATATAGCTAATTAATTAATGATACTATGATAATTTTGCCCGGGCAGCAATGGGTAAAGACTTTTTATATCTAACTTAGCCCCCGCGGACCAGGTTCTCCACCACCGACTTAAAACAGAACAACAATTAAATATAATGATAAGAATGGGAAGTAAATGGAAAATAGGTTATTTTTGCCGAAGCTTCGGAAATTATAAAGTTTTTAAATGAAAAAAAATACAGGTAATGATGCTGAAACATTGTTTAAAGATTATGTCTATAAAGTTACCAATAACGCTTGACGATGTTACGTATAAACAAAACAAACTAGGTATGTACAGTACTGTTACTGTATACATTAGGTCTACATGTGTTTTGGTCTACCTTTATTTCCTGGAAAGCGTTTGAAGACAGCCCCTAGCCACTGCTGTTGCCTGCCTCAACAGCAATCTCATCAATGTCAACAGAGTTCAGGAAAATGTCGTTGGGATCTTCACTACTTTCGATTTTATTACTTTTAAACTGACAATTTCAGTGTCTGTTGGCGTAATAATTTTTCGCTTTGTTAGCCCAACCGGGAGGTGGGGGGGAGTCCCATACGTGGGTGCACCAGTGCCAGACTTACGAAATTGTCATCCCTAGACATAAGGGGAAGAAGAAAAGAGATTTTGCACTCCAGAAATCGAACTCGTGACCTAATGCAATGACAAAAAGCCACTTCCATCATTTATGACTATGAAACTGCCTGTTATTAAACGTTTCCCCTCTTCTTTAGATGTATCGCTTCATTTCACGGAAACAAACTTACAACGCTTACAAATCACTATTATTATTATATTATCCAAACTATTAAAACCACTATCATAAGACCATCAAACTACAAGCTAACAAGCACTTTCCCCCTTTTTTTATCGTGTTCCTTCATTGATCAAACTAGATTTAACTATTAAACAAAACAGCTTCGTATTTTTCTGGAAATTTTTTATTTCGGATGAATTTTTTGATGAACGTAAATATTCTGTAAATTCTGTAATTTATGCCCATGGCAACCACTTAGGTTGGTTGTGGGGCGTGTCCTTTCGAATGAATCCAAATTTTGAAAAAAAAAAATAATAATATGTGTGTTTTTGTTTGTCTGTTTTATTTTTATTGTAATTTTGAAGCTAACATATACAAAAGACAGGAAGATATTCAACGAAATTATTCCTGATTTGACCAATCCAATTAAAACACGCGGCCATTTTGGATCACATCTAATTGATGCCAGAAATAATATATAAATAATAGGCCATGCCGGAATCTACGGTTTTCTAAGGAATTAGAACCTCCTATGACTTAGGGAACCAACTTCCGGACTACAATGAGCAGTTAATTAGTCATCTTTCTTTTAAGCACCGTTGTGAATCGAACTTGGGTGATGTTTAAAGATTATACATTATTAAATATAGTGAGCGATATTTTGTTATATCATAAAGTTCAATTTATTTTTAAGGATTGCTATGTTCTTTGTACACTTCTATATAAGGATTGAACCTTTTTCTATTTGCCTTCCTTTTATATCCATTATTAGATGTGGTGTTCGAAGTAGTACTGTCCGTTTACAAAAAGAAGTCCGGTGGAACAGTTAGAAATAATAGGTGATGACGTCACAAACCGGTTAGCCACTTACAACAGTGTAGTACTCCAAGTTCCACACTCGTTTTTGGAGCCGGAAAACGCTCGCTAAAACCAAGTTCTGAGATTGGAGTCCTACTCTGCTGAAAAGCGGAAAGCCGGTTTGTGATGTCACCTCCCGTTATTTCTAACTGTTCCATCGGACTTCTTTTCGTGAACAGACAGTAACTGGGCATTGGCAATGGGAAAGCCACCTTTGGCGCCGTTTTGAGAGAGGCGCAAAATGCGCCAAAGTCGCGAATACTTACGAAAAGATGAATATGAATTATCGCCTGGGACATCAAATTAATAATTTGACACAGTCGCCAAATTCTCTTTATTTATTTATTTTGTTTTGTTTTGTTTACAGCAAAATGGGTTCTTGGGCTTTGGCCAAACCAAAATGTCTTCCAGCTGGTCTGGGGATGTCCTTGTCCGTTGGTTTATTCGGCATATTTATCATAGCTGTCTGGAGAATGAACGAGGGCGCCGCATATATTCCTTTCATCAGGTATATATATATATATATACAGCGAAAATCGGTTATAACGACCTGCAAGGGACCGTGCAAATTCGGTCTTTATAACCGATAGTCGTTATAAACGATATCTTTTTAAAATCATGGTAGCCTATAGCAATGTACTCTAGAGTTTTATATATTATTGTAACAATAAAAAAGTATTAAACTTTTTGGTTTCAAAATTAAATAAAAACATAATTATAATGAATTTAATTTCCGTTTATATTATGTCATAGCTAGCTACACTAAATACATAGTACTTTCTTAGTTTTTTAAATTGAAAAAATTGTAGAAAATACTACTAAAGTATATAATGTAGAAAACAAATGTAATAAATAGTATTTATTATATTATACTAATGACTTCAGAACAGTGCCGGTTTAAGAGTTTTGTGGGCTCTACACTGAAAAAATAGAATGGACTCCTAAAGAATATGACCCTCGTGATATTCAATTAATAAATCACTTTTTAAGTTCACTATCTTTAATATTCAGGTTTAGCAGTAATAAAAATTTCTCAGACATTTGTAAATAAACAAGATTAGAATAACACTTAAATTTTGATAACTAACTTTAAATTTTAATAACAAACTTTAAATTTTAATAACTAACCCACATGGTTCTGCTTTATGACTGTCAAGTCGCGTCGTTATATCCGATACGAATTTCCCTACTTAGAATCTACGTAGACTACAAAATCGCCGTCGTTATAACCGATATATTTAGTATGGAGTAGAATAACAAACCAAACTTCTTGTAAAAATTCCGTCGTTATATGCGATTGGTCGTTATAACCAGCGTCGTTATAAACGATTTTCACTGTATATATATATATATATAACTCAATTAAAATTAAAGAATGTTTCGTGAATATGTTCAACGCAGTTAATTACAACTTAATATGCGATAACTCAAACTTGTCAGACTTAGAAATATACATACTTTGCTGTCTATTGAAATTTCAAAGCATTAGGTTATAATTGGCATGAAATTGCTTGAAATTAGCTAGATATGGAGACCATGTAAATGATTAATTTATATGCCAATCTTTCTCTCGGAATGATCTTTTCGTCCTTGTAACACAAACCAGCGTTTCTCGTAGTTCTGCAACCACCCCCCAGGGGTTCCGCAAGCAAGTTGCAAAACATTCATTGCACCGAAAATTCGAAGAAAATCTGAAAACTTTGTAATTTTCCCCCATAAAATGAATTTTCTTCCAAAAAATGAATTAACAAATCTTAACTAATATTCCCCAAGTATAGCATTTCAATACATGTGTTTTTGACAGATCCGGAAACACGGCCCCCGCATTTCGCCTGCCGGACATTTCGTCCCTTGTAGATCATCAGTAGACTATATAAATATGTAAATAATACATTCAATGTTTTAACAGTAGGACACTGGTCATATGAATTTCGCTTAACCGAAATGACCTTCTATACAATTTATTTTTTAATTATTATATTTTTAAGTAGACACTCGTTTAATGTTTTTTGACAAAAAACGCTCACATAGTGGAAATCGTTCATAACGAACCCCGGTAATTCAAACTTCGCTTAACCGAAATAACCTTCTATATTTTTTTATTAAGTGTCCACTTAAAAAATAAATAAAAGAATAGTATAGAAGGTGATTTCAGTTAAGCGAAGTTCGGATAACCGAGGTTTGTTATGAACGATTTCCACTATGTGAGCATTTTTGTCAAAAAACGTTGAACGAGTTTCCCCTTAAAAATAATAATAATTAAAAAATGAATTGTATAGAAGGTCATTTCGGTTAAGCGAAATTCGAATAACCGGTATCCTACTGTTAAAAAATTGAGTGTATTATTTACATATTTATATGGACTTCTGATTATCTACAAGGAACGAGATGTCCAGGGGGCGAAATGCCGGGGGCCATTTTTTCGTAAACCGTTTTTGATAGCTCTTGTCTTTCTTTTTATGACAGTTCTAGTGGCTAGTAATGTAGAGCGTTGCCTCCCAATAAGGGACACCCAGAGGCCGATTATTTTGTCCCTTAATTAAGTAGAGGTGTCCCTTCTTCGAAGGTAAGTGTGTTGATATATACATATACCAGGGACCAGAAGAATCGCCCTTTAAATAGAAATATCTCTTATTTGGAGGTGTCCCTTACGGGAGGTAACACTGCATTTGTTTACGGTCTTTTTATTTCAATTCTATATAAACAATACGTTTTGTAGACATTATAAAAACATAAAACGTACGATCATAAAGTCATTATACAAGCAAGGGGAGATAACCCACTAGACTGTTATAAAAACCTGTACACCATCGAATAATATTTTTAGAGTTTATGAACCAGTTATTTTACTAATGAAGCCACTTTTAAAAAAAATACATTATTTTCTTATATTATCCTTTATAAGTTACTTTTCTTTTTAATTTCAGTGAAGCCGGAGCGAATCCTCCCGAATCTGGACTTTTTAGCATATTTTTATACGTGACGGCCACTCTTGGTAAGTTAACCTGTTAACTGGGTATGACGACATTTTTCGTCATGCCCGGAAGACTACCAAAATGCAAATGACGACATTTTTCGTCATGCCCGGAAGACTAGCCGGAAGTGTAGCCGGCCAATTCGATTAACTTGGATTTCGCTTAAGCGAAGTTCGGATGATCGAGGTTCTGTTTGATTGTTTGTTTGGATTTTTTATGGCGCAAGAGCATCTGGGCTATACTGCGCCAAACATGGTAAAAAGAGCGAGGGTAAAAAGAAATGTATGGTCTAGAGAAATGGTAAAAAGAAAGAGGTTCTGCTGCAAATATATAAATTAATCTTTTTAAATTTAAAATTTAACGGCACATGTTATTTTATGGTGGTTTTGAAAAAAGATATGGACACTTGAATACTTTATTTCACTTATGTGGTTACTAAAATCTTGGTTTCTTACTCGTATGTATTAAAAAGCATTGAAGAAAACTTAAAATTTATTAAATGGGAATTAAACGTAAATTACAATTATAAATTATTAAATAAGAATGAAAAAATAATTAATTAAAAATATTAAATATGTAAAAATTTAAAATGAATTAATTATAAAATATTACATAAAAATGAATAAATTAAAAAGTATTAAATAAAAATGAATAAACTAAAAACTTTTGAATAAAAATTGTAATTATTTAATTATGGTCGTCAAAAGTTTGGTTTCTTAGTCGTGTCTTGTCTAATTGAAAAAGTGAGATTCCATAAAAATTAATTACTGAAATTAATCCCTCCTCATGCCGTTTTTAATTGAGGAGTTTTCCTTTTGGCGAACAGAATTATGAGAGAAATCCCATGCCTGGCTGTGCTCTATAGCTTAGTGATCAAAGCGCTTGGTAGTAATCCCAATAGTTCCAAATTCGAATCCAGCCACAACGGATGGGCAATTTTTTTTTCTTCGACAGCTTATAGGAGGACAGCAGAGGGGAGGACGTCATTTCAGAACTGGTTTTTGGCGCAGACAAACGTTCACTAAAAACCAGTTCTGAAATGAAGTCCTCCCCTCGGTTGTTTGTGACGTCATCTCCCGTTAATTTTAACGGTATCATCGGACTACTTTTCGTGAACGAACTATAGGTTGAGTAAAGTAGTAATGATAAACAATTAATTGCTGTAAATACAGCAGTTATTCTGCTAACAAACAGGCTTGCCATTTAATGAAGCTCTATTGCCACATTAACAAATTGTTTGAGTTTATAAATCTTCAATTGTATTTAATAGGATGTATTTTTCTTTAGGTATTTTCACGTGTATCTTGCGATACATGATCGTAGAAGAGTGCAATCGGGGAGAAAGCAAGAAAGTGACTCTTATGAATCAATTTACCCTTGCTCCAGGAATATTATCCATGATTGGTATGGTCCTGGTGGGGGCCTATCCGGTGAGTACATCTTCCGAAGTATTTCTTGGAAATGAAATGTATGAATGTATGACATTGGGGTACATTGCATAACCTAAGTCCGTAAAGGGAGAAAGAGAATCATACATCCGCGTGGTGAAGACTTGACGCTTCTTTAAAATCGTTACTAACCCATAGTTGAATAGCATATCATAAAAGATAGTGAAAAGAAGACAGATTGAAACATCAAATAGACTCCGAGAATATGGTTAATTATTGAAGTTCAATTTGTACATTGATAGTGAAAGTATTGAACAACTACCGAAATTATTTTGATTTAGTTAGTAGAAAGATTCCCGCTTTCAATCTTTTGACAACTTTCCCGAGTTTAACACTAAATTTGAGACAGTATTTATTATCAATTTCTTCTTGTTCCCACAAATAGTTTAAACATCAATAGATTTATCATTCACCATGTTTTCATAAGTAAAATATCATTATAATTAGAGCAAGGGCTATATTATCATTATGGTAAGAAACAGGCATAACTAAAGATAATGGAGAGAGAGAGAGAGGCTTTTTGCACTATCTATACAGGTTCCGTATTGATTTCCTTCATTTATCTTGATGTGGTAAAGAGCTTAAGCAAATTAAACATTATTTAAGTATTATGGCAATGCTAAATTGTGGTATGAATTAAAACCTCATACACTGAAAGACCGTGACGGTGACAGTGGTAGCAAACGCCCAATGGCACAATGCGAAACATTTATAACATAAACATAATAATAAACACAATATTTTTATATTCCTTCACTGTTTAAATTAACGTTGCCATTTCCTATAATTGCATTTTTATATCAATACTTTTTTACCAATAACTTGACAACATGTAGAAATAAATATTTTACGATGAGTATTTTAAAAATTCAATCCAAACCTCCTATACGCGTACGTGAGTGCGTTTGTGAAAGGAGGACGTTAAAAAATGCAAACTCTTGGTAATCCGTTAGCTTTTATCTCTTAAAAATTAGTTGAGGGCGTGTAGGGGGGTCCCTGCCTATCTGCTAAACTGCCTAGGGAGCTCTCACGGGGCCTTCGCGATCACAGACAGTTTCTTCTTCTTATCGATATGAAAGAAGAAACTGGCTGCGATCGCGAAGGCCTGGCTCGCAGCAATAGCGTATCCATTAAAAATTCACAAGGGCTCAAGCGCCTGAAAATTTTGTGACACGGCCTATGAGAAAATAATGTGTTTTATATGCAATGAGAAGACTTGAGCCCCTTCCTTCCTTTCCAACGTTACTGACTCGCAGAGTTTGTCGTTAGCTCTAGTGGAAGGTTCCTGGTGGGCAAGAAGTTAATAATATTCAATATGGTCCATAAACATACCAGTTAAGGCTCTGGTATTTTCAAGTATAAAAAAGAGACAGAAACATAACATCGTCATTACTCCTGATGAAGGACTGCTGCTGATGCGTCCGAAAGCTTGAGTGATCTTTTTCATTGCTATTTTACCAGTGTTTAACCTTTTTATGTAATTTCCTCCCTGGTACCCTGTATTTTATTTCTGTAAGACTCTGTATTGTAGCGTCGGTCGCGAGGTGGCAAGTACTGATTATACAGGTCCCAAAAATCCGACAATTCTGAAATATCTTGAGAAATAACTTCGGATCGAAAAATAAAAAATCCGTGTCTAGTATTAAAAAAAATTCCATGATGTCAAACTTGATCCCTTCCCCCAGTTGGTGGGAGAGGGATTTGAAATCTTAAATAGGAACCCCCATTTTTTATTCCAGATTTGGATTTTCCAGAAAAAATACGTGACTTCGACCTACGATTTTTAATATTTACACTCAAAAATGGAGCTATAATCGGTAAAAATTGCAGAGTAAGAACGTTTGGAATTAGAAATATCTCGAGAAATACACTTCGTATCGCAAAATAAACGAATAGCTGTTCAGTATTTTTAAAAAAGATATCCAATGATGCTAATATTTTAAGGAAATAATATATAATTTTTATCCAAAATATTGTTTTTTGCTTCGTAATAGATGACCCTGTTATTCCGAAGAATGATAACTGTTCACTCCACCCTAGGGGATGGGGGTCGGTTTTTGACATCATTGGATAACTTTTTTCAAAAATATTGAATTTTTTATTTTTCGATCCGAAATGTATTTCTCGAGATATTCCCATTTTCAAACGTTTATACTCTTCCATTTTTATCGATTATAGCGCCATTTTTAAGAGTAAAAATTAAAAATCGTAGGTCAAAGCTATGTATTTTCTCTGGATAATTAAAATTTGCAATAAGAAATGGGGCTTCCCATTTAAGATTTCAAAGTTGCCCCTCCCCTGGGGAGGAGGGGGGTTCATTTTTGGCCTCATTGAACAGCTTTTTTGAAAATATTGAACACTTTTTTTCAATCCGAAGTGTATTTCTCAAGATATTTCGGGTTGCCAGACTTTTGGAACACCCTGCATATGTTATCAATATTGAAATATTATTGTGGTTTTTTTTTAGGTTAATGACAAAGTAAATTTAATAGGTCATGGAATAGGTGCTTTTCTCCTATTTTTTATGTCTTTACCCTACGGCTTCGGGCAAGCATGGGTAAGTTACCAGATGTCTCCGACGTGGCATACAATCGCTATTTGCAGGATTCGACTCTGGATTATGACTGCCAGCACGCTGAGCTTGATTATCAGTATCCTTATAACATACATTAATATTTATGATCTTATTTCTTTACAAATTATCTATTTCAATCTATTATTAGGGTCATATTATTTATTGTCTCTATTAATCGTGCTTTTATTAATTCCATTAACAGCGACATTTATAAACAATTTTAATCATTACATTATTTTTGTTATTTTAATAATTTCATTAATCCCACTATTTATTAATTTCATTAATCACGCTATTTATTAATTTCATTAATATATATATATATATATATATATAAAAGTTTTCCTCGCCCATTCTTGGCGGAAACAGGCTTTGGGACGGGCAGAGCGCCATGTTCCCAAGCCTCTTTTTACATCACTTCTTAATGTGCCATGTCTAGAAACTTCCTGACAATGTGACACGTGTTTAGGATTGTGGCTTTTTGTATTTCAATGTAGGTGTTTGGGTCAATGTTGAGTATCTCCAAATTCGTCGCAAGCGTTTTTGGTACTATCCCTGTTGCTGAGATGACTAACGGGATGATGAGGATCTTTTCCATACCCCATATATCTCGTACTTCATGTCTGAGATCTTGGTACTTGGTGATTTTCGTTGTGTAGGTTGTCTGTATGTTATTGGTGTTGGGTACTGCTATGTCGATTAAGTACGTGGTCTTATTCGATTTATCGACGAGGGTTATGTCAGGACGGTTATGTGGGACTGTCTTGTCTGTTATGATTGCTCTATCCCAGTAAAGCTTGTGTGTTTCGTTCTCATGCACGGTCTCTGGCTCATATTTGTAGTACGGGCATTTTTCTGTCAGAAAGCCAGCATTCGCTGCCAATTTCTGGTGGACTATTTTCGCTACTTGATCGTGTCTATGTTTGTAGTCTGACTGCGCAAGGATCTTGCATCCTGCCATCACGTGTTGGATTGTCTCCGATGCCGCATGACAGTGTCTGCATTTGTCGCTTTCTATGTCTTTTCTCTGGATGAATTTCTGATTGTTCCTTGTTGCGATCACTTGGTCTTGGATGGCTAGCATGAATCCTTCTGTCTCTGGCTGGAGAGTGCCTTTGGCCAGCCAAGAATTTGATGCCTTTTTGTCAACGTGTGGTTGTTGCAGGTCATTGTAGTGCCTGCCATGTAATGGTTTTCCGGCCCAAGTTCTCAGTTTCTGTTCGTTGGCTGTTTCGAGGACACGCTCTTCGGTACTACACAGGTTTAGTGGCGTGTAATTTGCATCTGCTTGTATTATGGCTTGGATGAGTGGCGATCGGGGACTCTTCAACTGGAAGTATTGCCTCATGCTCTGGATCTGCTTGTCATGTAAGTCTTTGAGGTCCGCTTGTCCGCGTCCTCCTTCTTCCCGGGGTAGTGTTTGCCGTTCAATTGCCGTTGCAGGGTGTAGTTGTCCGGCTCTTCTCTGGATGGTTCTCATTTTCCGCTGGAGTTGTTCTAGTTCAGTGTTGGACCATTTGATGATCCCGAAGGAGTAGGTGAGCACTGGTACCGCATATGCGTTAATGGCTTGCGTGGTGTTCTTCCCGCTCAGTTTCGTCTTCACAATGCTTCTAAGTCTTTCTTGGAATGCTTGCGTGAGCTGGACTTTGACTTTCTTGTGCTCCTGCTGCCGTTTTTGCATTATCCCTAGGTATTTGTAGGTTTCGCCCTCGTCCAAGGTCTTCAGTAGTCTCCCGTCTTCGAGTTCGATGCCTGGTAAATCTTCTTTGCTATTCTTCTGTATTTTGCACTTATCGAGGCCGAATTCCATTCCTATGTCCTTGGAGAATGTCTCTGTTATACTGATGAGTTGTCGGAGTTGGGTGATTGTTGGCGCGTATAGCTTGATGTCATCTACGTACATGAGGTGGGAGACTTTATGTAGGTTTCTCTTGTCTTTCTTCAGCATGTATCCGTATTTACTTGTGTTCAGCATCCTTGACAAGGGGTTTAACGCCAAGCAGAACCACTGGGGGCTTAGTGCGTCTCCTTGAAAGATTCCGCGGCGGATGGGGATCTCGGCCGTTTCTATTTTACTGTCTGGCGTGTTTAGCTGTAACCGGGTTCTCCATTGTTTCATGCTGCTCTGTAGGAATCGGATGATTGAGGGATGCACTTTGTATATGCTGAGTATTTCAAGGAGCCACGAGTGCGGAACAGAGTCGAAAGCCTTCTTGTAGTCTATGTATGCGGTGTTGAGTTTTCGCTTTTGTTTTCTTGCTTGTTCCAGGATAACTGAGTCGATGGTAAGCTGCTCTTTACATCCCAGAGTCCCTTTCTGGCATCCCTTTTGTTCTTCCGTCATTAAGTTGTTGCTTTCGCTGTGCCGGCTTATTTTTTCAGAGATGCACCCCGTGAGTATCTTGTACAGGGTGTTAAGGCACGTAATGGGTCGGTATTTCGCTGGGTTACTGGTATCCTGGTCCTTCGGTAGGAGGTAAGTTATTCCCTTGCAGAGGAATTCAGGCATTTTGCTGGGGTCTTCAATTATCGCCGTAAGTTCCTTGGCTAATGGGCCATGGGCGCTGGTAAATTTCTTGTACCAGAAGTTGTGTATGCCGTCAATACCGGGTGCTTTCCAGTTGTGCGTACGTTGGATTACCTGCTGGAGTTCCTCTATCGTGATGCCCGTGTACTCCATCTCCTCTATTCCTCTCGTAGCCTCCATTTCTTGCTGAATCCAGGGGGCGCTTTTGTGCTGTACTTCATTGGACCATAGTGTCTTCCAGAAGGTCTCTATTTCTGCTGGCTTTGGGGCTTCGTACTTGTCTTTGTTCGCTGGGGTCTCTCGAAGCTTCCTGTAGAAGGCCTTCTGGTTTGCTTGGAATTGCATGTTCTGTTGTTTTTTGTTGGTATAGTCTTTGTATCTTCGGAGTCTTCTGGCGTATACACCCAGTTTTTGTTTGAGGGTATCCAGATATTCGCTGATGTGTTTATTGGGCTCTTCGTGTCTTGTATGAATCCTATTTCTCTTAAGGGCCATCTTCACTTTCCTCACTAATTTCTTACCCCTATTTCCCTGCATGTACTGGGTTATTCGCCCTATGCTGCTGCGGAGCTCTTCTATTCTTTTCTCCAGTCTCACTTGCCATGGTGGTTGGGCTTTGTTTCCTCTGTTACTTCGGCCTTCGTTGCGTACTTCATACCCATTGGCGCGTGATGCCGCTACTGCTGCACAGTATATGGCGGTGTGTATTTCCTGTAGGGAGTTGTGGTTCTGTAGGTGTAGTGGTAGAGTATGTTCATTGAGGATCTTGGTTGCTTTGCAGAGTTTCCAAGATGCCGGTTGGCGTGGTATTCTTGGCCTTGTTGCGGCATCCGAGCCTTCATATTCCGCCAGGGCACATTGGAAACCTTCTTCCATTTTCTCCACGTCCCTCCTCTCTTCTTCTTCTATGCTTGGTTGGAGCGGTTCTCTTGCGCTACTAGCTGGTGCTTCAGGGTTGGCCACACTGGTTGAAGTGTTTGCCAGGTCATTGGCGACTTCATCTCTTAACCTTTGTAGTATGGGCTCTGCTAAGAGATTTCTGGTTATTATGTTCCTGCGTTGGGTTGTTATCCTTTCTATACTGATGTCCAGGTGTGGGTACTGTTGTGCGAATTTGGCGTGAAGTGTGGGTCTGTAATTTGTCATGTCTGTTTCCAGCTTTGTAATCGTATAGTAGGTGCGCATGATGTAGGTGTTCATATCTATTGTCCATGACATGCGCTGGCGTGGTCTTTCAGCCCTAGTGGTTGCACCTATACTAGGCTGCAAAGCACTTTGGGCTGTGTTGGTTCTAGTAGCCGTACAGTTGGAGGCGCCGCTACAACCGCCGACACCTCCAAGGAGAGACTGTTGCATATTTTTCGAACTGGCCCCTCTGCTTAAAGTCCGAACGCGGTTCTGATTTAAGAGCGAGACAACCGATGCTCCATTCATATTTTCATTATGGTTCATATCATCAGAGTCTGAGATAGCCTTTTTCACGTCGCTGGGTTACCGATAGTTATCCCAACGGCGTTCCGGATGCTGGCATGTCGTCAGCAGGCTACAAATCCGGTTTTTAATGTATGTATATATATACATATATAGATAAGAGGGTACAGATATGTTTAATATATTCAATTATATTGATTTTCCGTATGTTAGGAAATTATTTCATCCCAGAAGTTTAATCCTGTATGTGTACGTTTTAAATTAGTTATCTAAGTCATAGTAAACAGTGTCCTTAAACAACAGTTATCTTAAATCCATCCGCGTTCATTCTATAAGGTTCTTGCTATTTACTCGACGGAACGGGCCTTAACTGAAGATGACTCAAACACTCAAATCCAATAAAGAAGCCTGATTAGTTTGAATGGAAATTAAGTTCAATGCAGGTAACGTTCGGAATATATATGGTATCCTAGTGTTAGGGTGAAAATTGAAAATTCTCTTTTTAAAATAACTAATTAAATCTAAACACCCAGGAGCAGATAAATAGATAATTAAATAAAAA
>QLNU02015003.1:38367496-38391682 GCA_006491805.2 Dysdera silvatica | reverse complement strand
GAGAGGAAGGATTCATAACTTGGGAATCCTTGACCTAGGAGAGGAAGGATTCATAACCTGGGAATCCTTGACCTAGGAGAGGAAGGATTTCTAACCTGGGATTTCCGGACCTCCTGGAGGTCCGAGATGCAATTTTAGGGAATGAGACAAAAAGAAGAGTTTATGTCCCGGAGTGAAGAGTCATCACACAGTTTACTGTTTATATTTTTTTTCCTGGATAAATTAAAAACCAATTGTGGAATTTGTATTTGCCCATTATACACCGAGCTAAAAGTTTATTTTTTAAGTTCAATTTTTCCTCTTACAGTATCGTAGGTTCAGGAATTGAAAATTATATTTTTCATCTTCAACTGCTATACAATATCCGGCAATTAATAAAATAACTTCTTTTCCAACAAATTTTATTTTATTAAAGGACTGGCTTTTATAACCGACGATTCAAAATTTAGACATTTTAAGAAACGAAATACACAATGACACCATAAGTAAGTTCGAATCGATTCAAGCTCCATGAATTTCACAAACGTAAGCTATTGTATAATCTTTCATAGTTATTTACGAAACTCATTATATTGTAGATTGATTCATAAATACAACACATTAACCGCAAAAATAACATACCATAATCAAGTTTTCATAAAAAACACAATACTATAAGTACCCCTTCCACAATTTTTAGCCGTCCAGAAATTTTAAACTTTCTACACTGTCGGTGGATATTAGAGGTGATGTTCTACACTGGATCTCGTTCACGAGAAAACAATTTGGGTTCTTCCACGACGTCTTGTTAAGCGCTCTCATCCCTAAATGGAGATTCTACCTCTTCCTTCTTTCCTCATCTGATGGAAAGTCAATTTCCTTTCCTGGAAACACAGTGCCGCTTGCTCGGCCAACATTTCCAGATTATTTATTATTTATTGCATACAAAACAACGATCACCTTATCAACGGCGTCTTAGTGGATGAATCCCCGTCTTAAGATTCGTTGCAAACAAGGGAGCCAAAGAGGCAAAGCTTATTTCTAAAAACTGTTGCAGTGGTTCTCAGGGCTTAAATTGGGCGGGAACCCACCGGAGCCCGGCTCCGGTACTTCTTCATTTTTGGCGATTATTTAAATATTAGCCGGAGCCACTCCAGGGTCATGAATTGACAAAAAGGTAATGCAAAAACAATGAATTTGTGATTAGTGTCATGTATTTTGTTGTCCAGAAAAATGAACATAAATAATTCGTATGATTTATCGATTCTTTTGCAGCCATTCAATTTTTTAATCGATGTATAATATTAGGGCTCCTTCACTTTTTTTTTGTTAGAAATTAAGCCATGATGGTACTAGATTTCGTCACTGAATTGCTTTTTATTGTTATAAGCAGCGCTGTTGATTTTATTATTTGGTGATTTTGCAATCATATTGCATTCGTTGATTTGAATCCGTTTCTGCACATTTGATTACATTAAACGACTGATTTTATTAACCGATGAATTTATTAATGACGATCCCATTAAATTACTTTTCTACATGATGTGAACATTGAAATAAAATATTTTCAAGGGATGCGGGGTATAAGAGAAACTGAGAACATATTTTCCAGATGAAGGAATGAAATGCAGTGAATTGGATGCTCCGGATAATTTGAATCAAAAGTAAAATAGGATTTCATTTACCTGGATTAACACAAACGGGGAATTTCCCGGATAATAAGACAAAATGATGTTACAAATGTAAGTAGCGGCATCGAAATCGTATGAACTGGATAATACGATGTAATGATCACATGGCGTTAGCATGGGAAAGTGAGACTTGTAGGTCTTCTTTGTGAAAAGGGTCGAGAGGAAACAGTCCGGATGTGGGCGGATAAAATTGCAATAACTCTGGTCTGCAAGGTCCAGATTGACATTACAGAATATTTATGGGAAACATGTATGGAACGGGGAGAAGGGTCACATCGGCCAATCAGGTGTGACCACGGTCTTAAGACTGACCAATTATATCATAGTGGAGAAAGAGTTGGTTGCGTACAGTGGGTAAGAGAGGGCAGATCGAATGAGGCAGAGGAGTAGGACGGACACACATGTGTGCGATTTCCGTGCCTCATCAATACGTTGGAACTTAGGGGGTGTGCCTATAGTTGCCTTGTCTGTGATGTCAAGGTATATACTAATCACCTTCAATAAATAGTCTTAGATTGTTTCTTCATTCTTGATATCTACCTCACTCTTCATCATCGACCTTCTAGTTTTCTACCTAGAAAACAGGAATAAAGAACCCGCCTCACGAAGAGACGTATATTGCTCAGCTACGAGCCGAGCTGGTGGCAGCACAACGACTACCTGCACACACGCTGTGTGATCGCATATATATACCTGACTATGACATATATGGATAATAATATACGGAATTTTTAAGATATTATGTCAGAAAAATATCCTTAGTGTAAAAAGTTAACTTTTAGCAGTTTGGAAAAAAAAGTTTGCCCGAAAGTTTAGTTTTTAATAGTTTTATATTTCTTCAGAAAGGAAAGCATTACATATGGCCACATTTTTTTTACATCAAAATTTCTATTTAAACCAACTACAGAAAATGGTAAGTACTTACCGACGAAACTCCCCGCAATGAGAGTCGCACTGAATATACCCATCTCAGGAATAATTGCGCCATTCTCACTGAAAACGACGAAAAATACGTGAAAAATAGCTATAGTAAATGTAATTGTAGCTAATGTAGTGAGATTTATATGAATAACAGATTTTACAATAATTTATTCAATTTAAATCATTATAGTCATTTATTTATTTATACAATACTATTTGGCCTTTTTATGGGCCAAGATAGGGGTATACAATATATATTTAGCATGTTACATATTGTCGAATATTATGTACAATTGCATAAACATTAACTGAAAAAATTCATTCTGAGTTAAGCTTATTCCAATTGTCAATCGTTTGAGCAAAAAAACTAAATTTATGAGTGTAAGATATTATTACCCTCCGCAGGGATAACACAATTGCCAAATATGGTCAACACAAGAAAGCCTCCGGGGCGAGAATTTTGTGAGTTTTCGTGGGGGAATTTATTATACAATAATTTTTGCCACCCACGTATTAATTACAGCTCAAACTAGAGCTTATGTAATTTTGGAGAAAAAGAGACGCTTTCTCCGTCCTGGATTCGAATCAGGGTCCCTCCGTTTAGTCGGGAGTGTCTTAGACCGCTAGACGAACGAGACGAACTCGTTCATCTAAGACACTCCGGGCTAAACGGAGGGACCCTGGTTCGAATCCAGGATGGGGAAAGCGTCTCTTTTTCTCCAAAACAAATAAGCTCTAGTTTGAGCTAATTAATACGTGGGTGGCAAAAATTATTGTATAATAAATTTATGAGTGTTACTGTGTGAGATCAGTAATTGTAGTTTCAGAGAATGATCAACACGAAAAGAAATATAGTTGGCAGGTCTGAAATATTACGACAAAATTACATTTACATTGATTATGAAGAATTTTATACAAAAGGAAAGACGCGAGTGTTTACGATGATGGGAAAGCGGAATTAAATTTAATGAAGCTTTAAGAGATGTAGCTGAGACATTAGGAGACCAGTTATTCAATATGAAACGTGCAGGCAGATTTTGAACAGATTCTAAGTGGTTGATATTGAGATTTGTGAAAGGATCCCAGATTTCAGAAGCATAATTTAATATTGAAAAAAATGTATGTTTTGTAACAATTTAAATCATTATATTTATTTGATTTAAATCATTATATTTATTTGATTTAAATCATTATATTTATTTGATTTAAATCATTATATTTATTTGATTTAAATCATTATATTTATTTGATTTAAATCATTATATTTATTTGATTCACATCATTGCACTCATTTGATTTAAATTATTATACTCATTTAATTTAAATAATCAGATTTCCTCTATTCAACATTATATTTATTTAATTTAAATAATTATATTTACTTGATTTAAATCATTACATTTAATTTAAATAATTTCAGTTATTAAATTTAAAACATTATATTCATTTAAATTAAATCACTATACTTATTTAATTTAAATCATTATATTTGTTTAATTTAAACCATGTGGTTTATTGAAATTTATTAAAAATTAATTCCAAGTTTCAAATAGTAAGGAGCGTTTATTTGTTCCAATAAAATTTTCTCGCCAAACAAAGGATACGAGCTTCGAGAGTTTGCAATATACAGGGTGTTTCAAAACTAATAAAACGAACTTTCAGGGCTGATAGAATAGGAATACACCAAAGCAAACACCCTTTCATCATAGAATGCAAGGTCGCAATGTGAAGAGGTCAGGCGCTACAAGGTACTTTCTATTTCTCCACACACATGCAATCTTAAGCAGCGCAAAAACAGAACTACTAGGAAGACTCATCAAAACAAAGCTTGGTCCAAACTCATAAGAAAACAATTTACATCAGTGATTCATAACTTTTGTGAGATCGTGGTCTGGTGAATTTTATTTTTTATTTTCTCTAAGATGAGGGCCCAATCCCAAGAAATTTGCTCATAGATATCTTGTCAATTTGTTTTTAACGATTTACATTAAACTAACGTAACTATGAATAACAATAATAATTACGGCATATTAAAATGACGATTAGCACACTTATGTGCACGATGGGCATGTTGTCAAACGTAAAATGATATTTAAATTAATTTTCAATCACGCGACTAATGAAATCCTCCAACATATTTTAGTTTCCTCAGGGTAACATCATTAAATTAATCTGTACTGATTTTCACTGACATGCCGACAGGTTTCAATGTCCGAAAATCCTCGATTTCTCACGAATATTTCCACATTTAAAAACAAGTGGCTGGATCACTGACATTTGCTACATACGAGATGATGTTATTTAGATATTTTGAGCTTTCTGACACATTGATGAATATTATTCTGTCATAATAGTTCTACTATGGAATATTTATCCGTGAAAAATTCTTAGAAAACCAGAAATGAAAATTCCCGGAGAAGCTTTTGCGTCCTGGCATTTTTGCAAGTCAAGAACCATCTTTGAGTACCATAATAAATTATCAATTAACTTCTGTCTTAAAAATTTTAGATAACACGGGGTTTCTTAAATATTAATTTGACTAAAATAAACTATCCAAATACATAAAAGGTACATACAAACTAAATATATCATCATATTCAACCATTATCTATCCACTGCTGGATGAAGGTCTCTCCAAATGCTTTCCACACAAGTCTATCCTGGGCCATTCGTTTCCACGTCACCCCAACCTGTTTTCTTATTTCATCCACCCATCTAGTTTGAGGACGTTTTCTAGGTCTTCGGTGGTCTCTTGGAATCCAGTTCAGAATTTCTGTTGTCCATCGTTGATCAGTTCTTCTTGCAATATGCCCAGCCCATCGCCATTTCAGCCCTTTTACTTTAACAATGATGTCCTCTACTCTAGTTTGCTCTCTCACCCAAGTGTTTCTTTTTCGATCTCTCCTAGTTATTCCAAGCATGCACCTCTCCATGCTCCTTTGCGTTGTCTGTAACTTTCGTATTGCTCCAACTGTTAGACTCCATGTCTCTGATCCATAAGAGAGGACTGGCAATACACACTGGTTGAAGACCTTTCTTTTTAGACACAAAGGCAATTTCCCCTTCAGGATAAAACTGTTAAACTAAATATATACAAACCTATAAACTAAATTGTTGGTACTATTGCATAGTTCGCAACCCTTGGCGATTTTTTCTCACATTTTGGATCCTCTTTCCCTCATTAGGCCCCATTTTAGGCGGGATTAAGTGGCATCGCTCTTTGTTTTTTAAATGCAGAAAAACGTATTTCTCGGCATTCGGTCGAGTTCTCTGCAATGAATAATATTTGAGAAATCTAGCACAGCAGCAGCCTGGAATCCACCAAAGTAGAGTTTTCAAAATTAGTGGGAGGGCCCCAACTACATTTTATGTACGTTTATACATTACAGTATATGTAAAATCGCAATTTATTTCAGATTATTGGGGGGCTTGGGCCCCACGGGCCCACATAACTCTACGCCTATATTTGAATCAGTAGTTGTTGGGAAAGTGGGATTTTTTTTAAGAGGCCTTTATACCAAGAAAATAAATTTGATGCACAAGCAAGAGAAAAACGCTAACGGTTGCGAACTATGCATTACAGCCAAATTAATAGCATAGTTAAATACTTGGAATTGCTAGATGTATAATTAAGTATAAAATACACAAATTTAGATTTTCAATTGGCGGGTGGTGTCGACGTTAGTATATTATTAATCGTAGAGTTGGGAAAAATTGAAACTGGAGTTGTTGTTAGCAGTTATTACAAGTAAAAAGGAGATAGGAGTTTTTTATAATTATATAATTAAATAAATAAAATCAATTATACCGCGGCCCTGTATAATTGGTGCAAGACCTCGTACTGAGCCGCGAACTGGCGATTGAAATATATTGATTTAGAATACTCGTGCTTCCAATCATACGTCTCTATGGAAAAATCGGGTAAAACAGAGTTTTAGTGCAAAATAATTAGAGCTAAACAAGTTTTATCGTAGATTATCAAAAACTCGATTGTTGTGGAACACAAGCGAGGTTGGATTCTCTAAGCATTTAACTTATGAAAGGCATATACCAATAGCAAGAATCAATGTTTTGACTTACCTGATGTAAGGTAGATATATGGTGACATCGTTTTTGAAGTACGCGATGAGGAAACTCACTAACGTACCAACGGCAAGTGCTCCAACTTGTAGGAGAGGTAGCAAAGCAACTAATCTGGTCACAATTGGCTGCATAACTTTTAGTTTCCAAATAGGTAAATACTCAACAAATACTTGGACTCAGCACCAGGTTAGGAAGCATGTATTTCGAAATTAGGCATTCTGAAAACTGGCTTCGAACGTAATTTTAAAACTTAAACATGGCAGAATTGAGATTGGCGGCAAAAAATTTGGAACAGGCGGCTGTCGGATTGCCTAAACTGAAACTTTGAACTTTGCTGTTATGAACGAAATAGAAAAGCGTTAAAAAAATATACACAAAAATCTTTCGACACGTGATGAAATGATATCGATATATGTCGGCGCAAAACAAATCGTGTATCGTATTTCTTATCGATACATCTATATCGCTTTCTCCGTATCATAGATTGGTGGCACACGTTCTTCGGTAAGTTATCGTACAGCAAGCTTCGTTGATCGTAACTTTTCTCATTAGATCCGATTATTTACTTATTCGCAACCCAGTGAGTATCAAACTATCGTATGTATACGATAAATAGATTTTCGCGCTGTTTACATTAACGAACACGTGAGGGAAGTAAAAATTGTGCGTTAACTGATAAGACGTGGAACTGGGCGGCCTTGACTGCACCTTGTCTCGCCGGTGGGTCAAAGAAAGGACGAAAATGCTGGAGGAAAGGTTGCATTAATTTCTAAGATTTGCAATACTTCAGAAACTATCCATTAACTTGGGATATTACCAAATACATATTAACCATGGGAAAGATGCTATCGCCTTGGGCACAATTGGAGAAACAGCTTTTGTTGGTCTTTGTACCAGTTAGTAATTTGCGAGACAATGAATGTACACGTCAGCAGAATGCTTAATGAGTGAATATTTAAAATAAATGATCCATGCTACATACTTGAGGATTGAACGTTTTTTGTATCTATTACTTTCAAAATTTCTTCACTTTGTTTACAAGATTTGTCCATACTCTACGTAGCAAGAGGAATTCGTCTACTTACTTACAGGGTGGTTATAATTAAACTTTGCCTATTTAGAGCACCTTGAAGCTTGAACCGTTTAGTAGATTTGCACCAAAATTGGTATATAGACCAATAAAAAAGCAAAGGATGCGGAAAAGGAATCTGCAAAAATATTTACTTCAAAAACGTTCGCTATGGGGCGCTTTTTAGCGCAATACTGCAAAAGCAACCCATGAAATGACCAACACGCAAGACAAATGACATTTTTAACATTTAGTAACACTTATTGCATCGAAACATTTCAAATGAACGTTGTGCGAGCAATAACAGCACACCGGTTGCAGGCGTACTATGGAAAAAAAAGATTTTTCACATGCAGATAGAGAGTAAAGAAATGCAGCAGGTCAGCAGCTATTAATCGTGTACAAAAATGGAGGTTGCTCAATGTAGCCGCTATCATTCACTTGTAAAAGTTTATGGCCCTGTCAAATGTTCTGCAATGGCTCTTCGGTACCGTGAGTTGCTCCAGACGTTTGTTTTGCCGCAATTACAGAAATGGCAATGCGTTACATCTACCACTGTCGTGCCAGATGGTGCGCACCTACATGTTGCACGGTCCGACGAAGCTTTTTTGCTCCAGCATTTCAGCGGTGAACGCGTTATCAATCATTCGTTTACTAATCACTGGCACACGTTCGCCGGATCTCACCGGATCTTACTCAATGCGACTTCTAGTTGTGATAGTTGACTTCTAGTAGATAGATGGATGAAATAAGGATACAAGTTGGGGTGACGTGGAAGCGAATTCCTCAAGATAGACTTGTGTGGAAAGCATTTGGAGAGATCTTCATCCAGCAGTGGATAGACAATGGTTGAATATGATAATGTTTAGGAAAGTTTTCTGAAATATTGACATGGTAGTTGTAATAAAATGCCTTATTTCTCAAAGCGCTAATTTGATGGTGTGTTAGTATTAATGTGGGGGCATTTTCAACACATAAATCAATGCCCACCATTTAGCCAAGAAGTTAACAGTCACAAGTATGGCTAAAACGAGTCGTTTACAACTGTTTCGGCGGAAAAAATAGATGATTCGCCATCATCATAAATCAGACATAGCCAAACATTCATGGAAATTTGACCATAAATTTCTTTTTTGTTTCCCGACACTCACCTCATTGCAAAATGCTCTTCACCACCTTAATTTCCTGGAAGCCTTTTACATTTTTCGTGATGGCAATTCAGCCGTTAATGACTCGAACGAAATACCCATTTTTCACCATACTCTAAAATACTTTTCATCACAACTATATAGCCCATCTTTCTAATTACTTTACTTTTCCTTTACTTTTTCGTTATCTTTAATTTTCTATAGCACTTTACTGTTACATTTTGTTTTCTGTTCTCTGTTTTTATTTTATTTTACATTCAATAATTGCAACATTTCTCTCACCAAATTATTTTTCTTTATATTTGCTTTATATTTTCTATTTTACTTTCCCTAATCGATGCCAACAGAAAAAATGCTGTACTGATTCTCGTTTCAGTGATGGCTGACCATTTTTTCAACCGAAACAATCGTAAATGACCCATTTTATTTATAACTGTGACTCTTTTTAAATTTCTCATCTAAATAAATCTTGCACAACGTATATTTCTATACCAATTTGGTTGTCCAACATACGGCCCGCGGGCCATAATCCGGTCCGCCAAGAATGTTCATCCGGCCAGCTGACAACTGTTTGTAATAAAGAAATCTAGACCATCCATTTTAAATTTTTTTCAGAAATAAGATAAAACCGCAGGGACAGCATGGATGAAAAATGAATAACAAGAAGAAACACTAAAGATGTTTTTTTTTTGTTTTTTTTTACGAAGTCTCCGGCCTACGAGATTCATGAAAATTTTTGAAGTAGCCCGCTTCCCAAAAAGGTTGGTCAGCCTTGGTCCATGCTATTGTTTCATAATTCCCTTCATGTTCATTAATATTAAAATAAAAGCAAGAAATCATTAAGATATAAGAAAATGTGTTGTGAAATATATACCATTAATCAAATATGTGAAGTGGAATTTTCTCCAAGATAACGCATGTATTTGCAGTTCTTAGTCAACAAAACTGTTATTTAGATTGAGTAGCATTAATATTCTTGAATGGCTTCCACGCAAGTCAGATCTCAGTCCTATATAGAATTCTTAAACGTATTTTTAATTAAACAGGTTCGTTTACAAGGTCTCGATAATTCCCGGCAAAGAAAGAATTCATTAATGCTATCTATTAAAAATCCTCGGGAAATGTTGAAATCCAAACTTTAATTCAACCTCAATTTTGTTGTTGTTAAGCAGTTAAAGACGATTTGAGAAAGGTGGCCGCCGTGGGTGGTGCTGTCTTTCCAGACTTTCAGTGGCAGGCAGATAAATAATAGCCATTGAGAAATAAATTCATTTCTTGTACTTAATTTGCATAAAAATAAAATAACCGTATAAAGAAGGGCATTCCATGAATAGGAAAGAACGTGTTTATATGACATTTTCGGAAACATTCATTAAAAAGTAGATTGAGAAGTCAGTGTTTAAATGGAAGTTTTGTGTGTTTGTGAATTTCTTGATTTTGAAGTTCATTATGAGCCACCGTAGCGAGAATAATACAACCGAATATTAGTTTATTGATCTGGTTTTAAATATTTATAATCCAAGGGCGGACTGGGTCCTTTTAAAGGACGCATACCTTGGATTATCGGAGGGCGGACCGGTCCTGGGGCCGGTTGGCTGACGGCCCAGTCCGCCCCTGTTATAATCTCACACATTTGACAAGATGTGATGTTCAGCGATTCATCTCTACTACGTGATCGTAGTTGGGAGGTTCAAAGATACAAAACTTCGAAGTCAGCTTTCATTCTCGGCGTGAAAGATATCAGTAACAACTGACTTGATTCCAATTACAGCTGGTGCTTGAATAATATACATTTTCTTTGAGATTATCAGTCTCTGGTATATCAGATATGCAGTGATTTCCAAGAGGTTCCCGCTGGTGTGACTTTAAAATTTCATTTCTGGGCGAAAGGGCGTTACTAAACTATCCGCGAACTTCAAAATTAACTTACTATCTATCATCATACTTCCAATACCAAAGAAAACAGATAACCGAATAGCTTTGCACTTCTACAGTGTAGTATCATCCAGGGACGAATTTTATTCAGTGTTACGTAGAGATAAATTCTACTCAGTATTGCACAGAGATGAATTCAATTCAGTATAACTTAGAGATGAATTCAATTTAGTATTACCTAGAGAAGAATTCTACCCAGTGTTATGTAAAAGTAAATTCTATTCATCATTATATAGAGATGAATTCAATTCAGTATACCTTAGAGATGAATTCAATTCAGTATACCTTAGAGATAAATTCAATTCAGTGTTACCTAGAAAAGAATTCGATTCATTGTTACCTGGAAAAGAATTCGATTCCTTGTTACCTGGAGAAGAATTCAATTAAGTATTTCCTAGAGATGAATTCGATTAAGTATTTCCTAGAGGTAAATCTGATTCAGTATTATTTGAAGATAATCTTATTCGAATAGAAAGAGAGAAGATTTAAATCATATATTATCTTAAAAACAACTCACAAGGAGAACCCACAGTGAATGCTCCACCGATTTTGATGGTTTTTTTGGTTTTTTTTATGAAAGTATAGCCGAAATAAGGAAAATACGTATCTCGGCATTCGTGCCAATGCGGCTTATTTCCAGAGATATGGATTTTTAAAGATTTTGCATCCGATATATGAGCTTAAAATACGACATCCTCCGCAAGCCAATTGGTAGCCTAGTTGGTAAGTTACCGGCCTAGCGCTTCGTGTTTTTGCGTTCGATGCCCGTGGAAATCGGTTGTTAATATATATCCTTTTTACATGTTCATTTATGTATTTTTATTAGTAAAAATACTTTCCTTACAATCGGATTTTGTTCATAAACTTACTTTAATAAAATTCATATTTATGTAGTTATATGTTAATTGTATGCTTATTGGCAGTGATAATTTCTACTCGAATTTTAATTGTTGATTATTAAAAAGTTGAAAAGTAGAAAAAGTTTTGGTGTAGCCATCCAGCCTGTTATGTAGTTAAGTAGATCCAGCACACTTTAATAATGTTTTTACAAATGACGACGGCACCTCTTCTTCTACTGTTGAAGTAATTCCACCTCATTGTACCCCATACTGTTTAGCTCGTGATGTGTACTTCTTCCGTCAAGTAAAAAATTTCATTAAAAGGTTACAAAATTGTGTTGAAAGCTTACAAAAAAATAGTCATTTAAACATGCGAGCAGATAGATGCTTTGAAGATCCATTCACTTATTCACAATCAACTTTCGGCGCCGAATTTTAAGAATACATTACAGTACTCTTGGTTTGTTGCAAAGTTAACAAACGAAAGAAGCGTTTTTGAAAATGTAGATGGTATTTGTTTTCCAGATGATATTAGACAAAGAAAATCAGTTGTTCGAACAATTCATTTATAAAATGCTCACGTTGTAGAATTTTTTTATGTTTTTATTGTTTTTATGATAATTATCATCCAAAATTGTGTACCAGTATACAATTCCGACACCTCCGATAGTGATACACAAAAAATATGTTCACGTCAGTCAGTTTTAAAATAAAATTGATTGCATTTTATAAAATAAAATGTTTCTATATAAATGAAATTCATATAAATGAGATGCACATAAAATGTTTATATGTTATAAAATAAAATTATGTTTATATGTTATAAAATAAAATGATGTTTATATGTTATAAAATAAAATGATGTTTATATGTTATAAAATAAAATTATGTTTATATGTTATAAAATAAAATATTACATACTAAAAATGCATTTATCAATAGATAAATATATTTTAAAAAAATATTAGGCATAATAGATGCTAATAGTGGATGACTGCAAAGGCTAATAATGACAAAATAAGACGAATTAACGCAGTTTTCTTTTTTATTTAATGGAATTGTTAAAAGTTTTCAGAAAAAATCTTTCAATCCTTAAATAAAACAAAACTGCGTTATTGGTGTAATTCCATCCCTTCACAGGTTGACAATGAGTACGCAAATTTTATAAAAGTTATATTCACATAAAAACTTACAGCTAACTCCTAAACTTTTTGTACCTTTACAACTCTTCAATTAAAAATTAAAATTCGTGTAAAAATTATAACTGCGAAAAATAGTATCACAGAATTAAATATGTAAATATGAATTTTATTAAAGTCAGTTTATGAGCAAAATTCGATTGTAAGCAAAGTATTTTTACTAATAAAAATATATATATAAATAAATATGTAAAAGGGATACACGTTAAAAAAAAATATTAATTTCCGCGGGCATCGAACGCAAAAACACGAAGCGCTAGCCCGGTAACTTACCAACTAAGCTACCTATTAGTTTGCAAAGGATGTCTTATTTTAAGCTCATATATAGAATGAAAAATCTTTAAATCATTAAAAATCAATATCTCCGAAAATAAGCCGCATTGGCGCGAATGCCCAGACACGTATTTCTTTATTTTGGCTCTACTTTCATCAAAAAGAATTTCATCAAAATCGGCGGGGCACTCACTGTGAGTTCTCCTTGTCAGTTGTTGATATGCGAAATTTCTGTTTCGCAAAAATTCACGTACAAGTTATTAGCATGTAGTGAAGAATAAAAAAGTATATGTTTTTAATTTACGTGTCAAAGCAAACCAAGGTTACAAACTTTACTTCAGGAAAACTGGTTGAGAATGACCTTCCAAAGGGAGTTCCAAGGTAAGTAACTAAAACAGGAGTTATATTTCTTTTATTAAAAGAAAAACGCACCAGGGTCAAAATTGAAACTTTCGTAATATAGACATGGAAGAACACACAATATAGATGAGAAGATTATTGAAAATAAAATAGATACCCAACCAAGAAGCGCTGAAAAATCCCGTACGGAAAGCGCTATTATGATTACAATTCTGAGAAGAAAGTTAGCACATTGCGAACACACAGTGGAAGGAAAAAATACAAGACACGCCAATTATCATTAGAGGGAAACACCATAGGGAAGAGACCTATGCGCAGAAAAAGAAGAGGTTGGATGGACAATTTATAGCCTTGAACTAGGCCAAGTACGGAAGACATTATCCATGCCAGCAGAAACGGAGAAATGTGGTAAATATTGGCCGCTAAACTTCGAATCGGTGAAAGCACTTGATATTTCTTTTTAATAAAAAATACATTCTAACATTTTGTTCTATTTTTGACCTGCCGGTCAACTAACTCAGTTGGTGTTTCCTATATTTGGCTTTCCACCTACTTTACAAAGAGTTGCACATAAAAGTATTTTCGCTCAAAAAGGTTCGTCTATATCTAACTTGTGAAGAGTTTCTTATTTTATTTTCTCACCCTATTACAAATATTTATTTCCTTTTTTCTTTCAGAAGAATTCCTTTCGAAAGGTTTAATTTTCCAAAGTTGTTTTACTATAACTCAATTTCATTGTTATGAGGTAACCAAATACTACAAAGTTTTATAAAGTCTTTATGAACTTTTAAATAAAATTCATAAAATTGAAACCTATATAACATTTTATTGGCTATATTTTATATTTAAAATGCAGTTACAATATTTTTTTAAGCGGAATAATTCAGTTATAAGCTTAATTTGTACTCCATGTCTTCTGTCTTTGTAAATACAATCTGAGATTTGAGTTTTATATTGGGCTAGTGCACTTTTCAATATTCCAGATGAAATTTCTAGTATAACTTGAGTCATCCTCTGCTTGAGGCCATTTAAAGAAATTGGTTTTCGTTTGACATATAAAATTCAAAATAATCGAGAATGAATGAAGCTATTCAATAAATTTTAGCTGAAATGTTGTACATTTAGCTGGAACGTTGTACACTTAGCTGGAATATTGTACATCTAACTGGAATATGGAATATTGTACATCTAGCTGGAATAGTGTATATCTAACCGAAGTTGTGTACATTTAACTGAAATAGTGTACACTTAACTGAAATAGTGTATAACTGGATCAGTGTAGATTTAACCGGAATAGTGTACATTTAACCAGAATAGTGCACATTTAACTGGAATATTGTAAAAGTGTACCGAATCGATCCCTGAACGAATTAATGAACGCATATACAGTGCGCGAAAAAAGTATAAGGACAACATATAAGTAAATGAAAACATACTTTATTTTCATTTTAACAAAATGAACTTTTTGATATTTATGAGCTATAATATCACATTTTACAATAACATCTACAAAACATAAAACAACAAATATGAAACTTACAAAAGTTGACCTCATAAAAATTATCACGAAAGAAATATAGAAAAAGTATAAGGACATATTCTAAATTACATATGATTTCTCTTAATAATCAAGAAAACAATCTTTGTTTTCAATTACTTGAATAAGCTGGGAAGTCATCGATGCTGAAAATTCTTTTAAAGTGTCTATGGTAATGTTATTCCAAGCTTGTTTAATGGCTAACACAAGATCCGGTTTACACTGATATTGTGTGCCATTTCTATAAACTTCTCAGGCTAGAAGGCCAAATAAATTTTCTACAGGATTCAGACCTTGACTCCTCGCCAGCCAATCAAGTAAATTTACTGAATTGGCTTCAAACAAGAGTTTTGCACTCTTAGAAACGTGCATGGAAGCATTATCCTGTTGGAAAAAATAGTCACCTGAAGTCATTAGTGGGGCCTCAGGTAACAAATTTTCACCTAACATATCAACATATTTGTCAGAGTTCATTTTGTAGTTGATAAAGACTATTGGAGTGGTTCCGTTTGCTGCAAAAGTGCCCCCACCGTATTGACGTTTGGAAAAAACTTCGTTGGTTTTACGCAGATTATACCAAAAATAGGGACAACCGTCTGGCCCATCAAGGTTGAATTTCTTTTGTCTGAAAAGGTTACATCATTCCATTTTGGACCGATAGAAATGTTTTTTTTTTTGCAAAGTCCAGTCTTCTTTCCTTACGTTGCTTTGTACAAGGCGAACGTAACATTAACTTTCCATACCAAATATTCGGATGTTTATTCAAAACATTTTGAACTGTTCGTGTGGAACATGGTAAGTCCAAATTTCTTCTAACGTTATTTGCAGTTTCTTTTTTCTCGCAAGCTTTTCTTACAACTATTCTTTTCTGTCGATGCATTAGAATTTCTGGTCTTCCTGTTAGTTTATTCATTCCATACATTTCAAATTCTTTTAGAAAATTATAAACTACACTTTTAGATCTTTTAATTTTTTTTCGAAATTTCATTACCGCTCAATCCAGATTCTTTAAAAGCAAGAATTTTCCCTTTTTCAAGGTCGGAAAGGTGAGTTCCTTTTGGCATCGCACAAAATTCGTGCAGAAATGAAGCAAGTGTGAATTTTGTTTAGAAACCCAGTCTTTATATTTGAAATGGTCATTTTATGCTTTCAAATATGAAATTTTACTATAATTTTAGATGAAAAATCAACTGTCCTTATACTTTTTCCCAAGATCATATGGGTTTAAAATTCACAAAATAAATTTATACCTATCTATTTTTGGAAAGTTTAACTAATTTACATGAAAAATAACATATTATACAATAATTTTTGCCACCCACGTATATTTAGCTCAAACTAGAGCTTTTTTTTGTTTTTGGAGAAAAAGAGGCGCCGTCCTCATCCTGGATTCGAACCAGGGTCCCCGCGTTGAGCCCGCGGTGTCTTGACCTACTAGACGAACGAGGACAAGAACAAACGCATTTTTCTCCGTATATGAGGATGTAAGATATTATTACCCTTCACAGGGATAACTGTTAACCCTGTGAAGGGTAATATCTTACATCCTCATATACGGAGAAAAATGCGTTTGTTCTTGTCCTCGTTCGTCTGACGAATCTAGTTTGAGCTAAATATACGTGGGTGGCAAAAATTATTGTATAATAAATTCCCCCACGAAAAACTCACAAAAATCTCGCCCCGGAGGCTTTTCTGTGTTGACCATTATTTGGCAATTGTGTTATCCCTGTGAAGGGTAATAATATCTTACATAAATAACTTAGTTTTATCATTATTTTTACTCCAGAAATTTGCATACGTTTCCGTCTAAAAGATTTCTAGATTTGGCGGGTTTTCGCTTGTCCTTATACTTTTTTCGCGAACTGTATATCATAAACGGACAAACTCTTTTGGCGATTTGGTCAATAAATCATTTAGAACATCACTAGAATATTGGAAAGTGAAAATAGTTCAATATAAAAACGTATTTTAGAAAGTATTAACAAAACTCGATAACGTGAATAATTTTAAACCTAACCTCATATTAACATGTTTGAGTTTCTCAATGTAATATTTCAATTTTATATTTCTTATTTAAAATGTTTTTAAAGTTTAAAAAGTGCGTACGGATTTTAAACACACACTGTGTTCATATAAACCTTTTTTACAATCAATAAAATTGACACCCACGGTTTATTTTTAGCTCATACTACAGCTTTTTTTGGTATAGTGGAAAAAGAGATTTCTTCCCCGTCCTGGAGTCGAACCAGAGTACCGCCGTTGAATTTGGAGTGCCTAGACCGTTAAACCAACGAGGACAGAAACAACGCTCTCATTCTTTGTATATAAAATATTATTACTCTTCTCAGGGATAACACAATTGCCAAATAATGGTCAACACACAAAGCCACCAGTGTAGTTTTTTGAAAGTTTTTATTGCAATTAATAAAAATAGACACCCACTTTTTTTAGCCCATACTAGGGCTTTTTTTGGTATAGGAAAAAAGGAAACTGTGTTAGCCTGAGGAGAGTAATAATACCTTACAAACTTTTTTTATTTAAAATTCTCCAACTTCTGATATTCACAAAATATCTTCATTCTAAATTTTTTACACTTATTTCAAATAAATCTGCTTAATTGATTATTGATTTAGGATGCATTTTTATTAATGCTATAAATATTGATACTATATTAAATACTCATATCTAGAAGGTTACATAGCTCATCGATATCGCTGAAAAGTTTATTTTAAGCACTTGTTTCGTACTTGTCTGCATTTATATTTTTAATTTTGAGGTTTAAAGAGAAACGATTTGGAAGTTTTATCGCATTATTTACTAAATTCGCACTATAGTAGCATTTAAATTTCTTCAAGAATGTGTTTTTCCGAAAACCTCGCTTTTTCCGTGTTCTGACATGAAAATTTCCTAGAATGACTAGTTTGTTTTTCCTGCGCATTATGCCCCTAGACTCCATGATGAACGTGAAACAGGATTCAAGATTTAACGTGAGTTATAAACCTTGTATATCTGCACGCATTTAAGAGCTGTGGAGAGCAAAACAAAGATTACCACATCGTAATTCCCAAAAAAACCATGGCGATGGTGGAAAGGTGTCAAAACCTCATTTAATTGAGCAAAGATTGGTGAAATCTTCCGGTCTGTCAAGAAGAATCAAATATAGCAAATTTTAATGCATCGAGGTAAAGGGGATGATCGCCAACACGACTGCCAACATTCATGAAGCGGATGTGGTAGAATAGAAAGAGCCATAACTCAATTTAATAACTTACGATTGTTAGCGCCAAGTTATTTTAAAGTGTATTTTCCAAAACTATCGAATCCAATAGTACAATACAGAATACTGTACAATCCTCTGTCATTATGATAGCTATTTTATTAATAAGGACGTACAATATATCACAAGTACTATTGAATGTCCACAGTTTGTTCCGTACAGTTTTCGTTTCTTCTTCTTGACCAATGTTACGACGGATGTCCTAGCTCGTCATCGATTTGAGATGCATTGGAATATGTAAAAGAATTGCAATGCAAATAATTGATGAGTTTCAAGAATAAAATTTAAAATAACTTCTTGTTTAAAATTTTCATCCCAAGTTCATTAATGGATCATCCAGCTAAATGGTATAGTTCAATCAAAATCCCTTTCTCCAAAAGATCTCGGCAGTGAGGTGATAGGGCTAATTATCGTTTTAATAAGCACACAAAATTATATACGCATAAAAATAAAACCTTTATTCAAAAACTAAAAATTTACAGAAGTGAAAACAGGAACTGGTTCAAGAACTTCTTTTAGTATATCACAATTCCTACCATTGTTCTTCGCCACGTTTTTTTTCATTAACGCTTCACTTGAAAATGCTAAAATCACAGAATTGTATATCCAGTTATAAAAATGTGATTAGTTTAAAAATAAGTATAATCACCATTAAAACTCTAGAACAGAAACAAAATTCCTTGTGAAAAATGTATTACTTTATCACTGTTTTTGAAATCATTAAAAAATTACGAATCCGTATGAATGTTCTTATATTTTTCTCTAATTTGAAATGTATTGTTCAGTCTAAAAGAGGCACATATTTCTCCATACTGCAATCTACCGTGTCATTGAATGGAATTGCAGACGAGTTAATGGGTGAGTGTGTTGATTTCTCAAAATTAGGCATGAGGTCACTTGGTCGTTTTTCAACGAAGGAGGAATAACCATGCGATGAACATGGATAGAATAGTGATGGTTGCTGTTGAAGAATAAGAAGAGCCATTGCACAAATCTCCTTTGCAGAAACACATGAACACTTTGCGATTTTGGTAGAGAGTGTCTGCGCAGCGTTGTTCTTCGTCTCCAGGCGGCCTCTGTAAACACATACGTTCCGTAGCAATGGCGTATTCTGGAAGAGAGAGTACGCGGACATTAGAAGAAATGTTACGATAACAAGTAACATAAATAATCGACCCACATCTAAACAATGACTCAACAATAGAGGAAATTCCAAGAATTTCCCTGTAATTACGGTTTTTTGGTAATGGGAACTTATGTCCCTTGTCTGACGAAATGTTTTTTGTTAGCACTTGATAACATCGAAATATCAGTCGAGCATATCTAATTTGTGGAAATTTTCTTTTGGAAAAATTACTTCAGGAAGAAAGAGTAGGAAAATGGCAATGGAAGGATAATCGATAAAAATTATTCATAAAAACATGACACAGCTTTCAAATCTCAATTCTGTTTTTTAAAATACAGTGGAAATCGTTTATGACGACCAAGTGTATACAGCAATGGAATCACTTCAATAAATTTAGGTTTCTGTTCTTTTATACGTTAACTACATCGCTTATAACGACTCAGTATAGAGTATATACGTCGGTATCTTTTATATAGCGACGGTATTTTTTCATGCAAAGGATTCAGTTATAGCGATTTGATCGTTATAACCGATTTTCACTACACTTAATCGAGATCTAACAGACAGCATAAGCGGAAAGCTCCAAACGGTTTGTGGCGCAGTGTGGTAACGCGTTCGCCTAGTGCGCCGTTAATCCGGGTTCGACTCCCAACAGTGTACAAAGAACGCTTACTCAGAGATCTCATAAAAAGATCGCACTGCTCACTGTAGTCCGGGGTTTGGTTCCCTAGGCCATAAGAGGTTCGGATTCCTCGGAAAACAGTAGGTCCCGGCGCAGCATGACCATTGTAGTCTTTGAGCCGTAAAACCACAAACAAACAAACAAACCAAACGGTTTGTGAATAAATTTGGTACTTTGTTTGTTTGTCGGGATGACCTCCACAGTGGCGCCGATTTGAGCATTTGTGGGTGGGAGGATATGAGAAAAATATTTACCTTCTTCAAGGCTATCAAACAGTTTATTATATTTACAAGATATTAAAATACTAAAAAAATAATTGCTACTGCTGGATAATTAGCAATTAGTTAAAAGTTGGTTGGTTGTTTTATTTTTATGGCGCAAGGACAATGAGTTAAAAAGTACCTTATTTTAAAAGTGACTAAATGTTTTGAAGGTGAATGCATAGCAGAATCAGGCAAATAAAATTTTTAAACAGCTGGCTGGAGACCCATTTCCTCTCACACCCCCAATGCAGGGTCCCATGGATCTATATGATAGGAAACTGTGGTCGAATTAAACAACAATTATTAGGTTGGTTAATTAGAAAGGATATAGGCAAGTTAATTAGATATAGAAAGGTTAGGTTCAAACTTAAATACCTTTTATTTAACTTACAGGACTTTGTCACATTAACATAACATCGATATCGTCGTATAATCATTGAGAATTCACCGATTCACCATGCAATAGAAGCAAATAACACATATGAGTTTTTGGTGAATTTATGGAAAAGAAGACGGTGTTCTATTGAATGCAAGTCACTATCCAAGAAATACATTCTGTATTAAAAGTTAACATAATTATCAAATAACGACATGCAATTAAGTGTAGCTAAGCATGTTCGTTTGATTAAACTTTTATGGTACAAGAATATGAAGTGTCGTTCTGCACCAAGCATCATGAGGTCGCTATAAATGTTTTAAAGTTTTTTTTTTTGTAAATATATGCATTATTAAAAAACTCATCAGCCACAAAACAAAGCTTTTTAGATGGGACATTTATGTTTGTTTGTATGTTTTATGGCGCAAAAGCATCTGGGCTATGCTGCGCCAAACATGGTAAACGGGACGTTTATGTATCACATCTGCAAACGTACAATTAGCTGTAAAGAAATGAGGATTACGATTATTATTATTATTATTTATTATAGAACCAAATTTGTAAAGGCACTGGTTACGTTTATAATATTTAAAATCAGTTTATACTGAATTAATTGTTTATTTGAATGTTCAGTTTTATGAATATATTCAAAATAAACAGATATATGCATTTTTGAATACAAGCATAAAGATAATTATATAAGAAAGTTATTAGGTATTTAGTTTACATTAATGATTAAGGTTGTCTAAAGTTTCTATTTTTACACATATATTGGAATTTTTAAAAAATTTTTTTAACGTTGTTTGCTCTAAATATGGGTAGGAATTTTGATATACAACACGAAAATAATATTCACAGCTTTCTTCTTAACTTACGCGATGTAAAAAAATATCCATATTTTTATGTATGAAGTCTGTACTAGATATTTAAATATAAAAATGAAATAAAATTAGATTCATAAAACATCGACAGGAAAAAAAATATAGCAAGTTCTTAATGTTATTTTTCGTCATTAGATGGCGCTGCTTAAAATAAAGGAATTAAGAGCTGAACAAGTGTATTTAGCAGTGTCTTCCCCGGGTTGTTGGCCGCCCTTGAGCAAAAACAATATCGCAGTCCTTAGTAATTCTATATTATTAAATTAAGAATTTGATATGTAGTGTTTCCTTTTATATCTAAATATATACCATTGGCGAATTTATAAAATCGCAAGCTCAGGGCTCTATTAAGACATATGGGGGCTATAAGCACAGTATTAGTTGGGGCCGCATGACGCGTGGTGAAAGATTTAGAAGTGGGAGGGGGACCGAAAGCTTATAAAAAAATAAAATTTACATATACTCATTCTAAAACACCTCAGATTTTTAGTAAACTATCCAAAATAGCCCAAAAAATAAACTTTTACCTAAAACTTTTCTAGATACTGATCAGAAAGTGAGCAGCCAAAAGTCAATTTAAAAAAACGCAATTTCAGCCCCCCCCCCACTGGGGTCCTCAGGCCAGAGCCTAGTCGGTAATCAGGCTCTGCCTGAGCTCAAAGGCAGATTTACGTTTTGATTTCCGTTGGCTAACATTTTGACACCTAATACTACCAAACGTAGCCATGGGCGTATATATGGGGGGGTGGGAGGGCAGAGCGGGCTCTAGCCCCCTAGCCATTCAAAAATTTGATTTTCCCGCTTCCGACGTTTCTATACGTTCTTTCAAAAGTTTTACAAGCACATTTTAAAGTAAGGTACTTTTTAGCTCATTACTAATTGCCAAGCAGTATCAATTATTTTTGTAGCATTTTAGTATCTTGTACATTCACTAAAATTTTTGACAGTCTTGAGAAGAAAGTAATTTCCCTCAGCCCCCCACCCCTAAAAAATACTCATATGGGTGCCCATGAACGCAACTGGAGATATAACAGAAATGTGTCGCTTTTGTCAAATTAGTAATATGATAAACCTGGGGGTGTTATTTCAAATTAGTCTTTTCCCACAATATTCGCGAAGTTGGCGCTTTTCAACCCTCTTTTAAGGCGATGCCAATGGCAGCTCTCCCTTTACCATTACCTAGTTACGTTTAGAAACGTAATAATTCAAAATTAGTAATTCAATTGGCTAACAAAAAATTCAGCCCAGCCTTTGCAAACTTAAAAGGCCGCAAAGTTTTCGTAGAAACCTACCTACGTGCAGGGGCTGACTATGTCTATTCGGGTTCCGGCCCAATTTGCATTTAGGGACCCCCCTGACACGCATACAGAGATTAGATATAAATCTGAAAATTTACGCACCCCTATTCTCATTTAAAAATATAGATACGTTTTTTGATCCCATTTTCACGCCAACGTCGGATGTCAAAGGGTGCATTTGTATAGCTGAAATTGGGGAGAGTTTGGGTAAAAGTAGCGAATAATGAGCAACATTGGTGTACCAATTTTGTGTTTTGGGAAACGTTGTAGTTCATGCCTGCTGCATTCGTCATTACTCCACAGTGAATTCTCGTACCCCACATTGTCGGAATCAGTATTAATATAGTAATATAGAAAAAAAGAAAAATTGTTCTTCTTCTATGTTACACCAGCTGCTAAACACCAGCGAGCAGGCTAATAAATAATAAAAATCTAATAAAAATTGAGAAAATCAAGTCTACGAGAATACGTGGTTATGGGTCACGTGACTTGCCATTCCTAAACTTGGTATCCACCTTATGTGACAGTAAATACATTTAAAAAAGTCTTTTTTGTCGTTCTATTGTTTCATAGATTTTTTTTTCATCTCTGCAAAGTTTGAAATAATAACATAATTGTTTAAATTCCTGTGTTATGTCACTTTCCATACATAATATAGACAGAGCAGAAAATTTTTGTTTGTTTGTTTTTTGGTTTTACGGCTCAAAGACTACAGTGGTCATGCTGCGCCGGGACCTACTGTTTTCCGAGGAATCCGAACCTCTTAAGGCCTGGGGAACCAAACCCCGGACTACAGTGAGCAGTGCGATCTTTATGAGATCTCTGAGTAAGCGTTCTTTTTGCACTGCTGGGAGTCGAACCCGGATTAGCCGCGCAATAGGAGAACGCGTTACCACACTGCGCCACCGCAGGGCCGTTTTTTGGTTAAAGGACAGACATTAGGTCATATCCATATAGCTAACCTTGGGAAATGGTTGATTGAGTTTCATGGCACAGGAGCAGATAATAACATGCTGCGCCAGTATAGCTATTCCTGGGAAATAATCTATTTAATTTTATGGCGCAAGAACAGATGCTGCATCAATATGGCTATCCCTGGGAAATGATCAATTGAGTTTCACGGCACAACAGCAGATGATATGCTGCGCCAGTATATCTAATCCCGGGAAATAATCGATTAAGTTTTATAGCGCAAGAACAGATGCTGTATCGATATAGCTATCCCTGGGAAATGATCAATTGAGTTTCATGG
>QLNU02015003.1:38346625-38361836 GCA_006491805.2 Dysdera silvatica | reverse complement strand
CTATAAAAGCTTATATAAGTAGCTTATTAATTAAAAATGGATATGATTTTCAGCGAAGTGTATGCGAGGCCTGTGCTTCAAAATCCCTTCGACTAAGTGGAGATAAAGTGGGTTTTCGATAAAGTGGAATTCACTACAAATACTTTCTTCTAAATTGATTGGTTGGATTTCTATCGCACAAGAACACTTAATGGTCATTTGGCGCCCCTTTCGTCTATGCATGACTGCATTAGTGATGCGTAGCAGTCAAGTACGAAATTATTCATTTGCAATATAATTACTTATTATGACCGTTATGAAATAGTTTTGATCAAGTTCTATGACGGAGAATTAACAAATATAGTTTTGGGTCTTCGAAGTTCCCAGTTAGTATTTAGATCGTAGCTGGATATTTCAGTTATTACATGGATTTGGTTATCTCTTAGTTAAGTCGTAGCAGATTCGAGTTTGGTGGGAGATGAATTTTCGTGTTTTAGGTAAGTTCGTAGCTCTATTGATAATAAAGTTTCTGATAAACCGTGGATATGCGTATGGAGATCTCATTGTTTTAAAATTTTCAATTTTAGATAATTTCTACATAATAATGACAAACTGTTTGAATTTGGTATAGGGGAAATCGGAGATTTCGCGTTAAATCAACATGGATGCGGGTACTCCTATTTCAGTTGATATAGAGTTAATGTTAATTAATATCCAAGAGGGCGAAAACCCAAGAGTTAAATCCCGTCGCATTGATCACAAGAAGTTCCCCACAGAAACAAAAAAATCCCCATTTATGAACTTACCTCCTGGGGCCCCTACATGTTGGAAAGTCAGCTGTGTAACATTTGAACAAGCGCAAGGGCGAACACAGGGAAGAGGTCACAGGGGTCATGACCCCCAAATATATTTTTTCACTGTAAAAAATTCCAACTTTCATGATAAATGAAGGGTGTTATTCCAAGACCATGGCAAATTCTGTCCTTGACCCCCCAAATGAAATTGTGTGTCCGCCCGTAAACAAGATATATCTATTTAATAATGTATAGGGTGTCTCAGCACCAGGGTTGCAAACATCAAGGAGTGGTAGGGTACACCTAGACGAACAATATTTGTCATAGAACCTAGGGTCGCAAACCACTCACAGCGTCAGTTCTAAAACCGTCCAGCATGCACAAATAGTGACAACCAGTGCATGAGAAGCGCAAAATGCGATGTCCTAATCATCTATGCACTTGAGCAGCTGACCTGAGTTTTATCTGGCGCTTTTCACGCACTGGTTGTAAATATTTGTGCATGCTGGACGGTTTTAGAACTAGCGCTGTGAGTGGTTTGCGACCCTAGGTTCTATGACAAATATTGTTCGTCTAAGTGTACCCTACCCCTCCTAGATGTTTGTAATCCCAGGTACTGAGATACCCTGTATATATTATACAGTGGCGGAAAAAATATTTGAGCAATGCTTTATTTCGCAATTGTTTTATTGTTAGTAACTGAAATTTAACGAAATTTTAAAAAAGCACGTATTTCACATTTGCTAAAACAATATGTCAATCAGCGTGGTCATGCACTTAGCAACAAAGTGTTAAATTCAAAATATGCAAATTTTCAATGGGAAAAATGTATTTGAACAACAAATGACAAACGCTGTTACGAGGAATTCTGACAGAGGAGAAGAAGAAAAAATGGAATTTGCGTTTAGTTTAATTATTCATTTACAGTGAGTACTTCACTTTCAGTCACAAACTGGACGTTTAAAAATGTCTGGAAAGAAAAGAGTTATCTTTAGTTACACGTGATAAAATTGTTAATTTAAGGAAACATGGTTGCACTTTCCGTAAAATAGCGAGTACTTTAAAATTAAATACATTAACGGTTTATTATGTCATGCAAAAATTCACATCAACTGGTGAAATCGAAAATCAGAAGAGAATGGGTCGACTCAAAGCTATTGAACCAAGAGTTTGCAGGAAAATTGGAAGGTTAGTTTAAAAAATCCTTTTATAAGTAGTGCAGAAATATCAGATGATATTGCGCCATGTTCAGATACTCATGTTACGTCTCGAACTGCACGAAATGACTTACACAGATTAGGTTATAAAGGCAGAAGCGCAAGGAAAAGGGCTTATGTTAGTGAAAACAATAGAAAGAAAAGGCTTCAATTTGCAAAAGAACTTGTAGATAAACCTTTAGACTTTTGGAAAACTTTATTATTCAGTGATGACAGTAAATTCTGTTTATTTGGATCTGATGGCAACAAGACCATTTGGAGGAAAACAAGGCAGCCTTACGTCCTCAAAATGTTATCTCAACTGTAAAACACGGAAATGGTAGAATTATGGTTTGGGGTTTTATGGCCTGGAGCAGAACTGGCAATTTAATCGTAATTGATGGAATTTTGAATGCCCAAAACTATATGGACATATTGCGAGATAACTTATCTCCAAGTGCATCAAATTTGGGCATTAAGAATAACTTCTCTTTATAAGTTCTTCTTTTCTCTTTATAAATTTCTTCTTTATAAGTTCCAACAAGACAACGACCCGAAACACACGACCAGAGTTACAAAAGAATATTTGTTATATAAAGTTCCCCGTAGACTAAATACACCTCCTCAATCTCCGGACCCTAATCTAATTGAAAACTTGTATGTTTTGGACCAAGAACTAAGAAAACACAAGTTTTCAAATAAAAATGAATCCAAAAACATTCTTTTGGAAACATGGGAAAATCTCTCATCAGATCTAACAAAAAAGTTAATAGAATCAATGCCAAGAAGGCTATAAGCTGTTACAAATAATAATAATGATATTTTTACAAAGTATTAAATTGTGTTATGATAATTTTTGGTATAATTTTGAGTTATAAAATTATGTTCCAATACTTTTTTTCCCCATAAAAAATTGTGTATTTTGGTATTTCTATGTGGCCATTAAATGTGTGGCCACTATTTTTTATTTATTGTATTAACTAATATGAAATATGCGTTATGTCGAAATTTCCTTAAATTTCATTTACTCACAATAAAGTCATTGTGAAATAAAGCATTGTTTAAATACTTCTTTCCGCCACTGTATATCATTTAATGGAATCATTAGTACCTGTGAAAATACAATCTTCCTGTACACCTTTTGGAGCATGTGAAGTATAGCCCACAGTACTTGAATTTCACAGATAATTTGACATGCTACTGCAGATATACATTTAGACATTTCAATAAAGCTTAAAGACCTGGAAAATTATATAAAATTTTTAAATTTTTGCAATACTTACCATCTCCTCTACCCTCAACGATTTTGGCACACCACCCCGAGGCACAAGGTGCAGCTTCTAGGGCACGCACTTCCTCCGCAGTTGTTTCATTGTGAGGAAATGGATCTTTGCAGTCGCCTAAGTCGCCCCTTGACCGACATACCCAGCACCTTTTAACTCGACCTAAAGCAATAAAACTTGATACAGCATAAATTGCATGTACATAAATCACTACCCAGCTACAAAAACTCAATGCTCTGAACTAAAACGGGTTACTATTATGTAAATGTTCAGAAATTTCATCTCCAACCATTAACTGAGAACTGAAATATATTATGCAGGTAGGATCAAGAGGAATAGAGTGTTTCGGATGGAGTTTCTGAAACGGAATAGATACTGTGTACGATCGTTATAGTCTAGCACAACGGTTTCCAACACGAGGTATGTGTAACGACGGCAAGTTAAGGGTACGTGAAAGTAATACTGTTGATGGTGGAAAACACCAAAAAATATGAGGTTAACATGAAAATACAAAAATAAAGTTATAGAGTTTTGGTTTACAAAAGAGAAACTGAAGTAAAAGTCTAATAATCTACTCGTAAAATGAGGAGCATACTCAGTGAAGGAAGTGTTCGCTCAATCTGTGAAAGTTTTTAATTTTATTAAGGCCATTTCAACAAACTCCAGACTATCCAAATCTATATGTGAAGAGATGGACAGCCTCCATGACTTTATTCTAAGCAAATTTTCCAATTGCACACTTTCAATCCAGTTTTGTTTGTGTAGAGGGTGGGACTTTATCAATTATTAACTACTTTCCTCAAAGGCAGTTATAACTACTAGTTAACTACTTTTTTTTTAAAAAAGTAGGCTAATTGTAACTACAAATTGATTTGTTTTTTCAAGGGGGGGGTGGTCAGCCACGAAATTTTTGTTTAAAAATATACTCACACTTTATGCATTTTAGAGAAAACAAAAAGTAGTTAACTGCTTCGTTTTAGTAGTTTAAATTAACCACAATATGGTTAACTATTCCCCATCACCGCATGTATATGCTTACAAGTTAAAATGATTACACAAGTCTGCAATTTTGAATTTTAAGCACATTTTTGAGTAAATATGTATGATGACATTACAGGGGGCAGAGGCATAATTTTTTTTGCCGTTTAAAATCGGATTTTTCTTCCGACACAACTTTCTTTTTTCTCTGATCCACTACTCCCAGATTTACTCTTCTCATTAAATACGCCAGAGTACCATGGCTGTTGTCTCTGGGCCTGACTTACACTATTCAGTTAAAATGAATTATTTTAACAGACTGAAGACATTATTTAGTTAAATACACAACACAATTTTCCCAGCCCAGGAGCGCACTTCAAAATCCTAAGTGCACACTTTGTGTCAAAAATACGCTTAGAATAAGGCCCGGCTTCCATACAATACTTTTTCACACAAAAGTGAGGTAGCTTTCACGAGAAAAAGCACTAAAAAATCTCAGCATCATGAAATTAGATCAAAGAACGCATTGAAATTATTAAGAGCAACGTTTGAAGACTTGCGCATTAAGGTAAATGATGGTTCTGAACTTTCATCATAAGTTAACGTGGTAAAAATTACTTTAATGCCGTTATTTATTTTGATGTTAATCTGCTATTATAAAAACCTGAAATAAATTGTAGAATGTAAAATCAACAAGTACAAAGGCCTATAAATGTTAATTTAACTCGGTTGATTGTTTAGCTAACTTAAGAATATTAAACGAACTTTTTGGCGTAGAGGAATGCATGGAGCTTACGAGAAGAATGGATGTTCATAAATAAAAAGTCCAATCAAGGTATACGGGAGATAAGACAGGCTAGGGAACCGCTGATCTAGCGTTTGTATAGTAGAAACTTATCAAATCCAATCAATGATTGCTCAATGATTGTTCTTCTCCCCCGTCATTAACAAGCACATTAGTTCAGTGATTGAAATATTTAAATAGCGTACCTCTACTGCATAGCTATTGTGCTGTGCATTACACCTCCATTTCCGAAGCATTGCAACTCTACTGATAAGGAAGAAATCAAACACTGCACGAGGAATTAGTGGGAAAAATTATCAATATATTGGAAATATTGATGGAATTTTTAATCATTCTATCAACATACTGAGAAAGTATTAAATGTCAGCTGCACACGAACAACATTCCTAATAATACGCCAATACTAAATATTGATGGCGCAAGGAGACACCAATGGTCATTCAGCGCAATACTGGAAGTAATACTGTCAATATTGTAAGTAGATACAGCCAACAAATATTTATACTGTGAGAAGATATTTAAATCCCTATAAGAGTCCTCTATTGGAAAATAGCGCATTTAGTTTACATTTTATGACGCATGAATAGTTAAAGATCATACTGACCCTACAGTTTTTCACAGAATTCTAAACCCTTTCTCCAGAGAAAATCGAACTCAAGATTTGTAGAAAAAATCTGTTGGGGACCTACAAATGCCTTACAATGACTCATGCCACCTCAAGGTCTTTTCAATACTGTGTTAAAACCATTTTCGATCATTATAGTGCACATGGGAGTTAAACCGTTGAAAGGCTGCAAGATCATTTAAATTTTCTTGCATTTTAGGACATACAAAAACCGTGTATTATGCTTTGTAAGTTGAGGAAAAAAATGCGCCATTGAGACATAGCCTGCGGCTTGCAAAACCCACAGAATTTAATAGGTTTATTACGCACTATTAGTCACGCAAGGTATAATTCTGAACTAATCTCTCAAAACTCTGTTACCTCTAAACGAAACATGAAGGAAATTTTGTTTTTCTTTGAGTGCTAACAAATTTCAACATCTATATATAAGCGTAATCCGTTTCACAAATCTCCATATTTGTTTTTTTTATTTAAATATAATATTTTCATTACCTTAAATGATTATAGTAATAAGACGTTACTATACATCAAGTCGCAGTTGTGTGTACATATAAGGAATTGAGTTAAAGATCAAATAATTGAAAAATAACAGAGCATTAAATCTCGTCGAAGTCCATCTAAAGCCTGAGGACTTTTCCTGGACTTTCAACATATCATATAAATTCTTTCGTGCGAGGCCGCACGTTCACGAATATGCTGTCCTCCATTCGCTGGTACATCTCGCCAACATAGTTTGCAGTTTGGTAGCGAGTAGATATGCATTCGACAAAGGTGATTTGCTAGACAGTCATGGCCGGTCACTGATTGGAAAGCTGCTTTGTTTGTTCATGAGCTTTAAAGGCGCAAGGATCTTGCTTTGCTGTAGCCTACAGTTTTCCGAGGAATCCGAACCTCTCATGGCTTAGGTGACCAAACTCTAGGCTGCGGTGAGTAGTGAAAATGCTGTGGTAAGGCGTCCACTTAAACGCCTTACCACAGCAAGGCCTTGGAAAGCTGTAACGGCATGATTTCTAGGTTAATGAATTGAATAGTATATTTTCATTTCTAGAGATCTTAAATTTTGCCTCATCAAACTATTCCCTGAGCCTCAATTTTGAAATCAAAATGAATGTAATTAATGTGTAACATAGTTTATCTATTATACACAGTGAGATCTGAGTAGAACTTTCACATATCGAGGTTTTCGTCCAACCCGTGATTTAAATCACCGTTATAAAAATGTTTTTGAATACACAGCATGGGCGCCAATATGAGGGGCACAGGGTTTCGAGCTCCCCCCCGCCCCCCCGTAGCCGTTTAAAAATTTTATTTGCCCGAACCTGCTATGCATTTACTTTCAAAAGTTTTACAGTCACATTTTAAAATAAGGTACTTTTTAGCTCATTACTAATTGTCAAGCAGTATCAATTATTTTTGTAGCGTTTTGGTATCTTGTACATTCACAAAAATTCTCGATAGCTTTGAGAAGGAGGTAATAATTTTTCTCAGCCCTCACCCCCAATCTTAGAAATACTCGTAGGGTCTATCATGATACACGGGATAGTCATAATTAAACGGGGGGTGCTTAAAGCCCGATAGTGAAAATTTCATTGGGCGAAACTAAAATTTGGTGTGCACACTTACAGGACCATGGCATTTTTAAATCTAAAACTTAATAATAAATATAATAAAAAATAGTTCAAAATTTTGCTACCACAAAAGAAATCGGCGCTGAAATAGCGTAATTGTCCATAGTTTCATTAAAATTAGCTAAATTTTACAAATTTTAGTACACAGAAGTCAATGAGTGAATATAAGAAAAACTGAAAATGTGTGTGTCGCATTTGTTTGATAAAACGGATGCGCTAGGCAAATGGTTTTCAATTAGTTTCCACCGCGGGCTACTTTGGATCTTTCTTTTCGGTCGGCGGCCAGAAGATATGAAAACGAAATTACCTTACAGAAACTATATATAGATGATACAGACATTACATATACATTACTATATAGACATTGGAGGGATACCCCTCTCTCTAGAAATTTCTGATTCAATGAAATAGCATTGAGGTAAGAGAACTTTCTAAAAAAAAATTTGCCTTTTGGAAAAAAAATATTTTTTTCTTTTATCTTTTGTAGCCGGACCACTTCTAACTGTTCGCGGGCCAGATCTGGCCCGCGGGCTGTCCATTGAGCACAACATGATCCTGCTTTGCTGATAAAATCCTGTACTCAAAAAAGTAATACTAATTCCACATTTCGAATAATTCTAATTTTTTAAACCAAAATCCAATGGTCCCTGGGATATGTACACCAAATTTGGCTCAGTTTGGCTCACTAGATTTTTCGCCCTAGGGCTCCAAACACCACCTGTTTAATTATGACCACCTTGTATATCGATATGCCTTACGGACCCTTCGATTTCGATACATGGAGAGCATTGACGTACCTAGAAGGGTGTTGATGGGGGTTGCAATCCCAAAAGGGACAGGCCACGTTCGGTTTTGCGTCTAAGTGGGCTCATGGAACACCTGCAGCAAGGTGAACATTGTGCTTTGCGGATTTTTAATAATTAACTCACCTCGTGCTATCGTCGCTCGTGGTGAGAGCACTTGACTGCTCCCACTTACAGATAGTGGTTTCTTATCACAGAAAACCGGACAATGAACCAACACGTTTCAACTTGTTTTTTTTGGACCGTTTCATTCGTGCCAGTGCTATAGTGGCGCCTAACTTTATCATTAACTTAAAAGTGAATATCAATGCGAAATGCATGGGCGCTGCCTGGGTCATTTGTACAAAAGAATTAAATTCTGTATCTCTATCTCGGGTTGCAATCTCCTCACTGCAATGAAATTTTGTATATTTAACATAGGAATATGTGAATTGTAGCTCTGTAATCCCCATCGAATCTATAATCCCCCTTACGAACTTTCTGCGTACGCCTCTGGTGGAGCGGAAGGCCCACAGAGAGCACAGGCGCGGAAAGGCGTAAAATCGGATAAAGTGACTCACAGGGGAAATATGTCCGTTACTAGGAGGTGCAATCTGTATGGTTTTGCTAAGGGTGCAAGATTATCTGACTACGGTCCTGGGTGTAAGAAAGGGAGGGCCCCGAGCCCCTCCTATTACGTAACAAGGCACAGTTTTCTAACGCCCAATTATACTTTTTTTTAAAGTTATTTAAGCATCCTATAATTTTAATTGCCAATGCCCGTACAATGGGCGCCCCCCGCCCCCAGATTGGTATGCAGAAGGGTTCATTCAGGAAAAATTCCAATTGAATAATGTTGTTGGACTATAGTTTCTTATGGATTGTCCTTTTTTCCCACTTTTTATGAGCCAAGGGGGGGCTCATGCCCCTAACACTATTATACGGTATAGGTGTGACCTCTAAGAGCAAGATCTCACTTCTATCTAACCACGTCTACGTAACTCGGGTTTAATCAGCGCCCTCTATAACGAAGTATACCTTATAGTGGGGGCTGGTTTGATTCTGATGGTATCACAAGACGTGTATCGTTTTGTCGGCTCACAGTTGTTCCGGTTTAGTTTCATATTTCATAGGAGTTCAGGTTCCCTGTGGTCTTGGCTATTCGTTCTCCGTAAAACAAAGCAGATTTATAACCATAGCTTTACTTACTTTAAAAGCGTTTCGTGGGATTTAAATATTACTATCTAAGGTTCAATCACACAAAGTCCAGCCCATATTAGCCCACAGTCTGTAGTGCATAGACACTAGCCCAATACCTGTAGACTGTCCACTGCCTCTATACTCGCGGCAAAGCTAACCTGGTACACTGACAAAGCGCAGAGTAATACGATTCCGCCAGTGCGATATAGTTCGCCCTCTGTTATGTATGTGGAGTTAATAGAAGATACATTTTGTACATAAAACATTAACATACTGCTCAAATACATAAAACATAGGCATATTTGTGTGCAATTAAAATCTGGTATTTATTAAATTTAGGAAAAAGAACCATTACAATGACGTCATTCAATTAACTGACCAGTCAGAGGACTTCATTCGCTTGGCGGGAAATTTGGCGCCTGGAATTTTGGCAATCGCGTTTTTCTGCATTACAAATTAGGCGATAAATAGGCTAATAATGTTGAGGGTTACCTCATTTTTCGCCAACTTGCGAATGAATACTTGTTGCACGGGCGTGAATAAGTCGCCGTAACCTTAACAGTGTACAAGATTTGCTTTGTCGCGAATGTAGCTACTGGAGTAAGCAGGGGGTTGATGGGGACATTAACCCCCCCATTGCGAGAAAATTTTGTATATATACACATACACACATATATATAAATATATGGAGTTGTAGTTCTGTAACCCCCATTATAAACCTATAATTCTCTTACAAACGTTTTGTGTATGCCCTATGAGACTAGCCCACTATCTGTGAATTTCGTATCTATTATGGAAAGCTTCGTATAATTGAATTAAGTACTAACGTATCTTTGGGATTGGGTCCTATACTTCATAAATGACGTAACGTGATATTTTGCTGTCCGACTAGAAGATACCGATATAGCTTTATGTGAGTGATTCGTAAGGTTTACCGTCGGCGTTGAAAACCATAATCAGAAAGTCAGCGACCCAGATTAGAAGTTTCTTGCACTTTCTATTCCATGTCGTTATTTACGCAAAAGATTAAACTTAGACGTGCAGGCTTTCTTAAAAATTTCAGCTAAGTTTGAACAGCGTCCTTCAAGAAACGACTGTAGGGAAAAAATAAGCTTATAGCCAGTAAAATGAAAGCTCATACCTTTTCTAAAAGTAATTTTATTGAGCTGCCGCTAAAAGTTCAATATTCGAAATTAGAAGCAATTTTTACCAACGCTTTTTAGGCGTAGTAGTAGTAGTAACGCCGATGTCATGGCGTGGTTAGATGGTGAAACGTTCGTAAGGAAAAGAAATGTGTTTTGCATCTGGTGGGGTCCCACGACCTTCTACAATCCGGGAAGGTGCTATCACTAACTGAGCTACAGACGACCAAACAATCAATTCCCTACGAACGTATTTAAAGCGCATTTTTCAAAACCAGTTATTTCGCAGAATGGGACAGTACTTTTTAAATCAAATTTCAAAGAGATCGGTATTAAACTCACCGAAGAATAATAATAAATCGAAAAAATAAATAAGAAATATTCAAAATATTGATTTTACCACCCTCTTTTTCACGAAATAATGACATTTTTTACGATAATCGTAATTTACGCGAGCGTCTACCATTATTCGATAGATTTCACGTCTAACTATCTAGAGTTGAAAAAATATCTCAAAGAGTTTATAAAATAAAAAAAAAAGTACAATTCCACTTTTTTTTTTCCAAAAAAATATTGCACGCTTCGAGCCCATTAGATTAGTATGACCTTTTTTTTTTCTCTCCAACGGAGGCGTAGCCAGGGGATTGTAACACCCTCATCGCAATGAAATTTTGTATATTTAACATAGGAATATATGAGTTGTAGCTCTGTAACCCCCATTGAGCCTATAACCTCCCCCCTTATGAACTTTCTGCTTACGCCACTGCTCTCCACCCCTAGCTACGGCCATGACTACGTTATCAAATAGTGTAGAGGTAACGCGATAGCCTGCCGTGCAGAAAACATGGGTTTGAATCACGTAGTAAAATCACATGTAAAAAACCCGGCACTTTTGGACACATTGAAAACTTTGATGGGAAGAAACCAAGATAGCTAGAATAAAGGAGATAGTCCCGTCCGCGCCTTACTTTCTATTGATCGATTGTGTCGAATCGACCAATAGGAAGAAAGGACTACCTCCTGTATTCTAGCTATCTTGGTTTCTTCCCATCAAAGTTTCCAATGTGTCCAAAATTGCCGGGTTTTTTACATCTTTACACGTAGTCCTAACGCTTACCATTTTTTTTCTGCTTCTCCGTATTCCGGAGGTTGGCTGCTAACTTAAATGACAGAAGTTCGAATCTCTAGGGAAACAATTCCACCGGGCTGTCCCTTGCGGCTGCTGTTGTACGTGTTCTGACTGTCTTGACATGTTTGCTTTGACCTTATTTGATCTCGACTACTACCATTGACATTTGTATATACTATTTTTTTTCCACAGTAATTTTATCATTCCCTTTCACTGTATTGTGCATGCCAGTTTCTGTACGCAAATTTGTAATTTTCACACTTATTTGTTTGTATTTTCGTTATTGCATTGTATATTTTTCAACTAGCTGTTGATTACACACATTTTAATTTATGACGCAAACCTACGCTGTATTTCTTCACATATATTTGTATTTTCGTTATCGCTTTGTATGTTTAGTAATTTGCTCTTGATTGTATATATTTATAATTTTAATTTTTGATGCAAACCTGATCCACCATGCCTTGGACTTGTCTTCATATTTCTCACACATTAAATGTGTGTGTGTTGTGTTTGTCTCAACATGTGTAACTTTATACTAAGGGCTACTTTTCTAGCCAATTTTAATAAATTCTTTTTTCCCACCTCCTCCATTTTTCCCACTTTTAAAATTCTAAATAATCAGAGGTTATGCAGCATCGCTGCGGCACTCAGAGTAAAAACATGACAACTCCTACAACCAAGAAAACAATTCTCATTAGCTAATCAGAGTAGTGAACTTACAGTGAACACCCGAAGATGGTCTCATATACGGATGGAAAGCAAATGAAGTGAATTCCATCCTACAGAGTATGGATTGACATACATACATTGCATACCTAAAATAAGCATACTACATACATACATACATACGTGCGTCCCATAGTCATATGACCACAGCCTTTGTGTTAAGCTGGACTGGTTGGTTGTAGTTTTATGGCGCAAGGACAGCAATGGTCATTCTACGTCAATCACGGTGTTAAGCTGGATTTGGTTTGATTCCCAGTGTGTTGGTTGGTTGTGATTTTATGGATTGGTTGGTTGCTTTTTGGTTTTACGGCTCAAAGACTACAGTGGTCATGCTGCGCCGGGACCTACTGTTTTCCGAGGAATCCGAACCTCTTAAGGCCTAGGGAACCAAACCCCGGACTACAGTGAGCAGTGCGATCTTTATGGAGCAAAGGCAGCAAGAGTCATTATGCGTCAAACAAGGTGAGTCCCTAGTGTGTTCAGCTGTTTATAAATGTGTTGTATATCGGAAATGCCCTTAAGCCACTGGTCACGTTCCAGATGTCCCACTGGCGTACACAGGGGAGGATTACTGAGGATTGTAATCCCCACTGCGATAAAATTTTGTGTAGTGTAAATCCGGGTTACATGCCACATGCGATATAGATTGCTCACCCCCTAGTTCTGAAACAGGCTGTGGGGTGACACTGCAAAAAATACCAAATGTGCGCCATTTAGTATTTGAAGCGTGTTTGGTAAAAACATCGTGTTCCTGTGCCTTTTTGTTTTTAAATTAACAAATATATAAGGTGAGTTATAGAGTTTATTATGAAATATTTTCGTGTGCTATCGTATTTTGTATATTACAGCTAAGACTTTAACGATGTCAGTGGATTCCCTGTTTGAGCGAAGCATAGTCTTAGTATAGAGAGGTTTCATTGTTATTTCGCCATGTTTGAATTCAAGATCAGGAAGGCGTGGGGTGAGGCAACTACAGTGAACCAAAAAAAAAGTTGGACGGCAACTGAAGTGGATTTCATAATTTCATATTTTTGTAACCTGTTATACTTTCAAAATGAAACGAAATGCAAAAGAAAGAAAATTTCCAAAGTGATTGAAACAATTTTATTTGACTTTACTAAAATTTCGCATTCAAACAAAAAAATTAACAAAAACGAAAATGGTACCTGTCTTTGACACAAAAAAAAAAAACTTGGACACTTACACAAATTAAGAAAAGTGTTTTAAAAATTAAAATATATAAAACTCAATATTTCGTATGATGTCCTCTGGCTTCTATAACATCTTGCAACCTCTTATTAATAGAAAGAACTAATTTTTCAGTAAAATCAGAAGGTACATTTTCCCATATGTACTGAAGAATACTTTTTAGTTCTTTTTCATTCTTTATATGCCTTTCTCTCAATTTTTTATCCATATACGCCCACAGATGTTCCATCGGATTTAAATCCGGGCTTTGGGGAGGATAGGGAAGTACTTTTTGACTTTATAGACCAACCATGTCTTTACAATTAGAGAGGTGTGCTTAGGGTCGTTGTCCTGAACCAAACAATAACCTTCATTTAGTTTTAATTTAGCAGCTGTTTCTGGTAAATTTCGCTTTAGAATATTTAAATACATTGTTTTGTCCATTATACCTTCGATGAACATCAAATTCCCAACTCCAGTTGCACCCATTGTAACCCATACCATTAGGCTGCCCCCACCATGTTTTACAATCACATTTATATTTGCTGAATTAAGCTCTGTTCCTTGCCTTCGCCATGCAAAACGACGACCATTAGATCCGAATAAATTAAATTTTGACTCGTCTGTGAAAATAACAGATTTCCAAAATTCTTGTAGACTCCTTATGTACTTTTTGGCGTATTCAATTCGTTTCTAGCAGACAAGTACGGTTTTTTTCGGGGCGTATATGCTTTGTATTCTTCCGAATGTAGTAAATTTCTTATAGTCCGTGGGTGCACATTTACAATAGAATCTTCCTTTAACTCTTTAGCAATCTTTACTGCAGAAAGTTTAGGATCTTTTTTGACACAACGAATAATTCTTCTTTCTGTTTGAGATGAATAAATTTTTTGGGTCTACCACTTCCGCTAGGACTTTTCAAAAACCAGATTTTTTTTAATACATATTTATTATGTAATGCACTGTTGCACGTGATTTTTTTAATATTTCGCAATTTTTCTTATACTTTTCTCCTCTTTACATATTTTCACAATTAATTCTTTCATATCTGTAGAAGTTTGCTTGTTCTTCATTTTTGCCGGCTTATCGTAATGCAAAAACTCGTCTAACAGCTTCAATGCTACAGTGTTGACTAGGACTATTGCCAACAGAGAAACAACAACTTTAAAATTTGCATAACGCGACTTGATAGTGTTGGTGAAATAAGTGTCCAAGTTTTTTTTTAGTGTCGAAGATGGGCACCATTTTTTTTTTTGTTAATTTTTTGTTTGAATGCTACATTTTATTAAAGTCAAACAAAATTGTTTCAATCACTTTGGAAATTTTCTTTCTTTTGCATTTCGTTTCATTTTGAAAGTATAACAGGTTACAAAAATATGAAATAATCAAATCCACTCCAGTTGCCGTCCAACTTTTTTTTTGGTTCACTGTATACCTTACAAATTGGTATACATGCCGCAGTTAAAATCAGGGACATATGCCGCGCGTATTCTTTCGGATGTTAATTTTAATTTTTAGAATTTTTCGCTATTTTGCACCAAATGCCGTTAAATATAATCGCAAATCCTAGCCAAATGTCGCCAATATATTTAAAATTTTCTTTCCTTACAAATCCATAAAAATATCATCAAAGTTTTCAAAAAATCCGCCAAATTCATAAAAAGCTCTCCAAATTCTTTTTTTTTTCGTCATTATTGAGATCGAAACTATCGAATAAATACGCACTTGAGTCAAACATAAGACTTTGCGAATC
>QLNU02015003.1:38326926-38340670 GCA_006491805.2 Dysdera silvatica | reverse complement strand
GAGAGATCGAAAAAGAAACACTTGGGTGAGAGAGCAAACTAGAGTAGAGGACATCATTGTTAAAGTAAAAGGACTGAAATGGCGATGGGCTGGGCATATTGCAAGAAGAACTGATCAACGATGGACAACAGAAATTCTGAACTGGATTCCAAGAGACCACCGAAGACCTAGAAAACGTCCTCAAACTAGATGGGTGGATGAAATAAGAAAACAGGTTGGGGTGACATGGAAGCGAATTGCTCAGGATAGACTTGTGTGGAAAGCATTTGGAGAGACCTTCATCCAGCAGTGGATAGATAATTGTTGAATATGATGATGATATAAATAATGTGTTGTATACGTGCATTTAAACTTTTTAGGTAGACGATACACTTTAAGCAGACGATATAATTCTTAAATATACTGTTGGCCATTAAAAAGTACATTAAGAAAGACAAAAGATATGTAAACCATATGCGTTGAATACATAACTCATACATACTCATGCACATTGAATGTATAAATAAGTACATTGAAACCATGACTTATGTACATTGAAACCATGACTTATGTACATTGAAACCATGACTTATGTACATTGAAACCATGACTTATAGTCCGTTCGCGCAGATCTGACGCCTGATATCGTTACCAGACGGGTTGTTCCATTGCAGTTTAGGGAAGGGCGTCTTGCCGTAACTGGTTTTTCGTGAGTTCGGGCAAGACGCCCTTCCCTAAACTGCAATGGGACAACCCGTCTGGTAACTGTGTCGGGCGTCAACTGAGTGCGGACGCATTATACGTACATTGAAACCATTACTTATGTACATTGAAACCATGACATATATATTGAAACCATGACTTATATACACTGAATACATGACTTATGTACATTGAATACGTAACTTACGTTAGAAAGACGTATTCTACAAGTCCAATCTAGTTGTATTGCGACTGCAACTCGGTTCGATTTATGAAATACAATATCATTACGGTAGAGCGCAAACTACACGAACCGGTCGGAACCGAAAGCATTGCGGATAATATAAATTTTGGATAATTCGACAGTCGGATTAAAAAAAATCGCAACAATTTTAAAAAGCATTAAATGCGGTTTTGTATGTATGTAAACGTATATGTATTAAGCGTCTTTTTTTTATAGTGTAAATTCAAAAACATTATTAGATTTAGATACACAGTGTATGTACGTACTTCACTAACAACGTTATCAGGACTAACGGATTATTATACTACCCAATCACAAAGCTGTTATATTTTAAAAGGTTTTTTTTTATGCATTTAATGGATTTTTTTTAATCTACCGAATAAAAAAAAAATTCCTTTTCCTACAGTCATCTCATAAACTCTTAGAAATTTTGATTTAGGTAATTTTAGTCCATGTAATTGGCGTTCTACTGTATTTGCATATTCTCCAATATTTTATCCATCACCATGCCCGTATCTAGGGGGGGTGGATCTTAGGGACCGGCCCCCGAAACTAAATTTTTAATGGGACTTGGCTACGGCCTTGCATGCTATGATTGTATCGATACATGCTGTTGAAATCTCCCTCCCCCGAAATTAAATACTGGCTACGGCCTTGCCCATCACGCAAGTCTCGAACCAATGTGATACGTTCTTTTTGGCTACATTTTGGACAAGCTATTTTCCTGTCTGGGATTACGGTGCGCCTTCGGCGGCCACCTTTCCTAACTCCTGTCCTGCCTAAATCTCCTTAGTTTGATTGATTGATTGTTTGGCTTTTTTATGGCGCAAGAGCATCTGGGCTATACTGCGCCAAACACGGTAAAAAAATCTCCTTAGTAGTGCATTTTTAAAAAATTCACTATTAAAGAGGAAGACATTAAAAAATTGAACGAAAGTTAAATTAAAATAACGGGCTGTTTTCTCTTGTTCAAGAATCATGGCGGTTTTGTCTTCAGGTCAGACTAAACTTTCTTTTGTGAAAAGGTAGGGCCTAAACAGGATTCGTGTTCCATTCATTAAAAATGAATGATATTCCGCATCGTGACATTGAAAAAGGGGAGCGAAAGGGGCCATCTGTGAAAATATGCGGGAAACACCCAGAAAAAGCCGGTCCGAGTTGTTCTTGTGACCTGATTTGGAGCCATGGAACCGGATTCGAATCAGATACGACACAGCGAAACTGGTCTAAGACTCGTCATCTACAAAACCAGAGAAAGTAAAAGATGACGTTGCAACCAGGCGTGCAATTAACGTAGGATTTTCAGGACTCGAATCTCATAATTTGTTGCGTTTAAAACAAACACGTCCACCATTTATTAATAACGATCTAATCAGTCTAATTTCGTTTAATCTGCATATTTCTGGTTAGGCTCCTGCTTTGAAGAGACATATCTGTAAACCTGTTTTTTCACCAAACTGACAAAATTTTCTTGAACATTAAAATATGTGATAGTAGTCCTGAACTCTACCGACAAAATGGGAGGGGTTGTTGGGGACACCAAATATAGCATATTTGCCCATATTCCCGTGTCCGGAAAATGGACCGGTTTGGCTGTAGAGTGTAACTACTGTCCACGTTCATGTCGTTGCTACGTTGCCAATTAAATGAATTAAATACAATTTTTGATACATAACTTAAGCGATTGAGCTAATAATACAAAAGAGACAAAGAAATCCGGAATTCAGTTTCCTGATCCTGATCTGTGTTACTATGTAGTGAAATCAAGTCCTCCCCTCTGCTGTAATCGGCTAGGCCGTTTGTGACGTCAGCTCCCGTTAATTCTAATGGTACCATCGGACTACTTTTCGTGAACGAACTTTAATTGTACGCTTGTAAGATTTCAAAGGAGGCCCGTGTACATGATTTCAAAAAGAGGGTTTGGTAATAAAGGAGAGTTTAACAGAAACAAAAAAATTTCTCCTTATCAGAGATGAATCCAGGAAGGTATTTTTTTTGGTGGGGGGGGGGATTAAGCTTCTTGTAAAAATTCAGTAGTCACATGCAGTTGGTAGCGCTCGTTATAACCGATTTCCACAGAATTTTCATAGTTTTGGGGGGATTTCCCTAAATCACCCTATGTGTCCGCCCCTGCTCATCATAAAGAATTTTATTTTGCAGCGAATAATATTGTGGGGCATTTAAACCGCCGCCCCCCCCCCCATTGTGCATGGCCTTGTTTAAATGCAAGATGTATATTCTCCAAAGTAAAGAACACTTCTACAAAAGAAGTCGTAGAATAAAAATTCTACTGTACACTATTAAAAAAATATAACCAAAAATGAGAATATAAACAAAAATGAAAACAATATAAGCAAAAATGAAAAAGGTGGAGGCCATTTTAGTAGTGCAAATTTCCAAGCTGTTTTATTGAATTATAAAGATTATCAGTGAGGTATCTAGCCCCCAATTTATGTGTGTGTGTGTGTGTGGTATTCCCTCATTTTCTGATGCAATATTAAAATAATATGAATAATAATAATAACTGAAAAATATAAAATAATAATAACTGAAGTGAATGATAATTATTTAGCCACATCAGGTGACGCAAAGTTTTTGTCAGAAAAAGCACAAGAAAAACTGGGCGATCTCCACACTTTCCCTTAGTTGTATCTTTATCGCAACATAAATAACGTCTTTTACAAAGATGGAACATTATCATTGCTGTCTTTTATTGTTGTTGATTGGGCAGAAGCATGGGAACGTTATCCATTTCTGCTGTACTGTTTTCCAAGAAGAGGGCTGTTCCACGGACAGACTGGGAGTGTTAATGGGGGTTATAACCCCACATTGCAATGAAATTTTTTATATTTACTTATGAATATATATATGGAATTATAACTCTGTAACCCCCATTGAGTCAGTTACCCTCCCCAAGGATGGACACGGGGGAGGTCACAGGGGTCATGACCCCCAAAACATATTTTTTCACTGTAAAAAATTTCAACTTTCATGATAAATGAAGGGTGTTATTCCAAGACCATTGCAAATTCTGTCCTTGACCCCCCAAAATAAAAGTCTGCGTCCGCTACTGACCCTCCCCTTATGAACTCTGCGTACGCCAATGCAAGGGCAGACAAAAGAGAGAGAGAGAGAGATCATTTAAACTGTCTTATAGGAACTAATACATTATAAAGACTATATTTTGATTGGTGGAATTTGAGTAAATAGAAACTGTGTAAAATACACCCTCTTTTGATTGGTGCGACTTCAGAGGGAAATTATAAGCCCAACCAATAACAAATCAGCGCTTGAAAATGTGAAATATTTAAAAAAAAAGTGTAACTTGAAGAATTTTAGACTAAAATGTTTTTTATGAGAGAAAAGTAACAATAGTACGATGATAAAAGTATATACAGTAATAAAATATATTAAAAAACCTTACCTGAGTAAGATATTCCTATGCAACAACATATTACTATAATCACCACACTAGCAAATTTCATAATGTTTTTTTTTTTTTTTTCAAACAATGCACGAAGTTCGGAAAATACCCAAATGTCACTCTCTCTGTGGAGTTCACGGTCTGGAGGATAAACCGCTCCAGCAGAGGTGGCGAACTGTCAAAAGCAGTAACACGTGTTCCGAAAGTGAATGTAAACGGAATTAAAGCCGAAAGTTTGGCGTCATTGAAGTTATTACGCGCCAATATATTTCGCCAAAAATCTGTTGCTTACATTATACGGCAGATTATCGTTAACTCGGCCATTCTTGCCTAGATTAATGCCGGATTATTAAGAGAGCATAAAAAATCTAACATAAATTTTTTTTTTATTAAATCTCTCGTTCACTACGTCTTGCAGAGATGTAACTCACAAGGGAAGGGCCCGAGCTGGACGACGCCAATTTTAATGGGAGTGGTCTCATTTGAAAGCTCTCAAAAAATTGTTAGGCATATATTGGAGCGTTTTTCAGCATAGGCCTTAATATAGATGTCAGGTGCCAAAGAAGGGCAAAATTTGGGGCATTTTTGAAGATTTCAAACGGCTGTATCTCGGTTAAAATTTAGAGCTAAAAATTAAGTTTTGATGCATTATATGCATCTTTCAAACATATCGAATACATGTTTCAGGATTTTTCGGATAAAACATTATTATATGTAATTTTTCAATTCTGAACATCGCCTCTATTATTGATATCCATTAAAAGACTTATTAGCAATTCGGCGAAATCATTGGCGATATTTCCAGAAAGATGTTGAAAACCGACTTGCTCTTATCATTATTTCATCTGAACATGAAAAAATAGAGAGAGTTACATTTTACGGAAAACTCAGTGACTAACATTTGCATTTTTTCTGCATATTCTTGCAGTAAAATTTAACATGTATTACTTGATCAGAATAAAAAATTACTTGAATTTTTTTTTGTATATGTTTGAGAAATCTGTTTTTGTTTTTGTAAGTAACAAATATTCACTTTCGCTAACGTTCTTTGCAACTAAAGTCATAATAATTGTCAAGACGTTATAATTTCCTACACAAGTTTTCTGTAACTTAATATCAATCTGAATAAAACGTATAAACGTAGTTCATATCGTTCAAACACACATATACATTACTCATACACAACATGCTCATCCTATAATATAACAACACACACACACACACAAATTCTGTAGAATAATCCAATCCTTCTTTTACTATTCCAAAAAAACCCCGAGCGATACATGATGAAGAAAGTAGTACACTCTAACGCAGTGACGCACCCACCGGGGGGGGGAAGAGCGATGGTGCCCAGAATCTAAGGGCCAGGGCTTGGGCTGACCAAACGGAAAAATTATTTTGATTTTGCTCTTGAAAAGAAAAATGTGCAGAATACAACTGCCTTACTAAATTAATATAACAGTTGAAACAAATTTTCGGAGAATTTTTCGGTGTTAACCCCCCCCCACACACACACACTTTTGAAAAAATTTTGTGGGCCACTGCCATGGGCGTTGGCAGAATTTTTTGTAGGGGTGGGCAAAGATTACTTCAGCAAAAATAAAAATCCTCCATTCAAAAATACCATATTTAAATTATTTAATTAAATAATTATTTACTTCGTTAAATTAAATAATAAGACTATTAAGTGTATATAGAAAAGAGAGGTTGAATATTTTAGCTGTTGAGAAAAAAGAATGAAATTTTTTTAAAAGTCCAAGGAAGGGCAAATGCCCACTCTTGCCTTCTGCTACAAACACCCACGGCCACTGCCCCCCCACTTCGGAAAATTCTGGGCGGCCCACTGTTCTGATGCAAGGTAGTTTTTGGGGTATTACGAATGCAAGTTATTGAACGAAGATTTTAATCTTCGCAAGAAAAGATATTAAATGATTACAAACAATAAATTCACGATATTTCCCATGAGCAGTAAGATCTTCCATTATTAATTTGTATCCTTAATGCATAAATTTATATTTCAACCTCCTTTTATATGTTTCATGCATATTCAATAATACAAACGCAAACAGCCAGCTTTCTAGAAAGATCGCCATTGATTTCACCAAACTGCCAAGAAGTCTTTCGATAAATAGCAGTAATAGAGGCGATATCCAAAATTGCGAAATGATAGTTGTTTAACAAGAAAGGACGACAGCAGAATTTAAAGAGTCTCGGATTTAAGTTAATTCACAAAGGGGCTTTGCGAGCCTTACGACTTGCAAATGTACCTATTATTTGGGAAAAATCACGATGTCTGGCTAACTCAGCCTCAATTGATAATAAGCCTAAAGAGGAAATTCGGCTTTGACCCATAGTTGACCGTAACATACCTTTTATCCTTGATTGGCAACTAAAAGATCGTTCTGCTTGAGCCACAGTTACGGGAATTGTACAAAACTACTTCAAAGCAATAACTATGTTAGGAAATAGTGGTTTAAGATTCAGATGGTTTATTTTGTTGAGCAACCGTATAGGTAAAAGATTTTTTTTCCTGTATGTTTGCATCATATATCGATTTCAGATATATTAATTCTTCAGAGAGCTGCTCCCTGACATTATCTTTATATTTGTATTGTAGTTTTCTTGCATTTTCTCGAATTTGTACTTCATTTAAGTCGTAAAATAACCGCAGCACATTGAATAAAATATTGTTTTTTTCGCTGCATCAAATCGAGTTGTAATGCCACCAATAACACTGTCTAAAAGAACATTAAACACATCGAACTTGAATACTTCGGTTGGTGTCATTGTCGATCCTTCAGCATTCCTTTTTCCCTTCTTCTGTCGTTGATCTGAAAATTCATATGCTTGCATATTTAAGTTTACAGATACAAGCTTATATTCATTTAGGATTGCCTCCCAACTACTTCTAATCTTTTTCAAATCTATAAAGAGACTAGCAAGATTTGTTACTTCATTATCGATGATGGAATTTCGAGCTTGTAAAACTGTGCTTCGGTAGTTTATGGATGACAAAACTTTGAACCAAACTGTCACGAGGCATTCAAATGACTCCATATATGTCTTTATACCATTTAAATCTGTTTGAGTATCTGCAGTTGGATTAAATTCTAGCACCATGTCGATTGACTCCTTTATTGAAGGAAGCTTTTGTGCAAATGATTTCACACTTTCAGTTCGAGCACACCAACGTATGTTGGACATGGAATGAAGCGAGTAGTCCGCGTGTTTTTTTGTTTTGTTGTTGTTTGTTTTTTGTGCAAAATTTACCATCTCTGAGGACTACTACTAAATATGTTATATAGTTTCTATACAACACCAAAAAATGTTATTGCTTCGGGACAACATTCTGCCGCATGAACACCACAGAGATTCAGAGAGTGACACGCACAAGGAGAAAAATGGCCAAGGGGTTCATTTCCAAAATTCGAGCTTGAACACCCTTGTATGTACTATTCATGTTAGAGCCATTATTGTATCCTTGTGCACGGCACTCACTTATTGGGAGACAGCGTTTTTTTAAGTATTTGAAGAGTCAAACTTGCAATGACATCTCCTGTTTTCTTATTGCAATCTAAATTCTATGAATCTTTCAAATATTTCAAATTCATTCGTTTCTCTGTTTGTAAGAACATAACGCAAAATGAATGTCGTTTGCTCCATATGGGCGGAATCTGGCTTTGCATCTGCAATTATAGAAAAGTATTTTGCAACTTCTCTTTTGTTTAAAATGCAGTTAAGAACTTTTTCAGCACAGCGTGAAATAAATTTATTTGAATTTCGGCTGACAAATAATGAACCTGCATTCTTTTGCCTTGAAATTGTGATTCCTTCACTTTTTCAAGTACTCGTTAAGGAGAGGATCATAATGACTTATGATTTCCAGCATCCCTAAGAAATTTCTATTTCTTCGGTCACCAATCCAGTTGTTGCTTCTCCTGAAAGCTAATCCACGTTCGGAAAGAAACAGAATTACGTCCAGAAATCGCTGTAATAAGTCTTTCTATACTTGCATTTCACTTTTTATTTTGCGCAATAACAACAATTCACTGTTGTGTTTTTGTTTAAATTGCTCTGTAAATTTCACCATTCTACATAATATGCTTTGTGGTTGTTGCTGCTTTCATGCTCATTTATTCTGTCATATATCTTTCTATAGCTTTAGGAAGATCCCCAGCCAATTTCTGCAGCAAAAATAGATCGCTGCAGTTCAGATAATTTGCAAACTAGATGACATAGAAAGCAAAATAAAGCTTGTTCGGATTGACTCCAAACTAACCAGTCCCGATAAACTACTTCATCGTCCCTTAAACGACAATTCAGCACTTAAACGGGAAATTTCATTCCGTCATGGTCGGTATGAAAAATCGCTGGGTATGGTTCTGGCCCTTGTGGAACAACGTTTTCTATTTCGTCGGTAGTGAAGTATGATTTTAGAATACCAATATCAAAATTTAATTTCGCATTGTTTTGCTCATTTTCGGACGTTGACGATGTTATTCCGTTAAGCAAGAAGCAGAACACAGTTCAGTTGCATCAGATTTACTTCCTCCTGAAGCTGCAGATGAGCTTGGTTTTGATGATTTAGATTCAGCAGAGTGTTCAATTCCATAGTCAAATGTACTTGATGCACAAGAACCACTTTCATTATTGTTGCTGACTTCTTCAATTGAGATATTTCCAGTTTGATTTTCAGGTAAACGAGGAGAGATGGTGACCCCTAAACTTTGAAGAGTTATTCGACCTTTAACAGATTCCTTCTCTTTTGCATCCCGTTCTCTTCTTGTTTGTGCGCCGGATTCATGGTGATAATTCATAATGAACAAGAATAAACACAACCTAAGGTTTAAAAACATTATTTTAGTAATAGTTATAATATCACATATTTAAAAGCTTATTTTTGAGAAAAATACGAAAATCGGATAGAAAGATTGGGCCCCCATGCCATGTGGGCCCTCAAAATGCGCCATGTTATGCCAAATGCAGGGAGGCGAGTCTCCTTCCTCTCGTATCTTCCCTCAGGGGAAGACATTTTACAAATTTAAACCTTTATTTCATGCAACAAAAAAAAAAATAGTTTGGGAACCCCCTATTAATAAGTGGAGCCCCAAACATTGTTAGGTTGGGGCCCCCAAACTTTGTTTGTGTCTCGGGCCCCTAATTCATAATTAGCCACTGATAACAGCTAAAATTTATAAACAAAGTGTGCCGTCAAATCGGGTAAATTAAGATTATGAATTGTTTTAGTTGCGGGTTTTTGAAAATAGCATGAAAGGTTCCTACCTTTCTCTTGAACCCGAAAGAAGCGGCTATACATGAATTTAAGAAGAAACGATGATCGTGCTTTAATTTTCTCAACTGACTTCAGTACAAAGATTACAGGAAAATAAAACATTACAAATACACATTATAGCAATAACTACTTTCTGGTGCTGGTGCAGCCATCTATGTTGTGGAATGTAAACTAAAGTTAAATGTTTTTTCAACATCCGGTTGAAGGCCCTGCCCCTAAAAATGCTTTTCTTTCCAATATTGCTATTCCCGACAAGAAGATAAAATAAAAAGTTATGCGACAAAATCAAAAATAATAAAATTAGATTATGACTTAAAAAAAAAATTCCAGGTCCGGCTGGGCCCCCAAACACTGCACGGTCCCGGGAATTTGCCCCGGCTGCCCCCTCTCGTTGGACCAATATATATATATATGTGTGTGTGTGTGTGTGTGTGTGTATACACTGCCGGAAAATGAAAAAAGGACACAAAGACGGAATTGCTGGACGGTTATAAAATTTGCATACGTTAAGGTGGAGCACACGTAGGCGTGATCTCAATTTCAGGATCAACCGGTTATCGCTTACGCCAAAACATGCTATAGTATGCAAATTACGGTCGGAGGTATTTAAGAAGAAGGGCAAAGTGGACGTGATCAGTCGTCGAATTATAGATACTTGCGAAGACTCTAAAGAAGTTACAATGCCTGGACGTGTACAATTTCAGCAGTTATCGAACTTTGAGAGAGGTCGTCTAGTGGGATTCCATGAGGCCGGTTGGTCGTATCGTCGTACTGCGGAGCGAATTGGATGGGAAGTATCGGTGGTGGTACGATGGTAGCGTAGATGGTTCAAAGAACATTCCCACACAAGAAGACATGGAACCAGGACTCACAGACGGATTGCTGAGAGGACAGATCGACGCATAAGAAGAGCGGCGTTGTCAAGCGAAACATTCACTGCGTCACAAATTCGAGTTGTCGTTACATCTGAGGTGACCGTGCGATGAAAGCGATTTTGTTTGGGAGCCTCAGATGGCCGTATGCGTGTTCGCAGATGCACAGGGGAGTATCTCCACCCTTCTTACATCCGCCATCGACACACAGGGCCTGGTCTCCTCGTATGGGGAGCGATCAGCTATCACTCCCATAGAGAATTAGTGTTTGTACCGGGCACGTTAAATAGCATTCGGTATATCAGAAGTATCATTCAGCCAATTGTTGTGTCATTTGTAAGGGTAATAAATAATGGCGTCTTCCAGCATGACAATGCCCGCCCACACACAGCTCGTACAACGTAACATGCACTTCAAGATATCAGACAATTTCCATGACCTGCATGTTCACTGGATATGCTCCCATTGAGCACGAGTGGAAGTTTATGTGACAACGACCAACCGGCCTCACGGAGTCCCGCTAGACGACCTCTCTCATAGTTCGATAACTGCTGAAATTTTACACGTCTTCCACGTCCAGAGATTGTAGCTTCTTCAGAGTCTTCGCAAGTGTCTATAATTCGAAGACTGATTACATTCACTTCGCCCTTCTCCTTAAATACCACCGACTATAATTTGCATATTATAGCATGTTTGGCGTCAGCGATAATTGGTTGATCCTGAAATTAAGATCACGCATACTTGTGCTCCACCCCATTAACATATGCAAATTTCATAACTGTCGAGCAATTCCTTCTTGGTGTTCTTTTTTCATTTTCCGGCAGTGTGTATATATATACACACAATCAATTTAGATGGTAAAATTATGTGAATGAATTATGTTAGGAAGAGATAATTCTAATGAAAGGATATGGCCAAACAGGAAAAAATAATATTGCGCAAAAAGGTTTCAAGAAAAGGTGTTATATTTACAGACCATATATCACCTACTCAAGCTCAATCTTAATTCGCAATACTGATAACGTTTTTTGTGCAGAAAATTCCCTTTGTCTGCAGTATTCCTTTTAGGCCTTTTCATCTCATTTAACATACATGAGATAGCTCACGGTTAATCTATTTACTTAAATCTATTTTTACCGAATGTTGATTTGCTTCGTGGTCTCAGTTGTTTTGCCACAGATAAGTTAATGTTTTTCTTATTTTATTCATTCATTTATTTGCATAATCTGCTCTTTTCTCTCTTGGAGCGGTTTAAAGAATTCTGAATCCTTTTTTTTCCTTCTCATCAAGTTCTAATCTCACCACTTTTCCTTCAATTCTTCATATATTATTACATGTCTACAACATTAACTAATTTCCATAAATATTTCACAGCCTTCTTTGGTTTCATCTGATTCATTGATCTTCTGATTCAAATCTTACGTTGAAAGATTTTCTTTAGTTACATGTTATTTGTTGTAAGGAAATTTTAATTGTCATCGTGGTTTTCTGTGTTCTATTTATTATTTTTTGTAATAAGATTCAGTAGCCTATTGGGCAGATCTCTCTCTCTCTCAAAAAAAAAAAAAAAACCTACGCCACAAAAGGAAATTACTTTCAAAATAATTAATATTTAGCGGAGTGGGGGGGAGGGCGCAAAATTTTGGGCTCGTACCGGGCGCCATATCCAAATCCGGCTCTGCTAACAGTAGTATTGAAACATTCAGTGATTTACATTATTATGTGAAAAAACTAATTTTTAAATTTAAAAAATTATCCTCCAGGGGAAATTAGCTTCTTTAAAACGATTAGAATCAGTGTTTACAAGAAATAGAGCTAGGTAAAAAACTTTGAAAAAGAGCAGATAGTTAGCCTTCGTGAAGCTAACTATTGGTCAACTGGATGTGCACTGAAGTGCCAGAAAAACTGGTACAGGCGTGCGTATGCAAATAACGGAGCTTTGCAACCAATCAGCGTAACGCGATGCGGTCGGCAGCGCCTATATAAGACAAGAGATGTCTGGCAAAGCTGTTAGATCGGTTCTTGCCGCTACAATGGCAGGTTATCAAGATTTAAGTGATTTTGAACGTGGCGTTATAGTCGGCACAAGAGAGATGGGACATAGCATCTCCGAGATAGCAACAAAATTTGGATTTTCGCGTACGACCATTTCACGGGTATACCGTGAATATCAGGAATCCGGTAAAACATCAAATCTCCGACAGCGGTGCGGCCGGAAAAAGACCTTGAAAGAACGGGACATTCGACGACTGACGAGAATCGTTAAACGAGATAGACGTGCAACACTTCTTCAAATTGCCGCGGATTTCAATGCTGGGGCATCAACAAGTGTCAGCGTGCGAACTGTTCAACGAACCATCATTGATATGGGCTTTCGGAGCCGAAGGCCCACTCGTGTACCATAACACCCGCTAACACCGCGTGCCCGCCAACACCGCCATTGGACTGTTGATGACTGGAAACACGTTACCTGGCCTGAGGAGTCTCGTTTCCAATTGCATCAGGCGGATGGACGTGTACGGGTATGGAGACAACCTCATGAATCCATGGACCCTACATGTCAACAGGGGACTGTTCAAGCTGGTGGAGCTTCTGTGATGGTATGGGGCGTGTGCAGTTGGCGTGATATGGGACCCCTGATACGTCTAGAGACAACTCTGACAGGTGACAGGTACGTAAGCATCATGTCCGATCACCTACACCCATTCATGTCCATTGTGCATTCCGACGGACTTGGACAATTTCAGCATGATAATGCGACACCCCACACATCAAGAGTTGCTACCGAGTGGCTCCAGGAACACTCTTCTGACTTTAGACACTTCCATTGGCCACCTAAATCGCCAGACATGAACATTATCGAGCATATCTGGGATGCCTTGCAACGTGCTGTTCAGAAGAGATCTCCGCCATCTTGCACTCCTATGGATTTGTGGACTGCCCTGCAGGATTCCTGGTGTGAATTGTCTCCAGGATACCTTCAGACATTAGTCGAGTCCATGCCACGTCGTGTTGCGGCACTTTGGCATGCGCACGGAGGGGGGCTGCACGATATTAGGTAGGTGTACCAATTTTTCTGGCACTTCAGTGTATAAAAATACATGCAAGCCAAGGTGCCATGGGCGTCCATGCGGCAGGACAGAGGGGACAGGTTTCCTCTCTATGTGCGTTTAAAAATGTGATTTGCCCGAACCTGCAATGCATTTTACTTTCAAAGTCTTACAGTTGCA
>QLNU02015003.1:38292512-38322200 GCA_006491805.2 Dysdera silvatica | reverse complement strand
GACGAAGGTGAAACCTACAAATACCTAGGGGTAATGCAAACAAGGCAGCAGGAGCACAAGAAAGTCAAGGTCTAGCTCACGCAAACATTCCAAGAACGACTCAGTAGCATTGTGAGGACGAAACTGAGCGGGAAGAACACCACGCAAGCAATTAACGCATATGCGGTACCAGTGCTCACCTACTCCTTCGGGATCATCAAATGGACCAACACTGAACTAGAACAACTCCAGCGGAAAATGAGAACCATCCAAAAAAGAGCCGGACAACTACACCCTGCAACGGCAATTGAACGGCAAACACTACCCCGGGAAGAAGGAGGACGCGGACAAGCGGACCTCAAAGATTTACATGACAAGCAGATACAGAGCATGAGGCAATACTTCCAGTTGAAGAGTCCCCGATCGCCACTCATCCAAGCCATAATACAAGCAGATGCAAATTACACGCCACTAAACCTGTGTAGTACCGAAGAGCGTGTCCTGGAAACAGCCAATGAACAGAAACTAAGAACTTGGGCCGGAAAACCATTACATGGCAGGCACTACAATGACCTGCAACAATCACACATTGACAAAAAAGCATCAATCTTGGCTGGCCAAAGGCACTCTCCAGACAGAGACAGAAGGATTCGTGCTAGCCATCCAAGACGAAGTGATCGCAACAAGGAACAGTCAGAAATTCATCAAGGGGAAAAGATGTAGAAAGCGACAAATACAGGCACTGTCATATGGCATCGGAAACAATCCAACACGTGATGGCAGGATCCAAGATCCTTGCGCAGTCAGACTACAATCATAGACACGATCAAGTAGCGAAAATAGTCCACCAGAAATTGGCAGCGAATGCTGGCTTTCTGACAGAAAAATGTCCGTACTACAAATATGAGCCAGAGACCGTGCTTGAGAACGAAACACACAAGCTTTACTGGGATAGAGCAATCATAACAGACAAGACAGTCCCACATAACCGTCCTGACATAACCCTCGTCGATAAATCGGGTAAGACCACGTATCTAATCGACATAGCAGTACCCAACACCAATAACATACAGACAATCTACATAACGAAAATCACCAAGTACCAAGATCTCAGACATGAAGTACGAGATATATGGGGTATGGAAAAATCCTCATCATCCCGTTAGTCATCTCAGCAACAGGGATAGTACCAAAAACGCTTGCGACGAATTTGGGAATACTTAACATTGACCCAAACACGTACATTGAAATACAAAAGCCACAATCCTAAACACGTATATATATATTAGTTTTAATCTGTAAATGCTTAGTTACACAAAATGTCATATTTGCGTTCTGTAGTTCAGTGTGCTCATGTATGAAATTACAGATGACAAACTTCCATTTAGTGGAGGTGAAGTAAAGAATTTGCCGTTGTCTTTGTAATAATAATAATAATACTTTATTTATTCTTCTTGGAACAGTCGTTGTGACAATACATGACCACACAAAGAAAGGTCCTAAGTAAATATCTATGATGAATATAACAGGCTTGAGGACCTCAGACTGATTCAATATAACAATTCACCCAAACAATAAATTCGGCCATCAGGCTATTTCCACATATTTCAACACACCTCACTCGTTACTAAAGGTCACGCATATGTAATGCACTTCTTATATGAGTTGTTTTTATAATTTGTCTTTAATTGATTTTTTTTTTAATTTTCGATAAATTGTTAGACATTACTGACTATCCAGTATCTTTTAAGCTTTTTTTTTAAATTTTACTATATTATTTAACCGCTTTAGTTTATCTGGTATTCCATTCTAATATTTAGGTCCTATGTAATTTATGTTGCATCTTCCCAATTCTGTTCTTATTTTGGGTAATATTAATTCGTTATAGTTTCGATATCTACTTCTTTTTCGTTTAATTGAATTTTTATAAGATCTGTATGTTTATTTTTTCTTATTCTTTTAAACATTTTAATTAGTATACAGTATTTATGAATCTATTCAATTTGCAATATATTAGAATTCATTAAAAAATTCTTTAAGTCTATTCTATTGTCTCTATTAATCAGTTTGATTGATTTATTTTGCAAATTTTTATAATATCATTGTTAACAATACCCAAATTACCCCAAACGCAGTTATAATATACTAGATGGCAATTAATCAGAGAATTATAGAGTTCATTATTTATTTTTGGGGATAGATGTTTACTTATCCGTCTTAGAATTCCTATACCTTTACATATCTTTTTTGTTATTTTGTTTATATGACCATTCCAATTTAATTTATTTGTAAGTTGAACTTCTAAGAAATAAATTTTATCCACTATTTCTATTTTATTAACTGTTATAGATTTATTAATCATATCGTCATCTATTTTTTTATTTTGAAAAAATTATTAATTTTGATTTGTCGACATTTAACTTCAGTTGATTAATAGCAAACTATTTTTCATACTTTCTTATTTCATTAATACTTGTTTCCATTACCTATTTAATTCCTTATAAATAATAATGACACTTGTATCATCAGCAAATAATGTGATGTTTCCTACATCAGACCCGTTGAATATATCGTTAACGTATAAAGAATATAATAATGGCCCCAAATTAGAGCCCTGAGGTACTCCATAATTATTAACCAATAACTTAGATTTCGTTCCCTTCACACATACGACTTGTTTTCCAGCCTTTAAATAACTGCTCAATAAATTTTTGATCTTCTCCCTTAATTCGCAAATTTTAATTTTTTTAATTAATATTTCTCTATTTATTACATCAAATGCTTTATTCAGATAAAAAAATGCCAATACCCTGTTCCTTGTTTTCTATTGCCTCCTATATTCTTTTTATTGTTCTCAATAGCGCCCCTGCAGTTGATTTGCCCTTTCTAAACCCAAATTAGGAATTATCTATTATATACTCATTGTCTATAAAATCAATTATTCTTTAGTAAAGTAATTTTTCAAATGATTTCGCGAAGACGGAGGTTATTGTTCATGGTCTATAGTTTTCTTTGTTATCTTTCTTACCTTTCTTATATATATATAGGAAATATCTTAGCTGTTTTCATTTCTTCAGGAATTACTTCTGTATCAATTATTTCATTAAATATCACCAACAGTGGTTTAACCAATACATTAGCACATTCCTTGATTATCCTAGGGTGTATGTCATCATATCCTGTACCTTTTTTATTATTGAAGCTGAGTGACTTATTTGACTTACATAAATTGATTTACCAATATTATGACACATATATTCATTATACTCATTGTTCATATTGACCTTTCTATCTACTGTATTCTCTTCAATTTCCACAAAAAATTGTTAAAACAATTTGCAATTTCATTATTGGAAGTTACTTTCATGTTATTGTCGATTATCAACTTATCATTTGTTTTAATTACCCTTCCCAGCAATTTATTAATAAAATTTCATTTGTTTTTATTGTCAGTTGACAATTTTTTTCCATAAATCTTTTTTTTATGGAGATCAATTTTTCTCACTATATCATTTCTTAGTTTTTTTTTAAAGTGCTTACGTAATACTTGAAAACTTCCTAAATAACAACTTTTAATAATTCAACGTATTTCCAAAATATTGATTTCAAAAAGTTTTAAAAGCTTCCGCAGTTAAAATAAAGTAAAATTAAAGGGCTATTTCCATATCTTTGTTCATAAAGGAGTTTCAAGTATTACGTAAGCACCTTGTGGGGAGGGGTTGCCGTTGGTCTTATTTTCCTATGTTAGCCAATGTTAAATTTTGCTTTCTGAGGTGGGGGTGAAATGGCCAAAATATTGCTTACGTAATACTCGAACGCTCCCTAATGAGAAAATTTTACTACTTATTAAATTACTTTACGAAGCTAATTGAATGAAATTCAAAGAGTGCTCTAACTGGTAAATCTACTTACAGAAAATGTAAAACTACAAAAATAAAAGCTGAAGGAGCAAAACTGAAAGAATAAAGCCTAATATGACATTTAAGTTTTCGGACACGTGAGTAATAGCCCTTCATTAGGAGATGAAGAACTATTCACGTATCCAAAGCTTAGATGGGCCTTAATGAACATAACGTTCCTCTTGGCGGCAGTGCTGCTGCTTCTTCTTTTTCCCTCCTCCTCCTTCTCCTCCTTTATTTATTTATTTATTTTTACCGCGGTTGGAACGTTCCCCTTGGCACTTGGAACTTTTCATTCCAACCGCTCCAAACGAAAGCTTTTATTGTTTGCTGACTTACTTACGTCATATGGTATTCTGGCGTCTGAGAAGACAGTGCCGACTATGGCAGCCATCTTACTCAGATTTAACTGCTCAACAACAACAACAACATATTTTGGGGTCATATCGTATGATCGCGCATATTAGGGCTATTTGCTCTCTCATTTTTAACGATTTTATGAATAATTTTAATTCAAAATTTCTTCTATGTTTAGGGATAGGTTTACAGATTATTCTGTTATAGTGTTCAAGGATTCAAATTACTATTCCAGCACGTATCCATTTTGGGAGGGAGGGAAGGGTAGGTATGCTTTTTTTTTACTGCTGCCTGCGTAGTTGCTCTTTTTTTTCCCCTATATTAAGACTACTTTTCCTCCGTAAACTTAGGATGAATGAACTTAAAAATAAGTTATTTTAATTAATATCATTCCAGCGCATTTTTTTTTATCCGATACTTTTGGACGACTTACATGTTCAGGAGGCTGTGTTTGCTTGAGTTCAATGCCAGTCTTCAGATGTAGAGTAGGGGAGTCCACATTAAACATCCACTGATGCAAAAAAAAAATAAAAAAGTGCTGTGCAAAAAAATAAATAAATAAATAAATAAAGTAAGGGTCTCCGATTTAGAAAGATTCGCCTTTCCCAATTTCAGAACACACTACAAAATCGCGATGTCCCCCATGGCTGCCGTGCGTGCGCGTTGCGAGTTTGCCATCAACCGATGGCGTGCGTTTTGGCGAGTCGCCAAGGGGAACGTAATATGCATTGTTACTGCTAAAATACTTCGTTTTCCATCCATATATTTCCTTTGAAGCATTATGACCCTTGCTGCCCCAACCTTTTCCTATATTATCAATGTTTAACCTTTTTTTCTTAATGTAAAGAGTTCTTTTACTAATTAGTTGTTTTTTCTCTTCGCAGATAAATATTACTATTAATTAAGAACTTTTATTTTGTTAGTAATTTTTACAGCTTAGAATTTAAATTTCTCAATCCTGATTTCTTATAACATCCGCCCTTCGCACTTCTCAACGTTCCTTCATAGATGTCTCTAATCGGCTTCCTTGAAATAAACACCTTTCACGTCGATCAATTTTATTTATTTATTTATTTAAATCAATCCATTTCATTCTAGTTTATTTTATTTAGATTTACGTTAGACTGAATTCTATGGTTCATTAAAGATTTGTAACGGATATTGTGGAGGGTAGTTTCATATGTTTGGTAGAGTGCATCGACGCGCTTCAGGTAAATATCGCTGCCCCTCACCAGGAATCGATTGGACTTCAAATGGGCTCCAAATTTTCACTTGAACTACAGATTGCTCCATTTCAAGGCAAATCATTGCCATATATGGCACATTACCCTTTACATGCTGCTCTTGTTGATTGTGGATGATGATGATGATATAATAATGAATAACATAATACAAACAATAATCACCTTTTTTTGTGCATTGGTTGCGCTACTTTTATTTGAATTAGTGGTTAACATAGTTTATGATTAGTTTTAGAAAAACAAACCACTTTTGGCGACAAAAAAACGCAAAAAAAAAAAGTAACCATATTTTACTCTCCACAATTACTGCTCTAAATCTTATACTTCTATTTGACATCAATATTTTATAAAAAAAAATGAAAATTATTTGTTTTTAAGATTAAAATTCGGAATTCCAAATGGATGAACTTGAAGAAAGGAAGAGGGAAAATGTAAATGAACGAACTCATAAGTGTGAGGATTGTCGCCAAGTGAAAATGAACCTCAAGAAGGCTAATCGAATTATGAGAAAAATCCACGAATTAGGAGAAAGTTTTATGGTAAAGAAACGATTTAGTCAAGAGCCATACTGCAAAAAATGTGACCGCGTGTTTACGATTCTGAGATATGAGATTTTGGCGCTTGAAAATGACAGTAAAATATATTTAGACATCATCACACAGCAGACAACAACAGAGCCCATAGAAGTGATTCCATATCCTTCGTGTTTTCGCCTATTTTCGTCACTGGGCTGCTATGGGAATAATGGTTTTGTCGAGGAACGAAAGGAAAGTAAAGGACGTCTGGAAGAGCAGATACTCAGAGATGCTTTAAATCGGAGGATAGAAGAAAATATCGAATTGGGAAATACTTGTGAAGAACTTCTTGGAAAAATCATAGGGAAAGAAAGAGACATAAAGAGACTTCAGAAGGAGCTTAAAATATTTTCCAAGGTAAAAGCTGCTAAAACTAATCGCCTCAAAAAAATCCGCAATCATTTGATAAAGTTCCTGAAAAGAGCAAAGATAGAAACAGCGTTTCTGTTAACTGGTAACACGGATGAAGTTTGTCGGATGGATGAAACACAAAATATAGCTGAACATCAACAAAAACGTTCCATTTTAAAAAAAACAGCAATGAGGAAAATTTTTGGAAAATTAAACTTAGAATCAGTGGACAAGAAAGGACTTTTGAAAGTGAAAAATTTCCATGACGTTGCAAAAAATTTAGAATGTGAGTTGCAATCTAGAATGGAGTCGATTGGAATAAGTGACAATTCTAAGTTTGATTCAAGAATGGTGGAGAAAAGAAGTGATCCAAGTAACTTCATCAACATATTGTAAAAAATGAATCTACTTTGCACATGCATGGCCTGCAGAAAGCGGGAGGTACAAGGACGAAGAAAAGAATCAAGTCCGGTAACAATGATTCCCGTAGAACGACTTCGATCACATGGAAATGATCAACATATAAACACTTTATATATATTTTTTTGTAACTCAACCAGTGAAAAGGATTGAACTTGTTCAATCATTAGTTGCTTATATAAATTTCTTGAATCTAGTTGCTTTTATCCAGTAATAGTGAGTTTCTCTTTTAAAAATTAATCTCAAAATTATTATTTGTTAAGTAACTCGCACATGGGCACATTTTTTAGAGCTTGACCAGAAAAAGACATTTAAGGTCTGTGATAAACATTTGCTCTTTCTGTTTACTTTTATGTAAGTGAAAATGTAGTAATGAAAAATAAATGAAAGCATTTTCGTTTTAGATATTTTTTAATAATTCCTTTTTCCCTCGAGACCAAATAGCGGTAGTAGAGTTACTACTTTATTTTAGAAAATGTTTTATATTAAGCGCCACGTGATGCATTTGCAGATAACAAGGATTTTAAGGCATGGTTACAAGAATTGATAATAAAATTCTGATAAAGGTTTGAAAACATTTATGGATTGCTCATCTGACTGGTGGAATCAATAATTTTCCAAAAATAGACAACATATTAAACTCACTCTAAGTGTGAATCGCAGATGTTTCCCAATTGGGGGTTCATGACTATTTTGTAGTACACATGGTGGGATAATGGGAAATGGTTTTTCTTATTTTGTTGAATTTCCTTTAAATGTCTTTGTTTTATTTTTTTATTTTTTATTTTGGTTAGTATACTAAAAATTTGGTACTTTCGTATTATAGCTGTCCCCGAAATATATCGCCAAGGTAGAGGGAAATTATCGCCGAAAAATCGCCAAAATCTCGTGACGTTTTCTTATATTACCATTGCGTGGCATTTTTGGCAAGGTTTTTTGTTAAGCTTCGTTTCATAAGATTTTCGAAATTGCATTGCTTTTGCATTGCTAAATAGTAATATTAGTTTTTTGGAAATATATGCGGTTAATAATCTTTAATTTACCAAATTAATGTAAATAGTATGTATAGAGATGATTAAAAATAATGTTAGGATACAATGTGGGAGTGTTATTCTACTGTTTTTATTTTGGTGATTTTGGCGAAATCTAAAAGTCACCAAATAACAACGGGGGCCGCTAATAATATGAAAGTACCGAAAATTTTTCCGATGTGCGCATAATCGCATTTCTTTTATGGTGTTTCATGTGTTCCTAAAAAAGCTACAGGAACTGGGCCTTTTGCTTTTATTAAAACTTACCGAAATGTTCACATAGGTTTACGGAAATTTGTTCTTCCAACTTTTGTCCAAGTTCTTAAAACACATTCCGAGATGCTTTGAATATAAAGCGAAAATAATTTTACCACCACTTCTTGGCCTTCGTTATCGTTACTTCTGACGTTTACAAGAGATTCTCATTCCGTTTTACAAAACCGTTAAGACAGCCATTAGTTTGAAGCTTTTATTTTAAATGCCAGCGTTCTTTTCGAACATTAACCTCCTGCTCAAATTGACTGTCAAACCGCTTCACAAACTTACGGTTCTAAAAATATTCTCTAAAACTAAACCCAGACAGGGTTTGACAACCACTTCCGTAAGAGACCGGATCTTCCTTAGAAAATCTGACTTCTTTCTAGATCATAACTAGTAAAATTTGACACTGGTCGGAATATACGAAATACAAATGAAGAAGGTAAAAGACATTTACCATCTGCAAAAACTCTTTCTAGATCATTGAACATCGATCCAACCTTATATGGAAATAAAGTGCCACTCGCTCGGCAAACTTTTCCAACGTTCACATATGCACAAAAATACACCCTTTTCGATCATTATTTTAATCACTACAAATTCTTGAAATTCTATTGCAGCGTTTTAACTACCGTAGTCTTACGACAAAGGGAGTTATATAAGAAAAGTCTGGGTAGCGATCCACAAGTCAGACTTTAGTACCTGGCTGTTTAAGGAGGGGATTGGAACTGTATTTGTTAAGTGAATGTATAGGCAAAGAGGGATCATGGCTTCACTCCAATTGGTGAGAAAATTGTATTCGTTCTCCATAACTTTCGTATTAGTAAATGAAATATATCACTGCAAACCTTCAATTACTCGTACTACCGTTCAAATATTCTGGTTACACCCATTTGTAAAGGAAATATCAAACAAAAACGAAAATAATTTATTTAGGTGAATAATAATCTTTATAAATGAATAATATTTTATTTAAATGAATAATATTTTATTTAAATGAATAATATTTTATTAAATTAATAATAATTTGTGAAATTAATAATAATTTTATTAGTGTATTTTATTGAAATTAATAATATTTATTGAAATTAATAATAATTTTATTGAAATGAATAATATTTTATTTAAATGAATAATATTTTATTTAAATGAATAATATTTTATTTAAATTAATAATAATTTATTCTAATTAATAAGTGTGAAAATATACTTTTTGCTCTCCAATAGCAGGATTTATTTTACTTTTAATATGATGATACTATCCAATTTCAAAATTATGCAAAGATATTATTTAATGATCAACAACAAATTTTCAGGTAATCAACTGTGTAGCAAAACTCTTATTTATTACTAAGTTTTAGCCATAAATAATCGTTTTGCTACACGGTTGATTATTTGAAAATTTGTTATTGATATTATAACCCTCTGTGAAAGTCTACGTGAAACTAGATATTGTTTAATGTCAGCAATAAATTGTTGCGAATTTGATTGTTTCGTTCTAAGAGCTTTTTATGCAGAATATAATGAAAATATTAAGCGTACAAATAATGCTTTCTACACTCACCGTGTATAAATGGCAAACAACGTTCATGTCCAGTACTACTATTTTTATTATATTACTATTTTTATTATATTACTATTTTTGTTATATTACTATTTTTATTATATTACTATTTTTATTATATTACTATTTTTATTATATTACTATTTTTATTATTTTAGCGTGGTTGCTGCATCAAGAGCATCCTTCTAACTTGCTTATCTATTTTATCAGATATTTTTTGACAAATATTCTCTTTTCGGCCAAAAATAAATTAATAAATATTATTCATTTGTCCACCAATTTCTATGATTTAAAGCTCCTCTGTATAATATTTTTTAGGTTTTATGACTTTATCATATTCTATTCCTTTTCCTTCAACTGTGTGAATTTTTTATATGCATTTGTTTTGTAAGAGATACAAACTTTAAGTAAAATCACATGTGCATAAAGTCTGCAAGTAAATAAAATTACAATATTGGAATCAACTCTAATATGCACAATTTTATAAATATTCAGTATTTTTAGAAATAAAGAAAAAGATAATTTTAAAAAACACATACTTTCCTCATTAACATAAAAATATATATAACAAAATTTGTATATGAAGAAATACAACGATTTTATTATTTATAGATAATTAACAATATTGATTCAATACTACAATGTTTATATAATACTACGTTTTTTCTTTATTTTATATTTTGTTTAATTATTTAGAATATGCGTTTTTCATCTGCAATAAAAGAAATTTTATGTTTTTCCTCTGAAGAAATATTTTTCTTAAATCATTTTCGTTTACAATATTCGCATCATTGAAAACTTCAGAGACAGCAAATGATTACAAATCACCCAATTAATAAATATTTCTTCAATCATACAAAAATATCCATTAATCCAAATCATAACTTAGTGAAACTGTGAACCAATTTATATAAAAGGGACGATGGTTTAATTAAATTAAAAATAAATTGCCGTTCAAAGCATTATTTTTAAATTGGCGAAAATTCACGAAATTGTGGTATAAAACGTGGCAGAAAAGGTTACAAAATATGTTTCTAAAAAAAATGATACAAAATATGTTCCTAAAAACTGATACAACACACGTTATAAAAAACTGCTGGGACAAAAATCTTACAAAAAAAAAAAGCGTGGCTATTTTTATGGCTTCCAGTTCAGTAAAAAGGTTTTTTAATGCGAGAAAGAAAAAGATATTATTCCATTGATTTTAAAGCCTATGATCAACTGTCGACTATTTTTATTTCAGTAGCACTTCAATTCAGCGACGTATAGTGATTTAAAAAAAGTGGGCTACCTCAAAATGTTTACTAGCCCCCTCCTTCAATAAAAAGTTGCAATTCATGTATAGATGTACATCATGATGACCAAGCCGGGCGTGGCCACATAGGCAAACTAGGCGGCTGCCTAGGGCGGCACTACGACAGAATTTTTTACAGATACTTGATACTGTAGTATGATTGAGATAAACTTAGCAATAAATAAATGGAACTGAATGGATTATTTTCGATCGAATGCCTTCCTCACTATTTACTTTTCCTTACATGTCTTTCTTGTCCATTTTTTTTTCCAAACTCTCAACTTTTTGCTTTCTTACATTAACAAATTTTCCTCTAACCGTAACTCTGCGCAACATTTTCTCCTTTACGCTGCACCTTTCACTGGCGCGAGTAGTACTAAAGTAGTACTGCCATACTAAATGCTTGGAGGATGCTTTTTGGTATCTTCGTGCACTACTACAAGGCATTGGGAATTATAATTTTCTCCTTTGAGGGCAAAACCCCAGACTATTTTTTTGCTTTTGATCGTTTACTTGTGTGTTATAAGTTGTATTTACCATACTTCGTTTTAACTAGAACTATGGTGAGAGGGAGGAATATGCCATATTTTTTCACTTGTTAATATTGTAAGATATATTGGGGTGTTGCTTGTTTTACTTAGGAGGTGGTGGGGGAAGGTTGCTTGCATACGGAGACAAATTTGCTTGCGCCGGCTCTGATGATGATGATAATATGTGTAAATTTTTACTTTTTATACGAAAGGGGATAATGAACACTTGGAGGTGGCCCATTTTTGCTGCTACACTACACCACTGTTTAAATTGATAATTTACTTTTAAATCGTGTTCGTTTTAAATCATGACCAGAATTTTAATATTGATTTAGCAATACATGAGAGAGAGAGAGAGAGAGAGATGGAAATTTATTTTATTATAATGTTCTGTTCTTACGGTTAGAGAAATAGAATGTATTTTAGTTTCAGTTACATTGTGTTTATGAACTACTCATATGAGATATGCTGATATGGTAGATTTACCTGCTCAATGGAACGTAATATTTACAAAATTATCAGAGTCGGTGCTTGTTCACTTTGACGTTGGTGGATCAAAATTAAATACCTGAGCTTCACCTCACTAGATCACTGACACTGTGTGAAAACACAATATGGTTTGGAATGCACATATATGTAACTGCAGCTATAATGTGGTACCCCACTAACAGGGGTAGAATAGAGTTTAAATAAAAATAATTTAACCGTCTCCAAATCGTGAAGTTAATAGTTCAGTGATCTTCAAGTATGTGTGGAGCTTACAGCTTTTTGCGCACTTGTTCATCATCAAGAACACATACTTACAAAACTTGCAGGCCAGTGCAAGAGCAGTTTTTTCGGCTAAGCATCTTTTAAGTACATTTGATTTTAACTAGTAGAGGCTAATGCAAGAGAAATTTCCATAGTTACGTCAGCGAGCAAGTTCGGTCTGTGGCACATCAGGGATTTCCATGATGCTGTGTCAAGAACTTGAGCCACATTCTCGCGAGTGAAACTCAAGCATTTACGTTTTAGTCGTTTAGCATCATGCACATCTGCCAATAAAAGGAGATTAGATACGCTGGTCAGTGTGATTCTGGTCTCCAGAACTTGCTCACAAACTCGTTTTAGTGCTTCGATTCCTAATTCGTTAGCTGCGGCTAGAATATATTCTGCCGCTTGTGTAGCTGTAAAATCAGGCAGCTTTCCGCCGTAAACAAAATCCAGGACCTGCTGTATTGTAGAACTGTCGTAAGCCCTCATATCCAGCAAAAGATTTTTCTTTCTCTTGGTCGCATCCCACTGCTGGAAGATGGCAAAACATTTGTCTGAGTATGCAGCTAGTATGGCAACGTGTACTTTAAATTCTTTGCCATCACAAGCCATCATGGAAACATCACTGAACCGACCACTCTCCAATAAGGACAATAGTGGACCAGCAGTTGGTCGATACGGGGCAATGAAGTTCACAGACGTTAAATCAGCAGTTGCCCAATTGACTCTTTCAGCAGCACTGATTTCACAACGAACAGTTACCGCCTGGAAGCTGTCATATTCTTTGAAGAAGTATGAGGATTTAACGAAAGCCTGCCAACCAAACTTGCCACATGGCCGGAACAGATCTGTTCTAGAGAGGGACCTTCGTTTTTTGGCATCAGTCCATAAAGAAACCTCGTACCTGGCAAAAGTGCTTCCACTTGTAGAAGACAGGAGTTTGAGGAATAGAGCCACGTTGTCATCAGAATCTGGAGAAGAACCTCTTGGCATTAGTTCCAGTCTCCATTTGAGTTCATTGCGAGGACCGCTTGTAAATGGAGGACTTTCTATTGCTTCACCGCACTTTTTTGGGCAAAAGTTCACGTTTTCAATGACCCATGTAAAAGAACATTGCCACACCGCTATTCGGGATATTCCTGCGCTTTGTCGTACTGACATAGGGTCAATTTCCGCCATTGTTGATGGTGATGTTTCGTTTAACACTGCAAGTTCGTTCAGGCTCACTAAAACATATTACATGACGGGAGAGACAATAAGTTGTTTGCAAGACTCTTCATTCACAGAAGTAAAGTCTAAAGTTATTTTGTTAAGTAGGCAACATTGCAATCTTAACTGGCTAAAATACGACAAATGTGAGAAGATACAGATAAAAACGTCAATATGTTTTCACATCTTGAATTTATATCTGACATATCACGCTGAACTTATTATTTATCATAATGCAGAGACAGTCTTATCATAAACGGAACAAAAGGTCAACTGTTCGACAAGATACAATGGTGACAAACAAAGCTTCTGAACTGCGCAAAGATATGGTGACAACTTATAGATACTTCCTTCTTTTGGGATTCGATGATAAGACATCCTTTAGAATTGATAAATGTTACCTACTTGACAACAAGTTCAGCTTGTTAGCACATAAATGCTGAAAAAGTTCGCAATATGCATCCTGATTACGGAACAAGATAATAACAAGTACACCTGAATGTTATTTATTTCTGTTATAAATAGCTGAACATGTTAAAAAAATTAATATCTTATTACCCATGCGCATGATGTAAAATGATGTCGATGTCTTACATTATTACTATAGGACTAACATTGTCTTTAAACTCTCAAAACTTGTTTTTGTTTGAATCAATTATCTTTTAATCATCTCGTTAAAGGAAGAGAGAAATTTGGAATCAATCTACAATTGCTTTTTGGATTTATTATTATTGTGCCCAAGCTTTCTTCTTAAACAAATTTGAATTAATAAACTACTTATGTCTCACTTGTTTCATCAGTCATCTCGTCTCCCTTGTTTTACCAATCAATGCGCTTCACTTATTTCACTAGACATTGCGTTTCACTAATGCGACAATTTCTATTCCTTTGAGTAAGTAATACGTCATTGCATTCAAAATAAGAGTTATTGCTTTACTCTTTTACAACATTTTTTTAAATTCTACTTTATAACAACAATTGTATATGTAATTACGAGATAAATACGATTCAATGACTCGCAATTTAATAATCTTGCATGGAAGGAGAATTACAAACCAATAACTTTTCAGTAGCAACTTTTCATAACTATGATAGTAGTTTTATATGTAACAATACGCATATGATTAAACGGATGCAGAGAAAAGGTGCTTACAAGATAAGTAAGCATCTTTACACTGGCGGATCCAGCGAGGGGTGGAGGGGGCGATTGCCCCCCCCTAGGGTTAAATAGGAAAAAAATAAAGACGATGAAGAATATTTTATGTGTTGTTTGTTACGACTGTAATAAATAAAAGTCTTACACCAAAGTCTCCAAGTCTTGGAGAAATGCGATTTTATACAACGACATCGCCATATATAATGAGAAAATTACTCTAATTAAATTAGTGTAAAGTCTCGCATTTTAAATAAATTTCAATAACGTTAAGATTTTTATCAATTTCCTTCTGATAAAAAAATAAAGTTGTAAGTCTTTAAAAATAGAAGCAAACGTTTGTTGATATAAAATAGAAACGATTGGAAAATGAAAATTTACGCTTCTCATTACTACAATTATAATAAACTAAGGAAGAATATCAGCTCAGTTTGTATCCATATAACGATAAATTATCTTTTTTATAAGCCATTAAATTAACAAATATAATGCAGTAAAAGACGGACATATTATTTATGAAAGTTAATATTATACACAGCATTCACAAACTACGGTGATTTTATTGCACTATTGTAAAAAAATCGTGGAGTTACACAAAAAGGTGAGGGGGTTCAAACACAAAAAAAACAGAGAAGATGAAACCTCAAGATGTGAAATTGTTTCGTTGGAAAGATGCTGACGTCTCACTAATATGTCACCCCTCGGGTATGATAGAAACGGACATCAATCTTTATCAATAAGTGCAATTCCGTAAGAACGTACATTTTGTTTTTTAAATTTTAACTTCCCGCCTAATAAATGTAGAGCTGGTGTTGCGAAATGAAGCGACGCGCATATAGAAAAGAAAAAGACATGCAAAAGCATGCGTTTTAAGAGACTGCGTTGAGAAAATTGGCTTGTTCTTACATTACAAGGTAACAAGTTCGATTCTCGCCATTGTAAAGCAGTTTTTTTGTTCAAATTTTAATTTCTGGTCTAATAAATGCAATCTGGTGCAGTGAAATGAAGCGATGCAAATATAAAAATTAAAAAAATCAAAATAGTCATTTTAATATCAATCCTTAGTAAAACGGTCTTTTTCTTACATGACTGGATAGCAGCCATCGTTCCCACCATACTAACGAAATATTTATTTTCAAATTTCAAGTTTCCGCCTACTAAATGCAGTCTGGTACTGTGAAATGAAACGTCACATATAAATAAAAGGAAAAAACGTTCAAGAGAGTGCATTTTAAGACGCTGCGCCTAGAAAACTGACTTGTTCTTACATCACAGGGTAGCAAGTACTAATCCCCCTCCGACATGGGAACGATTTTTTTTTTTCTGCAAATTATAATTTCTTGCCTAATAAATGAAGCTTAGCGTTGTGAACTGAAGAAATATATATGGAGTAAAGAAACAAATCGATCAAGAGCAGGCATTTTAAAAGTAATCCTTATTAAAACTGCATTTCTTTTAAATCACAGGGTAGCAAGTAAAATTCCCGCCATGGGAACGCATTTTTTTTTAAATTTCAATTCAGCCCCCCCTTCTCCCATTAAATGCAGCCTGGTGCGGTGAAATGAAGCGATATAATTCTAAAGAGGGGAAAAAAATTCTAAAAGTGAGCATTTTAAGAGTAATCCTTAATAAAACTGTCTTTTTCTTAAACGACAGGTAAATAGGGTCCATACGTTTATTTGTAACTTTGTGACAAATAAAATATTTATCGTTATTATCACTGTTATTATATTGTGACGATAACTCACGCAAATTGTTAATAACCATCAAACTGCCGGCTTGTAAACTCCTCGTTTCCTTATTTTTGTCCGTTAATACCTGTTTTGTTTGCTCGGATTTTTTTTTATGGTGCAAGAGCATCTGGGCTATACTGCACCAAACACCTGTTTTGCTTTTTTATATTTAGAAAATAGCTCTATTTAGCAGGGTTCTGCATGTTTTATCTGGTAATATATATTTCAATCAACAATGATCATTAGCTTTTAATCGAAATTAATTTCCCTTTCGTGAAATTTTATGCAATTCTTTCAACCACGAAATCATTTTTAATGTTTTATCCGATATTTTTTTCACTTTGATCTGATTTTATCGCATCGCTTGTTTTTAATATATCTCATACACTTCCTACCTTTGTGTAAGATCTAATTCTTATTTTTGTTTCAAAACCGTACGTACGTCCTCGCACTTTTTGATATAGATGACCCTTTCTGTCCCTGCGTCATGAAAATTTACCTCACCAACCAACCACCCTTTTTCAGGACCAAGCTAGATTCAAAAAAAAAAAAATTATCGTAACCCCGGGGTCGAACTCAAGACCAAGTACAGTGATATAAAGCTGCACTTTCATTGTTTATAACCAGAAAAATGCTAGCTATTATGTCTCGTTCCCGTATTTTAGTTTTTCCTCAGTTAATACGCATTCTGCTTTCTTTTGTTTAGGGAATGGTTTCATGTGACAGGACCAAACTAGTTAAAAAAATTACCAATCCAGGAATAGAACTCAGTGCCCTGTATAGTGACGAAAAGACACTCTCTCATTATTAATAACTATCACATTGCCAATTATTATTCATTTATTTTTGGCGTTCGCAATTAATACACCTTCTGCGTTCATTTATGTGATAAATGGCTCCCTTTAAATGAGTATTGTTTTTAATAGACAGTGTTTACAATCCTGGGATCATGGGCGCTCATATTGGGGACAGTGCGGGGCTCGATTTCCCCTAGCCATTTAAAAATTGTATTTTCCCGAAACTGCTATGCATTTACTTTCAAAAGTTTTACAAGTAGATTTTAAAATAAGGTACTTTTTAGCTCATTACTAATTGTCAAGCAGTATCAATTATTTTTGTAGCATTTTAGTATCTTGTACATTCACTGAAGTGCTTGAAATCCTTGAGAAGCAGATAATAATTTTTATCAGCCCCTCCCCCCACCCTGAAATACTTATATGGGTGCTCATGCCTGGGATCGAATACTCTATATCAGAAGTCTTAAAATTGCACGTCGTGGGTTTCGGTCAAGCGTGTTACGCATTGGCGGATCCGCGGGGGGTGGGGGGCATTTGCCCTTCCAAATCCATAAAAATGCGGTCGAAATCGGTTACAAGTGACGAATACAACGACCAACTGCATACACCGACAGAATGTATAGAAAAATTTGGTTTCCTATTTCACCTGTTTTTAATTGCCCGCTAAATCCAGGGTCCGAAAAGATTTGTTCGCTAAAAGTGGTTAAATTGTATTGCGCTTAATATCTATATAGAAAAATCCATATTTTTCTCGTTCTATCCGGAAACTCGCTAAATGCTAGCTAGATATATGTGGGTCCTACTGTATATTATATACCCCCCCTCCAAAAAAAAAATCCCTCTACATCCGTCTCTGCCGTCACCATATTAACTAAAATTTTACATGACATGTTATATGAAAATATCTATAACATTTTTTAAATATTTTGTATAATATATAAAAATATTTAAATAAAATTTAAGTCGGCTGCCCCACCGATATTCACGAGGGGTAAAGGGAGTCGTCACAGGCGTATACAGAAAGTTCATAAGGGGAGGTTATAGGCACGGGGGGGGTTACAACTCACATATTCCTATGTTAAATATACAAAATTTCATTGCAATGGGGGGTTACAACAGCCATCAACACCCCCCTGTCTATGCCAGTATGACTCGTGGATAAAAGAAGTTCGAAAATCCCTGGGTTAGCCTATGCCACGGCAGTGATGATGATGATGATGATGATTACAGTAGTAATGAAGACTCAGTTACTTATTCCATTAGCAACAGTCAAAGCGAAATGTCGGAGAGTATCTTATTCATCAGTTCACGCTACGTCATTGAAATGTCCTCGCTACTCCACGCAACACTTACTAACACCTCTATTATTGCACCTCCGCGTTTAATCTCTAATGCCAGTAGTATCTAATTCATTTAGTATCGAATTCGCTTTTGAGACTGTGAAAGTCCCAGTTTTTGAGATAGAGCTAGATCCTAAAGAATACGATAAATACTTTATTCAATCTAATTAGTTTTGGTGACACTTCCTGCCATGTGATATTATTGATGCTACGTTGGTATTCTTAGTTTTGAGTTTAAAGATTGTACAAAACAATAAATTCGTTGTAAAAAAAATAATGGAAACTTGCCATGAAAACGTTTTCTTTAAAAAGAAAAAATGCTTTACCCAAATTATCAAAACGAAACGTTGTATAAAAGTTTCATTCTTGAACATAATTTATTTTACCTCATAAAATAAATGTACGTGCTCTGCTTGTAAAAATTGCCAGTTTTTCTTTCCTTTGAAACCTTTTAGAAACGTGTGTACTTATTAATTATGTAAAATTATATATAATTTTTACGAGAAAACAAAAACAAAAAAACTACGAGTTCACTTGGAACACACACCCGGAGTTAAAAGAGATTAAAAATTCGGTTTTCGAAATGCTGGTTAAAAATTTTCGCAAAAACTTTTTTCCTCCTCCTTTTTGTTTGCACTCGATTATTCATGATCCAATTTACCCATATATATATTTCTTTTTTATCATTTTCTTTCTAACATCATTTGGATTAAAATAAATGACAAATGTTCGCTATCATTGCTTCTATGTTATATTAATTTTATTATATTATTTTACGTTCTTATTACATTATGCTTCTACGTTGTGTTATTCTACATTTTCAGCTTTGAGGTAATTATGTAGGAAGTAATATCATTGAAAGTCTCATACAACGCAATATAAAGCTGCGCTAATTATTTCGGTATAGTGGAACCTGGTAAAGTTCCACCTTGGTAAACCAACCACCTGAAGAAAGTGACCACCGTTTAAAATAGGGAACTGACAGTTATTGTCTATACCGTCGTGTATAGAAACCACCTTTCTATGGTGTCCAGTCCAAAAGGTGGTCACTTTAGGCAAGTTTCACTGTATATATAATAGGTTTATAGGTCGTTGAACCGAGACCAGCTCGATACGAGGTTTCTTATAGAGATGAGCAAAATCGTCATTGACCGCATCGATGAACGATTCTGCGTAGAGCCACTAAAATTATAGGCCGACGCATAAGCCACCATTTTGTTGTACACTTCCGGTTTCATAACACAATGTAGACCATTGGGAAATTAATAACCTATTTTATTCTTCTTATAGGGATCTGTTGCAAATCTCAACATTCTATGTTTATTCCTCGAATGATTAGAACAATTCTTAGCGGAACACCCACCAATTTCACCTTATTTTATTAAAAATAACACACTTGTAAATCACTCAACTTTAACACAGCAGTGAATAGGATCACGTGACACGATGGTAAGAAAATGGCGAATATATGCCAGCTCTCTTTTCTACAAGCCTTAATTCTGCCCATCTTTAAGAGACAGGCAAAATCCACACTGATTCGGTTAGTGTCCAATTTTGCGCATCTCTAGTTTCTACCAGGGGCAGACTGGGCCGCCGGTGCGCCCTCTGATAATCCAAGGTATGCGCCCTTTGAGAGGACCCAGTCCGCCCCTAGTTTCTACTTTTTTAAAATCCTGGCCATACGTTATTCCTTGAGGATACATTGGCCAACTGACAACTACTTTTGTTGTAATTGTGCAGACCTTGGGAAGAAAAATAATATTCAGAATGGCAATTTATAGAGGCATAGGCGTACGCAGAAAATTCCTAAGGGGGTTACAGACTTGCAGTGGGAGGTAACAGGGCTACAACTCCATATATTCATATGTATATATACAAAAATTTCATCGCAATGGGTATGTTACAACATCCATTAACGCCTATTGCGTACGCCAGTGTATACAGGTCAGATACGTCTAGTTTCAACCGAAAAACATGGATGTCTAAACTAGATTTCCTCCATATAAAACACATTAAAAGAACTGTAGTTCAATATAGGAAACCTATGGTGTAACCGCCATTGAAGATTTGGATGGATCAATGATTAATCTGTCACTAACTTTTTCACCGGAAGGCGATATTAACCAACATTTAGCTGGAAAAACTGCTGAGCAATTCCCGAAATGCTCCGAATAAAATTGGAAAGGTGATGATAGCAAGATCATCCGACTGCATGGAGCGGTATGGTCAGGATCATGATGTCCAAGTTTTTTTGTAAACTTGAAAACAGTTTTTATGATTCGGTTGCAACTTTTCTAATTCGGCTAGAACTTTAAGGTGCAAGTAAGCCGAAAAGATATAAAAAAAACTTTTTGGTAGCCAACTCCCTGGAATGGATACTATTATTTTACATTTCATTCACTGTGGAGCAGTGATAAAAGGTTTATCTACTGACCAGAAAACCGATTTTGAATCCAAATGGTACGAATTCTTGCTATTTTTTTCTACAATTAGGAGTTTGATTCATGTGCGAGAGAGGTCAGAATCCCTCAAAACACCCTTCTGGAAAAGCTATTCTGGAAAATCTATTCTAGAAAATTTATTCTGGAAAACTATTCTCAAAAGGCTATTCTGCAGTTTTGGCGCAGCATAATCAAACCTGTCCTTGCTCCATCAAACACTAAACCTTTCTGATCTTTCTTATACACACCTTTACACTTATATGTATTGTGCGTTCGCGCAGACCTGACGCCTGATACCGTTAGCAGACGGGTTAGTCCATTGCAGTTTAGGGAAGGGCGTCTTGCCGAAACTGGTTTTTCGCGCGGGAAAAACCAGTTCCTCCAAGACGGCCTTCCCTAAACTGCAATGGACTAACCCGTCTGCTAACGGTATCACGCGCCAACTGAGCGCGAATGCACAGTACGCGTATCTTCTCCTATAGTAGGCCAACCGTATTTCTATTGGGTAAAAACGGGACCAATAAGGAGTTTCCAATGAGCATGCTGTTAAAAAAGTCCTTTATTATTACACAATCTATCCAATTTGATGAATTTGTATTCTCTGGGCAGAGAATAAAACTAATACTACGGAACATGAACAGCCTCTAGGACGCACAAGTGTTGCCATTACATTTTTTCCTCTTTTTCGTCGATCTCTATTAGCGCTTCTCCACAGAAATCATTAGTATCATTGACACAAACTTGTTTAAAGGTTATTTTGATTGAGCAACTTTTGAGCATACTTTATAATATTTATGAAAGCGGAACAAAATTAGTTATTTTAATAAAACAATGAGACGAAAGGGACAGGGCGATAAAACGGGACGTATAGACCGCTTATCTATTAGTCATGAAATAAAAGCATGAGGATATGATGGGGAATTTGGTTTTCTTGTACCAATTTAAATCATTACTTATCTGGGTTGTGGGGGTTAACAATACATTTTTAACTATAAAATTTTTCAGCGAAGACAGTTATATTCAAAAGCTATATATGGTCTGATATTTAAATCTGAATTCAAGTTCACATCTTTAAATCCAATTGGAAATTCTTTTCGTCCCAAAAATAGCATTTTATGGCGATTTTTTTACTTTTCTTGAGGATGACAACATTTGAGGAAAAAGGACAGAATTAAATCCCGTTCAAAAAGAAACTTTGAACGAAGCTGTCACAGAATTTCACTTAGAAATGTTAAGGGAGTACCACCATAAAGAACAAACTCAATGGGTTTAGATATAAAGAGAACATTTTGTCCGTGAAAGCCACTTTTGGCTACGGCCAGATCTAGCCACTTTAAAAATCGAATAGAAGACTGAAAAGTTAAATTTTTTCACTTCGGTGTTAAACTTAGTCATCTAAGCGTAGAATCGGGTCAGTTAAGAGCCAAATCTTATCATTTCATAGTTAATCTATTCATTTCATAATTGATTCACATAATTGATATGACCAATTATATTAAGGTATTATTACCCTCCGCAGGGATAACACAATTGCCAAATATGGTCAACACAAGAAAGCCTCCGGGGCGAGAATTTTGTGAGTTTTCGTGGGGGAAATTTATTATACTATAATTTTTGCCACCCACGTTTTAATTACAGCTCAAACTAGAGCTTATGTAATTTTGGAGAAAAAGAGACGCTTTCCCCATCCTGGATTCGAACCAGGGTCCCTCCGTTTAGCCCGGAGTGTCTTGGACCGCTAGACGAATGAGGACAGGAAACAACGCTCTCTTTCTCCGTATGTAAAGATGTTAAGGTATTATTACCCTCCGCAGGGATAACACAATTGCCAAATATGGTCAACACAAGAAAGCCTCCGGGGCGAGATTTTTGTGAGTTTTCGTGGGGGAATTTATTATACTATAATTTTTGCCTAAAATGTATAAAAATTATATAAGCTCTAGTTTGAGCTGTAATTAATATGTGGGTGGGTAAAAATTATAGAGCACGGACCAATTATCAAAACTGATACAAATATTATTTACATCGTCCTTTAACAGTTTTATGTACTAAAATTTCCATACTCTACCGCAAAGCTTATGGTCCTCAAAGGTTGTTGTTAGATTTATCGCTTAAGCGATTTTGCTTTCAACTGACTAGATGACGTCAGCTGAAGATCGTATGAATGCAGTTTTATTCTGATATTTTAGATTCGACTTTATGTAGGAATTATCAGCGGATAGAGATATTTAAATGATTAATTAACTATGAATAGTGTTAGTTTCAATAGGATAACATACTGTTAATATCGAAGTCAAAACACGCCACCTGGCGAGCGCAGAGCCGTGGGGATTTTGCCACTAATAAATTTGACACCAACGTATTAGTAGCTCAATCTAGAGCTATTTTTGTTTAGGAGAAAAAGAGACGCCGTCCTCATCTCGGATTCGAACCAGGGTCCCCGCGTTGAGCCCGCGGTGTCTTGACCTACTAGACGAACGAGGTCATGAACGAACGCCTATTTCTCCATATATAAGGATGTAAGATATTATTCCAGGATGAGAACGGCGTCTCTTTTTCTCCTAAACAAAAATAGCTCTAGTTTGAGCTACTAATACGTGGGTGTCAAATTTATTAGTAATAAAAAATCCCCCACAAAAAACTTGCCATGGTGGCTTTGTGTGTTGACCATTATTTGGCAATTGTGTTATCCCTGGAAAGGGTAATAATATCTTATTTCATAGTTAATTTAGTCATTTAAGAGTCATATCTCTATCCATTTTAAGGCGAATTTCAGCACATAGAAGTCGAATCTAAAAAATCAAGTCAAATTAGAACACGTATACGTTAAATTTGAGTACGTTTGGTATTAAATCTAGTCAGTTGAGAGTAAAATCCAACCGCTTAAGCGTTAAATCTAACAACTTAACCTTTTGAGGACCATAAGCTTTGCGGTAGAGTATGGGAATTTTTAGTACATAAAACTATTAAAGGACGATGTAAATAATATTTGTATCAAGTTTTGTGATAATTGGTTAAGTAGATTTTGTATAAATTGATGGGATATATGTTTCCCTGTGGTCCATAAGTGATGCAAAGTTACAACTTTTTCCAAAATTTGATTAATTTATTATTCAACTCAGAAACAATTGTATAATAAATGACATTACATACATTTAATATTCAATTAAAAAGTAAATCTTGAATAAAAATAGGAGCATGACAGTATACATGCAGGATTCGCTCTCAGCAATAATTGATCAAGCTTCGAAAAATAACAGAAGATTAGCTCCATTTGTTATACATCTAGCTTAGAGTTAGACATCTGTTCAAAGTCAACCTTCAAAGAAGAATTCTGCATATGGCCCTCAATAATAGTAACCTTAAATAAAAATATAAGTAATCTTGAATAAAGATGAAAAAAAAACTTGAACGAAAGTAAAAGTAATTTTGAATGAAAATAGAAGTTATCCTGAATAAAATTTACCAGATTCACTTTGAATGGAATTCGGCGAAACAATTTCGCCCCGTCGTGAAACACAAATGTACATTACATTTTTCACAGATATTATTTGTTCGATTTTCTTTTTTCTGTGTAGCACATTGTGCGCATCTCCTTCGGGTCACAATTTTAATCATGTTGTGTCCACTCAAACATTTCAATTTTTTTGTTATGTGATTTTCGACTCTCAGCAAATCTTTTTGGTATCTTTCGTTTTTCTGCAGAAAGTGTTGAGAACAGTATCTTGTTTGGTAATTTCCATTTGTCTCTCATTTGCCGATGATGGGCCAGCTCCTCTGCATTGGTCGTTGTATGCTTGGTTGAAAGAAGATTCGTGTGGACTGTCTTGTTGCACCAAATTCGGAATACAACCATCATCCTCGATTATTCCTTCACCACTAATAGTATCAACATCTTTTTCTACAAACATTCTGTCTTCTTCGTCCAATATCAAGCCACTTCCATCATCGCTATCAGCCGCAAGCAACAGTTCTCTATTTTCCTCATTCGACATATAAAAGAGTCTACACATTTTCTTCCTTTTTGACATAATGCACACAGTTCACGATTAAAATAATAATAATGTTGACGAAAATAAAACCGCACCAGCAATCGAAAAACATTCAAACTGAAATTTGATTAGCACAGACGACATATCTCAAAACATACTCACACAGTTGCAAACAATGGATATCTGTCTTTCCCAGCTATCGGTGACACACTGCGGAATAAAGACGCCACCTGCTGTTTCGAGAGTGTAGGGTGCAAGTGCGCATGCGCAGTATCAACGTTCTCGCACAAAAAGAGTCTGTTCGTTGGCGGCTTGGTTGGTAATTTTTCCAAAAGCGACATCTCGCGAGATACTAACTTCCATGCCAACGCCCCATTGTATGGTAGGTTGGTTTAATTCATTCTGTTACGTACCATAGGGACAAATGGGTCCCTATGTTTAATTTCTATATTACGGAGAAAATAAATTTTATATATTATTAAATACGATTTTATTAACTTAATGAGAGTTAGTACGTATTAAAAAATAAATTTCAAATTGAAAAAGTTGCGATAAATATTTTATTTATTTATTAAATATCGCCAGAATTCGTTGACTATTTGTGATGTTTTAAAAAAACGACATGATATAAGTTTACGATATATTTTGAAATAATAATTTACTTTTTTTGCCATTGTTAAGATTCTGATGTCTCAATAACAAGAACAAAATATAATTCACAAATTATTCATGTTCGATAATTTCTAAAATGATTTTTGAAGTTATGGGGCACGTATATCCCGTGGTCGTCAAAGGGTTAATGGTTAAATCTTGTCACTTCATCGTTAAATCTTGTCAGCTCAGCGTTAAATGTGGTCATTTAGGAGTCAAATCTCAAGCCAATTGAGAGTGAATTTGGGCATATATGTGAGATTTAAAAACTTAGGAGTAAAATTCGAACACATGCGAGTGAAATCTGAGCAGTTCGGCACTAAATCTAGTCACTGAAGACGCTAATTTTAAAGCAAGTAGATTTAAATAACGTCAGATTTTACTCCTACGTTCAAATCAGAGTTTTCTGTTGCAGCGTTTCTTTAACATGAAACCAACAATTCTTTTGAGATTGCTTCCACAGCATTTAAAAAAATCTAAATTTTATCAATACAGAAGTTATTCGTTATAAATTAGTTTAGTTAACAGTGTTTTCCAGTTTATTTGCAATATGCTTTCCAGAGCTATAAGTAGGGGAAGAAAATTAGAAATAAATTAATAAAAAAACGATTTTAACGTTACTGTAGTTAGATTTCGATTATTGGTTACAATTAGTTGGTTTAAAACTTGATAGAGTAAAGTAGCGTTTTTATGACCCCGGAGACCCTATAAAATTCCTAAAATTCGAGTAAATTTGAATGACATTAGAAAAAAAGCAAAATGAAATTATAATTACGAAATAGATTTTAAAAATCGTTTGTAAATATGTTTTTTTTAACTAATTATCTTGGCAAAACTACGATATTTGCATGATAGAGATCTCTTCTCCCAGTTTCTTCCTTTTTTTTCTAATGGCAATTGAATTTATTTTGAAGTGACTAAATTTAACTTATTTATAAAAATTAAATTTCAACACAGCAACGCTTTAATAAATTCCGGTGAGAAGACTATCATATGATTTTAACTTCTAAAATTAAAATTCATACGCCAAATCTAGCTTTATCTTACCCTATATCGCAGTTTTTTAAACAGGGTTATAAATCAACGTAAGCAGCTTCACAGCTCACCAGTTCAACATTTAATTAATGCGTTGCTCTTTATAAATGTATAAAACAATACGAAATCGAGTGCTACTTCTGCTCTCCTCCCTTTGCAACTTGGGAGAGTTGAAGTCCAACCAGTCTGGTAAACTCTATGGGAACTCTCCAATTCTGAATTTTCGTCGTTTGAATGTGAGAAACGTCATTTGAAGGTTTGAGTCGTTTGAAGGTGAAAACGGTGAAAAGAAATTGAGGGAATCAAGTTCGTTAAAAAGATGTTTGTTTGGATTTTTATGGCGCAAGAGCATCTGGGCTATACTGCGCCAGCGTTAAAAAAAATGTACAATTTTAATTCGTAATTCGAGGCTGAAAGCAAGGGCGGATTCAGAAATCTTTCAAGAATGGGCGATTTGTTTCCGATTTCTATTTTTAGCCAATTTCCCAGTACTTTTCATTTCAATTTCCATAGTATAATCCCGGCTCAATGTGGAGGGGGGCGATCACCTCCTCCTCCTCCTTGGATCCGCCAATGGTTGAAAGTGACAATAGTTCAATAGGATATTTTTGGGACCTAGGCAATAGTCCATAAAAACGTGAAATTCGTAAATTGGAGATTCGCAAAAATGCTAGTCTAACGTGATTTTTATTTTTAGAGAGAAAAAGGAAGCCCATCCTTCTCGAAATCTACCTGTTGACCAGTAATGACCTATAACGATATGTTTTTACAATCAAAAGAACTGCCATCGACTCAACAATCGAGCCATTGGCGAACTTAGCAATCGAGATGTTCGGTTACAATCGCGAATCAGCTGTGCCGTCCCGCTACTAAGCTCTAGTCATTCGCTTCTATTTCTCGCAATGCTCAGAAATTACCTCTATTAGTTTGACTTCGAACAGTTAATTGGTAAAATAGGCTAGAGGTCCTTCGTTTATACACAACCTGCCATTACTATATACGTATGTCGCGTGGCCTTTTTAACTTCCCCTAAAAAAAGTCGATCGGTTTTGATCGACAGTATTGGTGTTTAACACGTACTGATTCATTTACATCGGAACGCCCAGTCGGTTAGCGATATGCAACTGCGAGATGTTTTACAACCAAAGGAATCGCAATCGATGCATAGTCGATTTCGAACGAACACGCGTAACTCGATTTCTGACGCGATCGCGAATTGACTCGACTATGTGCGTTTATGTTTATACAAAGAATATTGTTTGCATGAGCGATTGTTATTATGTTTTCATTAAACTACTGCTATCAGCTTTTAAAAAGTTCATAGTTTAGGATTTTTTGTTCTGCTTAGCTCATAAAACCAACAGCCGCTAACTAATTACACACGCATAATGGCTCGATTCATCGAGTCCTGTCAGTCGAGTAAGATTATAAATCATCGATCATTTTCGAGACATTCAAACAATCGAGACAATCGACTACAAGCTATATCAATCGCGCATTATTACTGTTTAGGGCTCAATTATAAAATTTCTAGTGTTTCCCTAAAATATTCTTTTGTTATTTATATTAAGTGACCCAAAGGTGACCAGAATTAACGATTTGATAAAAACCTTCCAGCAATGATTATAATTTTGATAGTACAAAAATTTTAAAGCCAATTGGAAAGTGCGGTCAAAAACATGTCATTCTAAATTGAAGTTCGAGGTACTGTTCTAGAGTGTCATCCCAGAATATCTAGAAAATCACTGTTTTAGAAATTTTTTGAATCTTTTGGAAGGTCATACTAAAAGGAGGGACTTTTCACTTTTCTTGTTATGAGCCTAGATATTAATAAATGTTACATATATATATATAGGGAGAGACATCGGTTGGTAAATAAGGATACGGGGAAAGGAATGAACGTGGCGATCAACTCATAGAATTTGCCGAAGCTGAAAATCTTAGCATCATGAATTCATTTTTTAAGAAGAAACTACAAAGAAAATGGACATGGAAACACCCCAATGGAGGAACCAGCGAAATTGACTATATACTGGCAAACAAGAAATCAATTATTGAAGATTGCAGCATACTGAACAGATTTAATACTGGAAGTGATCATCGAATGGTGAGATGTAAAATGCACTTAAATACTAAACTAGAAAGGCAGAAGCTCATTAGGAAACAAGTATGTAAGAGGGTGGATTTAAAGAAATTAAAAGAAAATACCGAGGCATTCAAGTTGGAATTAAAAAATCGCTTTTCTGCACTGGAAGGACTTATTGAAGAAGTTGACATCTCAGAAGCAAATGAAAACATTGTTAAGACAATAATTGAAACTGCTGGGGAAATTGGTGGTGTAATATGTAAAAAGCAGAATAGCAAATTATCTGAGAAGACGAAACAACTCATGAAAAGGCGAAGACTTATGAAGGTGGACAATCAAAATACCAGTTGCAAGATCGAGTATGTAGAACTTTGCAAAACTTTGCGCAAAAACATGAAAGAAGATATAAGAAAATTCAATTGTGAGTTAGTAAGGAAGGCCATTGAAAGCAACAAGAGCCTTAGGGTTGTTAAAGGGAGTTTGTCTATTGGGAAGAAACACATCATTGCATTAAAAGGAGAGGATGGCACCGTAACAAGAAATAGGGAAGAAATACTTAGAAGAGTTGAAGAATTCTACAAAAAACTATATGAAAGTAACAGTGGATTAAACGAAGACACTGAAATAGTCGAAGGAACAGCTCCTAAAATCTTAAAAGAAGAAGTTTCATTTGCAATAAAAAATATGAAGAAAGGAAGAGCCCCTGGTGATGATGGTATTACATTAGATATCCTAAAAGAAGCTGGAGAATATGTAGAAGACATACTTGCAAAATTCTTTACCAAATGTCTTAACAGCGGTAACATACCAAACCAATGGGATTCTGCAACAGTAATTCTTTTGCATAAAAAAGGTGATAAAGAGGATTTGAAAAATTACCGACCAATTAGCTTGTTACCTGCTATTTATAAAATCTTCACAAAAGTTCTAACACATCGCCTGCAGAAAAAATTAGATGCAGCTCAACCAAGAGAACAAGCTGGATTTCGAAGTGGATTC